>LPNX010749625.1:405499-488156 GCA_001517045.1 Pseudotsuga menziesii | reverse complement strand
CAGAAGCTGAGTACAGAGGAGTTGTCAATGCAGCAACTCAGTGTTTATGGTTGCAGGGTTTACTTGGAGAGTGTGGTTTCGAACCTGAGTACTCAACTAACATATACTGTGATAACCAGAGTACCATCCGTATCTGCAAAGATCCAGTTCAGAAGCAGAGAACCAGACACATTGAGATTCACATGCACTACATCAGAGAGCTTGTGCATGATGGCACCATTCACCTACTCTTCTGTTCATCTTCAGAACAAGTAGCTGATATCTTCACCAAAGCATTTTGTGAGAAGACCTTCAGCAATCTCAAATCACTACTGGGGATTGCTGATCATGCTGTAAAGGCATGAGTGGAGACAAGATTCTACAATTTTGTTTTACAGTCCATGTTTAAGGGAGGATTTTCCCAAGTTGGTTTTGCCTCTTTCCTTGGTTCATATGGACTTGCAGTATGTAAAAGGGTGACTAAGCCTTGTTGCTAGGACCTATATTTTGATTTATTACTCATAAAGTCAGGCTTAAGGGGGGGTGTTAGAATAATCAACCCATAGTATTTACCCACTTAGACATTAATTCATTCATTTTTGTCTTATTTGCCTAGTCCATGAGTCCCACCGTGTGCAAGTTGTTAATTGCCTATCCATAGAGGTCAAACTTGCCATATTTGACTCATTTAGCACTTGGGAAAGCCTTAGGAATCAAATCTGCTTTATTCCTGGCCTCCTAGGTGCCTATCTGCTTTTTCTGCTTTATTCCCTGCCTTTTCAGTGTTTTAAGGCACATAGGAAAGCAAGACTAGGTGAGGTGAATCAGCTTTGTTGCCTCTTCCTCCTACACTCTTTCCTCCATGCAAAAGCATGTATGAGCTTCCATTCCACCACTCATTAGCTTTCCCATGCACCCTTGCCAATTCATGAGCCTCATGACAGATTTGGGATCAGCTTTTTACACCTATGGGGGATTTACCTATTTTGGGTAAGCCTGCTTTATGCTAGATTTGGATGCTTCCTCATGCATTTTATTTCTTCATGTATTCTATTTATTCAGCAGCCTATGATATTATAGGGTTGGCTATTGTACACTGAGTTAATATAATTTTGTGTTACAGCTCCATTTTCAGTCTCTATTGTTGAAAATTCTGCATGATCAATTGTAATTTGTTGTGAGTGAAATTAATCTATTGCTGGTTAGAATTTCTACAGCTTTTGTACACAAGACAAGACATTAACATTTTTCTTCGTATTGATTTTCTCTAACATAGTAGGAAAATATTCAAGGGAGTGATCGCCTACTCCATAGTGTGTACAGAATTTAAGATCAGTTTGGTCCTTGTACGGACAATCTGTGTACCGATGACCTTCTTTGTAGCATGTGAAGCACTGGGTGGGTCGACATGTTTGTATGTCATGATTCCCAGGGAATCGATCTCTTCCTCCATAACCCTGACGTCAGTTGTCGTACTGGCGCTCATATCGTCGGTCGTCATATCTTTGTCCGTTCTAGTTGTTTGTATTGTTTTGCTCGTTGTTTTGCGCTACTGCATTCGTTTGGTAGACCGCCTGATAGTTCTATTGGTTCTTTAGGTTTAACTAACAGTCGACCGTGTTGTGACTTTTGGTCTCACAGATGGCGCACCAGGAAGCCTTTCCGTTCTTCATGTTAAACAGACAATATTTCATAGAATGATATCCGTGTTCCTGGCAAATGTCACAAAATGATTTGGTTTGTACAAAGCAGACGTCTTGTCGGCTATATTCGTGTCGACAATTATCTTTCGAATGACCGGCCGTCGAGCAGTTGGTACACCAGATTTCTTGATTCTTGAGGGTTAGTTCCTTCAAAGACTTCTACACGTTCTCGAGTTGTTCCTCTAATCTGTGGTCCATAGGGTAAGCAGGTATGTCTTTGTCCATATTGACCTATAGAGATTTTGTTAGCGCTTCTTCATACATTTTGAACGTCTCCAAACTGATATGTCGGTGTACTTTCTGTGATAATCCTGCAAGGAACCATTGAATTAGTAATTGTTCATCAATAACGTAATCTAACTGGCTTAGTAGGTCCTTCCAATGTTTGTCATAGTTGCAGACTGTCTCCCCTGGATTTTGTGACGTCGTTTTAATCTTTTTGGTGGCCAGGTGCTTGGCATCTGGGGTTTTGAAGAATGATAAGAACTGCTCCTTAATCTCGGCTTTCGTCGCTCTGGGTTTCCTTTCTGAAAAGGTCATGTACCATGTCAAGGCCCTTTTCCTTAAGGCTCCAACGAACTGTGCCATTTGTTGGTCTTCATCTGTTACCTGGTTTGCTTCATAGGTCGACTCGCAGACGAACCAATGTCATCTGGGGTATTCATCTCCCTTGTAGAGAGGAATGTGAGCCGATGCATGACCCATGTCTGAATCACTTTCACTGCTCTCATAAGTTGGTGGAGGTGGACGTGTGGGTGGTGGTGAAAGTGGTGGGGTTATTGATGTAGTTGGGCCTGCGGAATTCTGGTCGATGAAACTTGAGCTCCCATCGGTTGTCGAGTCATCGTCGACTTGCAGTCGGTTAATGTCGACTTCGGCTGTCAATGCTCCACTGCAACTTTGTGTTCACAAGTCTGCTTGTTCGATTTATTCTAAAGCTGTACTTGGCGAGGGGGGTGCTCCTTCATGTGTCGGTAAGAGCAAGTGGATACTCCGGAGGGAGGGTGCCACCTGAAACATCACCCAGTTTCCTTCGAGCGGGAAACGTATAATAAGGTGTCGACTTGTGTACGTTTCATCGCCTAGTCGGCTCCATATACTGAAGTCACCAGCTTGTAGTCAGAGGTCATTTTTGACAATAGTCTGTATTCTAGTATGCGGATTTGTTGGGGAAAGGGTTATTCCGTCGTTGGGAGCTGTTATTTGGAGAGCTTCTGGCTTCTCTATCCACACTTCTTCCTCCTTAGGGGATACCTCTTGCTCTACGCCCTCTTCCTGTGGGTCATGACCCGACTCTGGTGGATTCTCTTCGCGGTCGTTCTCCCTAGGGTTTTGTCCATTGTGTTTCCCTGCGGCTCTTTCATTTCTTACTTCCCTTCTTTGCTGTCTTTCGTCCCTTTCTTGTTTCTGAATGTCTGACATACTTTCGTACAATACTATTTCCTTGAGGTCCTCTTCAGTCAAATTTTCATTACTGGTGATGGTTATCCGGTTTAGGATGACTATGATCCACTATACTCTACCTCCGAAACATGACCAACTACCCCCCCATAGCCTACCCGATGCTTTTAAAAATCCCGGATAGTTTGATTTATTTGCTCAGGAAGTATTCCCACTCCCTTTCTACAATGAATTTCTCCCACTTCCTCTGCTTCTCCACCCAGTTAGTGTTTGATGGGTGTTAGCACAGTGGTGGACGAGGTTCAACAATGTGTCCTGCTCCTTTCTCGATCAAGAATTTGAACAGCAAGGTCAGTAGGGAACAAAAAAATTGTTCGATGAAATCTGTGTAAAATTTTTCTTTAACAGTTTCCACAAAAGTTCTGTCTTCGACTGATTGCTCCTCACAGAAGTCATTGACGATTTTCTCAAACCACTCCGACAAATTTGTTCGGCCTCCTCGGATCAGTTTTTCTAGCAACTATTGTTCTTTAGTCGCGTCCGGCTTTCTCATCCATAAGTTTCTTCAAAAGTTGTGGCACTGATTTGACAAATTTTTCATGTGTCTCTATGAAAAATCTTGCTTTGGCTTCAGTGACTGTTAATCTGTTCCTTCTTGCGTAATTTTGCAAGTAGTTCACAATTTTATGGTCCCACCAGTCCTTAATCTCCTGTTATGGTATCATATGTGAGCATATATGTCAGACATGTACTACTAGAAACAAAACCAATGTTGTAATCTCACAGATTACATAAGGTTACCAATAATACATACTAAAACATATATATCTATAAATTAGAGACAGGAGACAAGAACAGATAGGAAAACAGATTATATTAATGCAATGAGTTCATACAAGGCAGAGAACTGAACTGAGTTCTCGTTTGGCTCAACAACCTAATATATACAATTTACAAACAGTTACAAAATAACTACCTGTCGGTTCGGTGAACCGACACGACTTTTAGTTAGCTGACTTAATCTTCTAGTTTAGTCAATCGACTGACTTAGTTGGTTGATCGACTAAGTCAGCCTATCGACTTAGTCGGTCAATCGACTAAGTTAGTCTTCGTTCAAGTCGACTTTGTTGACTTGCTCCTTTCTACACTACTCCAACTACCATGCAACTCTATCCTCCAGATCTGATGATGAGTGTCGATGCATTTTCACTTTATTTTCAAGCCGTTGGATTAACCTACACGTACACATTCTGGTGAGCCTTTTTGTTTTTATCAACGTGCAACTTTATGGAGCGGAATTCTTATCGACTATAGATTTTGCCAACCCAATTTCATGACCGTCGATCCTTGCACCCTGTTAACTATCTCCGTGTGCCCTTATCTTCCGTGCATCTTCACAGAGCGGATCTATTATAAGCCATCGATCTTCACTTCCTCGTTCTATACCATTGGATTATGTGATGATTTCATTGTTTATGCACCCTTTTATCATACGTTCACATTGTTATATTTAACCAAAGTTCAAACAACCATCATTTCTCTTCACCATGATTCCTTTGACACTCTGCTAATTAGAGGTTGTTAACAACTAGCTCCATATGGGGATGATATCCTCCCTGCGAGGTATCAAAGAACTAGTAGACCAGGTGCCTGTTTCTAATATTTTCATGATAGCTTCCAAAAAATTTGTTTTCTTGTTGATATATTTAATGGAAAGGATTGGCAAGCCTCCTGAATCTTAGGGCTTTCACTGCGAGCTTCAAAAACATTCGGCTTACCATCTGTACTGATTTTTAAAGAAAATAAATATTTACAGCCTATAATACAATTTTTACCTTCCTTCTTAGGATAGGTAATGTTTCAGAAATCTCCCATTGGCAGGGTTACTATCTAGAGAAACCCCATTCAGATATTCCAAAAGAAATGCATTTTGTCCTCTATATCCAGCAATAACATAAGGACCCACCCACATATGATCAAATTTTCCATGTTTATCTTCTTTAGGAGCATCCCACTTCAAAACCAAGTCATCAATTTGAAACTGTTCCTCTTTCACCCTTCTGTCAAAAGTATTTTTTATTTTTTCCTGATGTAATTGCACTTTATCATAAGTCTTATTCCTTCTCTCTTCTAGCTCAATAATCTGATTTATCCTCCTTTGCATGTGGTTTGGTTCTTCTTGCTGCTCTTGGAAATATATCATAACTGGAACACCTAACGATGCTGGAAAAACAACTTCAGTTCCATAGACTAATTTGAAAGGAGACATGCCAATGGCCCTTTTGGTACTGTCAACCCATAAAGCATATTTGAGCTTGGTATGCCATGATCTTTTATTATCTTCCAACAAATTCCTGATGATCCTTACTAAGCTTTTATTTGAATATTTGGCTAACCCATTTCCTTATGGATAATAGGCAGTCGAGTGATTGAGGCTTATATGATATTTGTGATAGAAATCAATCATTTTCTTGGATTTAAAAGCGGTTGCATTGTCTGTCACTATTATTTTGGGGCATCCAAATATAGCCAATATGTTTTCCTTAAGAAAATCCATGATTACAGTTTTAGTGGCTTTCCTGGTGGGAATCGCCTCAATCCATTTTGTAAAATAATCCGTAGCTGTCAGAATCCATTTTTGTTGTCCTAACAAATTGGGATTTATTTCGCCAATGAAATCCAAACCCCACTGTTGGAAAGGTGCTTTTATTGTTATTGGATTTAAAGGGAGAGGAAGTACCTTTCTTTTACCATAAAAAATTTGACACTAATGACACATGCTGGTTTCTTTATATGCATCTGAAAATAATGTTGGCCAATAGTAGCCTGCTCTTAGAATTTTATTTGCAGTCACCTTCGAAGAATGATGCCCTCCACAATCTCCTTTATGAAATTCTTTGACTGTATGTTGAGCTTCATTTTCCAAAAGACAGTTTAGTAACACACCTCTGGGGTCCTTCCAATAAAGATATTGATTTATAATACAAAATTTGGATGCTTTCAATTTTACTGACCTTGCCCTTGACTTACTCAATCCTACTGGTGCTTGTAAATTTCGAAGGACATAGACAATGTCAGAGTACCATGGAGACGCCACAAAATCGATCATTACTTCCACCTCTGTATCCACTTGATTAAACTGGTGGGATAAGAAATTAATTTGTAAAGATTCACAATTTGAATTTGTCATCATTTTCGCTAATCCTTGTCCCTTAACCAGCTTAGTAGGCTTTATCTCTATGTTGTACTCCAATAGTGTAGCTATCCATTTTTCCCTTCTACCTTCTGGATTAGGTTGTGTCAAAATTCGTTTCACTGCAGCAGTTGGAACATGTACGATTACATGTGAATGTAGAATATATACTTTCAAATCTTTCAATGCCTTGACTAAAGCATATGCCTATTTCTCCATGATGTCATATTTGAATTCTCCATCTCTCAACATCTTACTGAAAAATGCTATGGGCTGCTCCCAATTCTCATCATTCTTCTGCAATAAAACTACTGCAATGGTATACTCTGAAGCATACGAAAATACTAAGAAATATTTGGTAAAATATGGACTCACCAACACAGGAGCATCTGAGATTGCTTGTTTGATTTCCCAAAATGACTTCCTAGCTTCCGCATTCCATTTTATTTCATGACCTTTTTTCAGCATATTTGTAATATTCATTAAGATCTCAGCAAAACTAGGCACAAACCTTCTTAAAAAATTCACCTGTCCCAAAAATGATTGTATTTCCTTTTTACTCCTGGGTTCTCCTACCTTTAAAATTGCGCTTACCCTTTTAGGATCAATTTTTATTCCATCTTTAGATCTTATATGGCCCAACAATTTTCCTTCTTCCAATGCGAAATTGGACTTCTTTGGGTTCAATGATATACCAAATTTCTTGCACTTCATGAAAACTTTTTCTAGATGATGAATATGTTCTCTGTCAGATTTTGAATAGACTGTGATGTCATCCATGTAAATTACCACAAAATTCCCAATTTCTCCTGCAAAAGCAATGTCCATGGCTCGCTGGAAAGTAGCTCCTGCAATCATTAAGCCAAAAGGCATTTTTGCATACATAAAGGTGCCCCAAGGTGTAGTAAATGCAGTTTTTTCTTGATCTTCAGGTAATACTTTGATCTGATTGTAACCAGAAAAACCGTCCAACATCGAAATTCTCTCAGCTCCAACTACCTTCTGCAATATATGATCCATCTTCGGCAAGGGATAATTGTCCTTCATAGAAACTTCATTTAAATTCTGGAAATCTATACACAGTCTTATTTCTTCGTTCTTTTTCCTAACAGGAACCAAATTTGCAACCCACTTCGAAAATATTAGAGTCACAATGATTTTGGCGTCAAATAATTTTTTAATTTCCTTCTCAATAATGGGAATCAATTTAGGATTTATCCTTCTAAGTTTTTGCTTGAAATATTTTTCTCCAGGTTTTATAGGAATAGTATGCTGTATTATAGATGTATCATACTCCTTAAGATCTTCATAATTCCAAGCAAATACATCTGTATACTTTTTCATTAAATTCACATATTCCTCTTTTTCTTTTACAGGAAATTTTTTGGATAATTTTATAATCTTAGGATTCTCCTCGGTACCAATATTACTATCTTCAACAGCATTCTCAACAAGCTTCACTTTAGGATTCTTAACAACATCATTCTGATCAAAAAAAATTTCCAAAGGAATCAAACCTCTTGGTATAAAATTATTTTTTAATTGAATAATATATTTTCCTCCTAAGGTTCCCTTTAATTTTTCAGCACCATCCTTTTCTTTTTCGGGTTCCTCATCATCCTGAAATCTCTCACCATTGTCATTTTCGGTATCAATATGAGTATTTAAAAATTCTCCTGATAGTTCTAAGAACCTTCTGATCTACATGTCATCTTCAAATACTTGCCAATATTTAGAATTATCGGGAATAGATGGTTTGTTCACAATGTCGACTTGATATTCTTTCTGACCAACAATAGGGGTTTTAAATTTTCTAGCAGCTACTGCCAAAGAATCCGCTATAGTATTTTCATTTCTGGAAACCACATGAATCGTATGTTCTGTAAAAAAGTTACCAATCATATCCCATAATTCGTTCCTATAAGCCCTCATTCGAGGATGCCTGGTTTGATAACTATCATTCACTTGGTTTATCACCAATTCTGAATCCCCTAAAACCTTTATCCTTTGTGCTCCCAAATCTTTCAAAGCATGCAACCCTAGTAATAAAGCTTCATATTCAGCTACATTATTCATGCATTCAAATGTTAATTTATATGATAAAGATTTAAAATCTATGATGGGAGAAATTATATACACACCAGCTCCAACACCTATTTTTTCCACAGATCCATCAAAGTACATAATCCACAAACCATCTATTTTTTGTTTTGCCTCCAAAGCATCTTGTTCCATCACTTCCTCTTTCTTATTTTCCTCAGGCTTCTTCGGCAATGTAGCTTCCAAATCATATGGAACAGTATCATTAAAGAAAATGGAATACCCTAAATCAGTATCAAAAGCATATATATGATGAACTTCAAGCTTATATTGACTACTCACTACATAAGGAGTTCTTTTTTCATTATACAACCTCTTACTCCCATCTTGAACAGAAATAGTAGCATATGACATATCCATTTGTAAACTACCCTTCAACTTTGAAGTCCAAGATTTTGACAACAGTACCCCAAACTTGGGTGGGATATCTTCTACTACCACATCCATTACTATAGTCCTAGATGGTAATTTATTCAGAGTTACCACCATATATTTAATCAAACCAAGACATTTTACTCTTTTGGAATCAAAAGAATACAAATATTTATAGGGTCTCGTCACTTCCAATCCCAAACTTTCAACTACCCCCTTCGGCATTAAATTATGTGATGCACCTGAATATAGCATAGCATTATGGACCACCATATCATGCACATTCAAACTCAAATAAAAAAGAGGGACTTCTTCATTTTCTAAATTTTCAACTTTCGACCCAAATGAAATAGTAGGATTATCATCATTCAATTCCAAAATATCAGATTGCAATTCTCCTTGACTTTTGACCATTTTTGTTATGGTATTTCTATATTCATTGTTTCTCAACAACTCATTAAATGGAACAGAAATTTTTAACTTTGAAAGATCATTTTGCAAATTGAAACTAGAACCAACTCTTTCTACATCAATTGGGGTTACTTGCTTCATTCCTTTTTTTTTGTATCTCATTCTCAACTTCTTTATTTACAACAGACTCTTTTTGCATTTCTTTTCCCCTTTCTACATTTAGAGAACTAGTGGAAGACTGATTTGGATTTGCCTTCCCTTTATTTATAAAAACTTCTCTGTTCCTCAATCTAATCTTCCTCTGTACATCATCCATGGCATGCAAGTAACCTCTTTGATACTGTTCTGTCTCCCTCTCAAATTCTTCATTCCCCTCTTCCTATGCAAACATGTTATGTTCTTCTTCAGTAAGATATATCTCTGAATCTAGTTCTCCAAAAAGATGAATTTGTTTTCAGTGGGATCTTCTTCATCAGCGACATAATTCTCAATCTAATTCTTCCTGATTTCTTGGGTTTCTCATGTCTCTCTGCCTATTTTGTGGAGGAATAGGAGGATTTGGTCTTCTAAAATTAGGATTCCTAATTTGAGGATCGACTGGTTCTCTGTTGAACACCCTATTATCCATAGTCAATCTGTCCATCAACTTCTCCATCATCTTCAACATCATTTCAAATTTGATATCAGTGGTAGAAGAAGAAGTAGAGGATGAATTTTCTTCCTTTTTCCTCCTATCAATGTCTCCGTGTTTCATTTTTCCACTTGCCATCATATTCGCTTCCACTTCTAAAGCATCTGTAAACATTGCAGCAAGAGTCGCTGATTTTCTTTCTCTCAATGAAAATGCAAAGTAATTATCAAAGGCTCCAGCATAATGCAGTTTAGCAGTGGCTGTAGAAGGTTTTATGTCTTCTGGAATAGAATTATAAACCCTCATAAACCTGCTCGAAAATTCATGAACAGATTCAAAACCCCCCTTTTTGAGACTATTGTACTGAGACAAGAGCTGCACAGGGTTCTGTTTCTCATCCCATCTGTCTAGGAATGCATTCTGGAAAGCTTGAAAATTCAATATAGATCCATCTGGCAAGTCTTTAAACCATTTCTTTGCCTCACCTGACAAACTTTGAGCAAATAACCACATTTTGACATCTACATAATCAACTTCTTCCAAGTCAACAAAATCTTCAAACTTAGCCACATGTTTCTTTGCGGTTATGTCACCTTCTCCATCAAATAAGGAAATTCTTTGGGAATAATTTTGAGGAAGGTCATGTAATAAAGCAGGCAAACACAAGGGAGAAAATTTGGTTTCCATTGGTCTAGATGGATTCAAAGGAACTGAAGACTTTTGAGTGTTTTGAACAGCAAGTGTTTCAACTTTCATAGACTGTTGTAAATCTCTCCAAAGGGAATCCAGCAAATAAGATTCTAATCTACGAGAATTAAATTCAGTATTTTTAAGATCAGACTCAGACTTAGTTTTCAACAAAATCCTTCCAACATTAACTTCCCATTCTGGATCAAAAATATTAGGAGAATCTTGAGAAGATGATGCACCAAACAAAGGAAAATCTATTTTTTCTTTATCCTTTTTCTTAAATAACCTTTCTGGATCTTCCAAAATATTTAAAATTTCAGTATCAGAATTACCTCGTGTATGTCTCCTCGAAGCCAGAATGAATTTTTTTTAAAATTTGAAAAATTTCACAATGGAATCGCCAGGGCAAATATACAACCTTCTCTACTGACAAAAATTCCTGTTTGCCCACAGAAATATTTTCTTGGTATTCAAACTCTGTCGTTCTTCCTAGGGCAGATTTGCACTTTCATTCCCCAGCAACGGAACCAATTTGTTAACACTCAGAATGTACCCAGGTTGCAAAGGTAAATTCCAAAGGTAACAACAAAAACTAGTTCAGAAAGAAATTGGCTTTCCTTTCCAAAGAGGGATCTCTCAAATATAAATTTAACAAGGCCAGATATAAAATCAACACTCAAAAATCATATAAACGGTTGAAACAATAGACATAATCATTGGGAAATGGAGTCACATATACATAAAGGTATCACAAAATCGCATGCATGAGATTTCATCAAAGGCGAGGTAACCACTTAATCACAGTCATTCATTTAGTTCAGGTGGAAAGGAAGAAATAATGAACAATCCATCAATACAGAGCATCAAAAGATGAGTTCCATATTAACTTTAGCAGAAACATTTATAAAATATCTGAAACAATAGTTAGAGCATAACAAGTATGAATTCCAACCATTCAATACTACGCTTCAGATACGAGGAAAACAAAATGGAATGTAACACTGGAAAAACGATCACAAAGGAAAGAAAGTACAGACTGTAATGTAAATAGAACAAGAATCTCTGATAACCCACATGCATTCAACTTTGTTATTTCAAAAAAATATATGTCTTCAAAAAAACATTCATCAACAAATGGGTTTCAAGCCCCATTACATAAAGTAAATGCAAATATATACATAAATGATTTCTTCTTCCAAGAAGATTTAATAACTGAATAACCTGCTTAATCAAAGTCTTTGTAACTATATTCCTAACAACTAGGAATAAACTACTTGCTTTGATCCTGAGAGATCATTTAATTAAAATCAACTCGGTAACAAGGCCCGAACAAGCAGCTCCATAGCTCGCAACACCTATTTTCATGGATGAAGAATATACTTTGTTTTTCCAAATCTTTCCACAGCTCTCCATTCCACGATGACCTTTTCCATCAGCCCATTTACCAAATCATCAAATTTAGAGTGATCCATATGGTTTTACACTAGCAAGATGTGATAATGTTCTTGAGAAAAAAGTCTCACTTCTTCGTCCTAGAAAGAAGGAAGGCCATCTTCAAACAATTCTTTAAAAGCATGTCTGAAATCATTAATACACGAGGTCATCTCATCAGCCTTATATTGCACTGTTTTCATAAGATGATGTTTATGAATAAACCTTTTTTACCACAATACCATTGCCACTCTATCTTTGATTCCTATATCTTGTAATTTTTTATAGGTTAATGAATTTAAAAAATTCAATGCATTTTGAGCTGTGCTTAGGGGCTTCCTCTCCATGATCTCATTTACTAGTTTCAATCTTTGATTGGCTAGATTAACCAATGTACTTTGATCATCAATGAAATTCAAATAATGTCTAAACTTAGTAATTTCCACAGACAACGTATCCCAGATTATGTGTTTAGCTCCCTGGAGAGGATCCTTTCCTGTATTTCTTTCCTTTAATTCATTAAGCTTCTTTTGTAATTGACCTTTATCCTGTAATATTTTATTCTTATTTTCATCCAATTTGGTCAACTTAGATTTGATTTTCTTACTTTCTTCTTTTAATTCCCTTATCTCTACATCCTTCAAATTGACCTGGGACATGGGCACTAGAAAATCATCAGCAGAAAAATCATTTAAAGGCTTTTCAATATTTACAATAGTCAAATCTTCCCCACTAGGAGTCTGGCTCATCAGTTCTTCCATAATCTCTATTTCATCATTTTGGTCTTTCTTCAACTGTGAAATTTGTGCTATTAACTCATTTCGCTCCATTTCCCATTTGTTCTTTTCTTCTTGCAATTTCACAGTCTTTCCTTTGTACTCCATCATCTCTTGATGAATCTTATCATTTTCCTCCTGCAATGCTAACAGCTCTGATGATTGAACATGTTCTGAACTCGGGATTTTCAACCTCTTCTTTAGTACCTGGAGGGCATTATCTTTTTCTTCTAAAAGTCTTCTGATGGCCTCGGTGTTCCCTGTTTCATCCCCTGAGCTTACGATATCTGCTTGCAATTTCTTTATTTGAATAGAATTAGCCTTGTTCTCAACTTTCTCGTGTTTTAATTGGACCTCTAATTTGTCAACCAAAACTTGCAACTTGTTAATTTTTACCATAGCATGCAATAAATTTGAATAAATAATATCTCCTGTTTCTTTATGCAACTGTATTTTATTGGGTACACTGATTTTGTCTAATCTCACTTCCATTTTAGCCACTTTCTTATCACTAACCATATCTAATTTTAAAGTATTTATTTCTACGTTCTGAGTAGAAATCAGGGAAGTCTTAGGATTATTCATACTTCTCACTTGTGGGAGTAGATTTCTGGTTTCTTCTAGGGACTGTCTCTGCTTTTCTACATAGCTGGTTATGAATTATTCTTTAGATTTAAAAACGGAACTTGATTCTGCATTATTTACACTTTCAAAAGAAAATTGATTCACCTGCACATATTTCTTAGGAATAAAAGCAACCCTTTTCAACTCATCCGAAACTACTTCACTTGAAATTTTATCATCTTGAGATGTTTTGGTCTTCTTATGTGAACTGTCTTCATATATTTCCATACTTTCAATCTCAGAAAAACTTCTTTTAATCAAAATATTAGAAATATCTGGCATTTGAGACACTGCAACTGATCCACTGCTTGTATTCTCATCAGATCCTGGAATTTCCATAAAGTAAAAAAAATTGGCTGCTTCCTTCAAACCCTCAACAACCTGGTGATCAAATGGCTTATTTTTATTTGCTTGCTTTCTTTAAAAGATTATATGATAAGGATCATAATTGACCCTTTGTTCCATTTGAAAATCCATTCTTTCCAATAATTTCTCTACAAACACCAAGGCACCCTTGTTTTTAAAAATAAAGGAACCAACTTTAAGAGGGAACTTGATATTGGAAGATTTTTTGAAAGCCCCGAAATGTTCCTCTTCTACATGTAATCTCTGTCTCATGTATTCCAATGCAAAGATCCTAGGGGTGAGGAAAGCAAGTAGCCTATCAGGCTCTCCAGTGAAACCGTATACTCTCAAAACTGTAAAGTCTTTATACAAGAACCAATCTCCTATCCTATCCTTAGGTGAAGATTGCATCATACACTTCATTTCTTCCAACACTCTGGGTAATACTTCATCAAATAATAGCTTATATATTTCTGACATAATGGAGTTTACAAATTTGAACATATTGATTTGCTTAGGTAAATATGAAGAGAATATAGTACTCAAGAATTGCAATTCAGTTACATTCGAACATAATAACATGTTCAGCAAATATGATTGATACTTGAAAAATATGACTTTTGAAAACTCGACCAATTGGATATGGATAGCTTCTGCTAGATATTCGTCCAAACTGAAAACATAGACTGGCTAGGACTCAGACCCAAGACTAATTGGACTCATTTTTAATAAGAAACCCAAGACAACTTCACTAACATGACAGTCATCATCTAGACCTAAAACCTGACAGACCAAAGACACAACCAATTGAACCTCCTCCTTGAAGATGTGAATACAATATGGTAAAAAGAGACCTTCTAGTGACTGACCATCATTGAGAATGCTAGACAAGAATTTACATCGAAATTCAGTTTTACAACTTCTGTACACTTCAACCAAAACAGACTCGTTTACAGACTCACGACTATCAGGGTAATTATCAGGGAAATTCAGGAATCCACGGATAGCTTTTGCGTCAATTCTACACAATATCCAGGATTTGGAATGACTCACAATGACTCTCTTAGAAGATGAATAATTACTTGCACACCACTCGACGAATTCAGGAAAGTGTAGGGTCTGCTCAATGGAAAAATAATACAGAAACGACTTACAGGCATTTAAAACGTTGTTTCCCTGCGAATTATATCGCCATAATATTTCTTTAATAATCGATACATTTCCCACAAACAAGAATGGGTCATATATGCCTCTATCTCTGTCAACCAGGAATTCTTCTCTTTCATCCAAAATTCGGTTAAACCCTTCTAACCCTTTCTCTTTATCCATAATATAAAAATGACGGCAATTCTGTGAATAAAGCTGGAGTATTTGAGACTTACTTGTGACTGTAAATGCATATAGCTGAAGTTGATTGTGAAAATGTGGTGGACGGTCCTTTTCATTCGTCCTGGCATGTACAATAAAAAATAATTCTTCAAATAAGTCAACTTCACTTTATATAGAAGTCCATTCCGGAGACTCCCTTTAGTGGTTTTGCTCAAACCACTTTTCTCCACGGAATGTACCACAAGCTGCCACGTGCACCACAGTTTTAATTCCGCTACCGCTTTTCTACTCCAACCACCGTGCAACTCTATCCTCCGGATCCAATGATGACCATCGATGCATTTTCACTTTATTTTCAAGCCGTTGGATTAACCTACATGTACACATTCCGCTAAGCCGTTTCTTTTTTATCAACGTGCAACTTTATGGAGCGGACTTCTTATCGACCTGTTGCACCTGCAACAATTTCCCAAAATTATAAAAAAATTTAGGACCCTCCTTTACTTTGAATAAGTTGGTTTTCTTCCTGGTTTCAGTCTGGTGACTTCTGGTCTATGGATTTTTGGAATGTTTTACAGCACTTTGAATTGCTATCAATCGATCTGCTTTTCTCCTCTAGTGCTGGGAAGAATCCCATCCTTGATCGAACTCATCGTTGTTTTTCTTATCTTTCAAAACCGTTTTGAATCGGGAGTTAAGTATATTTGACTGTTCGCCGTTGCGGGTGGTTTTCAATTCTTCACCGTGCGGATGGTTTTTGATTGTCCCGCTATTGCAGGTGGGTTTCGATTCTTTGACGTTTCGGGTGGTTTTGGATTCTTCATCGGAGGGGTTGAGTTCTCCCTCGTCCGACGTTGCGGACAGAACTTCACTTTTGGAGACCGTTGTTACAGATCATTTTGGGATTTGACTTTCTCCCACCCTCTGAGTTGCGTTTTGTTTTTCTCCCGGCCGCGTATCGGAGCCCTCTTTCTACCATTGTGGGTGGAGTTCAACTTATCAATATCCGCCGTTTCGGAGGAGTCCAGGTTCTTGGCCTCTGATCTCGGTCCTCGTCGATGCCCGATCATTGTGATTCACATGTTCTATTAACTGTTGTGAGTGAGTTGGTGCTGGGGACCGTCCGCCGTTGTGGTCGGTCTGAGGTTCTAGCCTCCCGAATCAGATATGGTTTCACGGCCGATTTAGAGCTCTCGCACGTGCGACTCTTTTATATATATGGGGGGTGCGGGTTTGGATTTTTTTATTGTTATTTTGGGCTCGAGCTGTCGCTGTCCTCTCCGTGCTGTCAACCCTGTGAACTTTGTGGAGCTCCGTGCTTGTACCCGCGTCCAGGTGTCGATTGGAAGCTCAACCATTGTTGCCTCACTAGCTGCGCATAACTGCCAGGTAGGATCGTTACCGCCTTACCTAGTGCTATTCAAGGTTGTTGATTGGGTGATGTTTGCTTTAGTGGGGGTATTACTAGGTTTGTGCCCTCATTTCTCATTCTACCTGCACACGGAGTTTCCCCCCCCCCGCGGCTAGGTGCCATAGTCGTTTTTCTTATGTTTTGCACCCGTATTGAGTTTTCCCGATTAGGTTAACTAATATCAGTTAGGGGGGAGGGGCGTTTTTCCTTTAAAACCCGCATAATATCTTTTTCTTGACCTCGGCTGTATTATTTCACCCGCGCGCAGTGGATGAAGGAGGTGCAGGCGACCGTTATGCCACCTGCACCTGTCTTCCCCTTGTGATAATGAGGTTTAGAGGTAGTTTGCACAGTTTTCTTGTGGTTTAAATGGTTCCACCGTGAGTCGTTTTTTCCATTTTCCCGGTTTCGAGTCCCAGCCTCTTGCCCGTGCCGTCCTGCGCAGTCTAGCATTTCTTGTTGCTCTGAAATCCTAGGAGGTCAAAGGGGGATGTGCTGTGGTGGTGGTTTGCTTTTTACGGATAGTATGGATAGTGGTTCTGGGGAGAGCGTCGTGTGTAGAAAATCAATGCTAATGCCTACAGCATATTGTCGAATTGATGTAATTAGCTTCTGTGGGCATCGTTTTGATCGAAGTGTTTGGTGAAGAAAACCTGGGTGGCTAGCATAGTTTTATTTTTATCCCCCTCCCATTTTCTTTCGTTATGCAATAGATCACCCTAATGATTTGTGGGATAGTTACATTTGCACCTTGCATTGAAATACATACATTGGATTCTTTTCTTGCTTGCACATTAACATAGGATAATAGCACACTGCACAGTATTGCATGCTAGTTCAATTCTTCAGCCTGAAGGGTTTATGTCTTAATTTCATTACAGTCATGATACACTTGAGAAAGAATAAACTGTTGCACAATGTTCGTAAATTCGAATTGCTTAATGTCATAATGTTATACATGGCAGGAAGAACTTACAATGTCCAAAAGGCAAAAAAAGAAGGCCCCTATGGCCGAAGAACAATCAGCAATAGAGGTCGTCACACAGACTGAATATATCTATGAGGACACCCAGTGTGTCTCGGGTGTTGAACCTGAGTATAAATGGGGCGAGATACACAGATTGATTTCCCGCAGGGAAGTCCTAGACATGGGTCTCGAAGGGGAGCCCATTTATGCCAACATAGAAAAATCCGCCATCATGAAGGTGGCTACCAGACCAGAGCTGTTCCCATGCTCCGATGTTATGAGATGGATTCTGCCCCACACAAACAACAACACAATGCTTATTGGAAATGTCGAAGGTCAGGGCTATGCTGCATTTAGCCTAGGATACATGGCGCTGGCTTACCACCTGCCAGAGCCTCAAGTCTTCTTGTCAAATGACTGGTTGGATAACCTCAGGATGGATTTAGTAGAAACCCTGAAGAGAATGCTATTGCCAGGAAAGCTTTATCGACACAGAGCAACCGAAGATTATGATACAGCGAGCTTAAGAGCTCCTTACAAGTTTATAGCTCCGATGCTAAATCGGATCTTTGGTAGAGCCAATGGTAGACTCTTCAAATTGGAGTGGATACCCCTTATGTTCCATGTGGTGACAGAAGGAACAATATTCAACTGGGCCAGCCTCGTGTCAAGCAGTCTCTCTTCTTGCGTAGCTACAGCCTTGGGAGGAGGAGAAGCCTAGAAAAAATCTGAATTCTATATGAGTTACTTTTTTATAGACTGCATACTATGCAACCAGCCTTTCCCCAATCTCCAGTGTGCCTGGGATAGGGAAAGAATGCCTGTATATGCAGCTTACAAACCACTGTGGGCCCATCAATACCACAGTTATTACAGAGAAGTATGTGAGCATTTCATTATGCCACTGTACAAGCTTATCTTCCGGACGGAATGTGACTGCATGTCGAAAGAGGCTATGCAGGTAATAGAGGAGTATGGAGAATATTTCCTGACAGAAAACGGGATGTATTTGAGAATGTATGGAGGATCAAAGACACCCTATCTGCTGCCAAAATATGCCATAGATTATATAATTCACAAAGAGGCGGTCAGACAAGTGTTCATTGACGGAGTTGGTCATTTCTTGTTCCATCATAAGAAGGCTGCATATCCCCCTTTACCATTCAAGTTAGGCAGCTGCAGATTCGCCAATGTGAAACAAGCTGCAGAATTTATAGAGGAACTAGGGAAGTTCCATTTTGGGGAGATGCCTTTCCGGCGAAATGACACTCAGGGTAAAGTGGCTGAGCACTGCAAGAGGCATAAAGTGTTCTTTGAATATACCCATCATTATGATAAGGATGAATCTATTTTTCGGAGAGCTCCAAACATGACGGCACTCAGCAGAAGATTCAAACCAAAGAACCCCACCAAAGGTGGAAAAGGGGCAGAGCGGGCCAAAGCTGAACAAGCCATAGCTAAAGAAGGAGCCAAAAGGATAAGGGAGGAAGCTCAGAGGCTGGAAAATGAGGCTGCAGAAGGGAGAAGAAGAGAAAAGGAAAGATGCCCAAGAAGCAGCTGAACTAGCAAAAGAAGCAGCCAGAGAAGCAGAAGAGGCAGCTAGGCAAGCAGCCAAAGAAGCACAGAGAAAACTAAATAAAGAGCTCCAAGGGCAGGAGGCTGAAAAGATAAAGTTAACACAACAGTCAGCCTCTGAAGCACTAACAAGGCAGAGTCAGGGAGAGGATAACCCTGAGGTGCAAATCCTTCAAGTACCTACTGCTAGCACTCTTGTAACCCCTATGCTCCAAATAGTTCCTTTTGTCCAGAAGAAGGGGGAAGAAGTCCCTGATTTCAGTATTTTATATTATGACAGGACCACTAAAATAATAATGAGAAGGACGAAAAAGAAAGTGGAGGCAAAAGATCTATCAGGGAAAATGGTTATAGATAAAGCAGTCATGATAGGGACAGACAAAGACCCTATGTTCACGATAAGAGCCGGGGCTGCACTAATTGATGCCTCTGCTGATAACATAAAGAAGGTGATGTTTGAATTAGAATCAGCTAAGAAGACCACTGCTCAGCTGAAAGACACATTGAGACAAGAAAGAGGAGAGGATAGCAGACTTAAGAGAAAGTATGAACATGTGCTAAGAGAAATAGAATCCACAAAGGGTGAAATCCATGCCCTCCAGGTAGAGGCGCAAGCCAAGGAAACAGCACAAGAGGCTCTAGAAAATGCGCAACAGGAAGTTCAAGATCTGAAGAATGAAAAGGAACAATTGAGGGCAAAGGTAGAGGACCTAGAAGCACAGCAGACTATCATCTATGAGTCCAATACTGAATACACCAAAGAACTGAAAGAGCAGCTGGCCTCTCTGACTGTTGAACTAGAGACAACAAAGGAACGGTAAGTCAATTTGCAGCCATTTAGAGAATATATCTTAGCGCAAAAGGCTAAAATACTGCAGCTGCAAACTGCTTTGGAAGAAGAAAGATGCAAAGTTCTTCAGATGGACAGCAGGTTAGAGGAGATCATAGAAACTTCCTCCTATTTCGTAGACAGGTCCCAAGATGTTCTTGAGGTCTTGAACGCCAGATTGGCAAGACCAGAAGATGATGCCGAGATTCCAGGAGAACTACCAGCCAAAGATCATCAAACCCTCAAGAGAGATCACAGCCTAGTAGAGTTTGCCATCAGCATTGCTGAAGACTTTAAGAAGGCTGTCCGAAGGACACAGGTAGCATGCTTGGAATATTTTAAAAGGTTCCTTAATGCATATAACCACTGCCAGACAGAGGCTGAGCTTAGGTTTGAAGATTTCCCAGAGCATGAAACCTTTGTGGACATATTTCAGAAAGGGCATCAAGATGCAGAGGCCAGGACGCAGCAGATTCAATCCATTGATGCCATAGTACTTAAGAACGAAGTGGGTCATGCAGCCGTTAGCATACAGGCTCTAGAAGACCAACTTCGGTTGAGACCAGCAAGGATCGGGGCCATCAGGAACCAAGTAGACAAGTTTGAAATTAACATCTAGTTCCTAGATCCATGCGCTTTTGAAGGTCTCGCTGCTGAAGCAGCAACGTGGAAAAAATTCTTTGAAAACCAAGCGGGGCCCTCCTCATAGAGGACCGGTCAAATTTTATCAATGTAATATTTTTTGTAAAAGTTTTGAGAAATAAAGCGTTGGGAAAACAAAAGGTTGGGAAGCCCAAAGGTCACTTTGGGCAACCCAACCACTTTTACCTTTTTTGTATAAAAGTAGGAAGCGTAGAAGCAAAAGGGGTTTTTTTCCCCAGTAAGACTGGAAGGTTGTTGTAAGAAGAACTATTTCCTTTTGCAATAAAAATTGCAGTTTTCCTGTTGAAAGAAGATCGGTGGGATTTCAAATGTTTTGCCATGGATAGTCGAAAGATGAACTACTTTGTTTTTCAGCATTGTATCCGTGAATCGTGAGATCGTTCTAACTTATGACCTATGTCTTGTTTAAATGATTTTTGATTTATTTTATGAAATAACCACCCTGAGTAATGCATGCTTATTACAAAACAATTGGTTAGCTAGTTGTGGAAATATCATTCATTGTTCATGCCTGTAAAAGTAAATGTCAGCTATCTGTAATTACTTTTATCACGTGTGCACATCCGCATTTCTCATATTAATTAAATATAATTCAGCTCCCTGGGGATAGGTAGATAGAGATGAATAGATAGATAGATAGCTAGGTCAGTGCATAGATGCATGTGTGATTCTGGTGCTGGTGAGCCTAAGACGATAGGTAAGAACCTGCGCATCACATTGTGACTGCTCCCCGCATCCTTCACCACCCTGCATTTTTAGTTAGACTTTTGCATTTCATAGTTAAGTCAAAAATACAAATTTCGGTGGACCGGGACGCAACCGGTAAAAATTTGTTGTTACTTTGACCTACGGTAGCCGGACCATAAAACTGGACAGATTCCCTATACCAAACAGTCAACGGGCTAGTTGGGAACGTTGATTGGGGAGAATCCCTTACTGTTGTCGCCTGTGAATTTCCAGGCCCCAACACGACCGTAGATTTTTCCAACCCAGTTTCATGACCGTCGATACTCGCACCCTATTAACTATCTCCATGTGAGCTTATCTTCCGTGCATCTTCATAGAGCGGATCTATTATAAGCCATCGATCTTCACTTCCTCGTTCTATACCATTGGATCATGTGATGATTTCAGTGTTTATGCGCCCTTTTATCATACATTCACATTGTTATATTTAACCAAAGTTCAAACAACCATCATTTCTCTTCACCATGATTCCTTTGACACTCTGCTAATTAGAGGTTGTTAACACAGTTGACGTTGAAGGAAGCAGTTACGACTAAACTACGAGTCAAAAAATATGGAAACAGTCACACACTAATGCATATTTGACAGTTTCTTCTCTTCAGGATTGAGGAAGACACCATCGCCAGCTGACATGGCTCAAGGACGAGCCACAAGTCTGTGTTGGGGGCCTATTGGTAGGCGTTTGGGGTAAGTGATTTACGTAGTGCCACGAAGGCTGTGCAAGCTCGCGCAACACCGCGCAAGACAAAGATATCACGACGGGTGGAAAACAAACTGCTTTTAAATATTTTATGCATATTTTTGTATCAGTTGACCACATTTTACGGATATAGGTCATTACTGGTTAAATCAGTTAGGAATTCAGTTAGAAGTGGACCTTGAATGTAAAGGCGCAATCCTATATATAGATTAGAATTATAATTGTAAAGTGACACAGAAGGAGCGCAGAAAAAGAAGGGAATGAATAGATGAGATGAGACTGAAGTGAGAGATTGAGTCTTTTATGATTTGTAAGCAACTCTTGTTATATTTTTAACATTAAGCTAGCATTATTAGGATCTTTAACTTGGAGAATAACAAGCACAACAATAAAACACAAGAAACAATGAACACAGTGTTTTTCCTCGGGGAAACCATCAATGGAGAAAACCCCACAAATTCTTTAGAGATAGAATCAACACCAAATAGCAAAGCCCCAAAAACAGTAAGATGATATCTTGACAGCAGTAACCTCTTTCTTCCTATCCCCAGTGTCTTCTTCTTCCTCAGCTATGCACAACAACTGAGTGTGAGTGAGTGTGTGATAAATAGAGAGGCTAGCTCTCTATTTGTACTAAATCCTGACTTGACTAAACCCTACTAGGGCCGACTTCACTAGGTGAGTCTAACAACCCCAGTGCCTCGGAACTGGGAGGAATTCAACCCTTGAACAATAGGAGGGTTACCCACAATGACTTGACATGACTTGTTTACAATATAGATCCTCCTGACCAGAACATCGGGGCATGACATGACTCAATTACATTACAGACACATCCCAGAATAAACATCAGGGTACAAGACATAATATATATAAGTGAATACATTCCAAAGTTACAAATACATCAACACTCCCTTTTAACTAGGAAGGTATTCTTTTGACACAATTTTCAGCACTGGTCTTCTTCTCTGTATCGACTGGATCATCTCATCATCTTCATCTTCAAGTTGTATTCATATTCAAGTCTTCTTTGTCTTCAAGTCTTCTTCATCTTCAAGTCTTCTTCATATTCAAGTATTCTTCGTCTTCAAGTCATCTTCTAAGTCTTCTTCTTCTTCAAGTCTTCTTCATCATAGGATCTGGATCATCACGACTACTGGATCATCACTGCTAGATCATCATCACTGTATCATCATCAAATCTGGATCATCATCACATCTGGATCATCACTTGATCTGGATCATCATCAAGTCTGGATGATCATCATCGGTGCTATCTCAGAATGGTGCTATCTCTCGATTCTTCTCGTCACGTGAAGTTCTATAGAGCCAACCCTTTTTCAAGCTATTTGTAGGCCTAGACTCCATGTAGGTATTCTTCAACACTTATATCTGACACTAAGTTAGAATGGCCCACCTAGCTCTTACATTTGACCTCATCTTGTCAGAAAGGCATGCTCAGCACTCACATCTAACCTCATCTTGTCAAAAAGGCCTAGCACTCACATATGACCATGTGTAAACACATCATGCGAGAATGGCTCAGCACTTATATCTAACCATTTGAGAACACACCGCATCAGAAGGGCTCTACACTTACATCCGACCATGTTCAAAAACACTGCATCGAAAAGGCTCAGCACTTATATTTGACCATGTTTGAAAACACCGCATCGAAAGGGCTCTGCACTTACATTCAACCATGTTCAAAAACACCGCATCGAAAGGGCTCTCATTCCTAGACTAAGAATTCCTGGTAATTGACCAGGTGCCTCCATTCTCCCAAAGAATGGCATCGGCCCTTATATCTGATCAAGTGGGAACACATCCCTCAATCAAATAAGAATGGCCATCACTCACATCTGATCATGTAAGACTACATCCCACAGTCATATCAGAATGGCCCTTAGTCCTAGACTGAGTATTCTTGGTAACTGACCAGGTGCCTCCATTCTCCCAGATAATGGGAACTTAGCACCAAGCTGAGTATTCCTAGTAACTAACCAAGTTCCTCCATTCTAAGAATGACATTCAATGCTTATATCTGATCATGTAGGAACCAATCCTACAGTCACATCAGAATGGCTCAACACTCACATCCGACATGGAAGGAACCAATCCTCTCACAATCATAGAATGGATCAGCCCTTACATCTTACCATGGAAGGAACTTAATCCTCTTGCCATGTCAGAATGGCTCTAGATCTCATCATTTCCCTTTGGAGGGAACCTCAATATGGAGAAGACCAAGCTTCTCCCTGAAGTACTCAAACTTCACTTTAGCCAATGGCTTCATTAATACATCAGCTATTTCTTTGTCCGTCACAACATATTGGAGCTTCACTGCTCCTCTCTGCACCATATCCCTGATATAGTGATACTTGATCTCGATATGCTTCAACTTGTCATGGAACACTGGGTTCTCTGACAACTTCACACAACTCTGGTTGTCGCAATATATACAAGTAGCATCCATCTAGAGATCAAATAAATCAGACATTAGCTTCCTCAGCCATACTACCTCACAACTAGCTGAACAAGCTGCGACACACTCTGCTTCAGCTGTACTCAGTTCCACACAGGATTGCTTCCTGCTAAACCAAGAGATCACACCTGATCAGATACTAAAGCAGCATCTTGAAGTGCTCTTCCTATCAATGGCACTGCCTACCCAATCTAAATCAACATAACCCTCTAGGTTAATCTTCTGATTTGCCTTGTAATTGATCCCATAGTCAACTGTGCCCTTCAGGTACCTCAAAATATGCTTTGCAGCAATCAAGTGAACATGTCTCGAATCTATCAGGAACTGGCTCAAGGTGTTCATAGCAAAGCAAATATCTGGTCTCATGTTCATCAAGTACATCAAGGACCCAATCATCTGATGATACATCGTAGCATCAATCACTTCTGATGAAGCGTCACTCAATAGCTTCTGGTTCAATTTCATAGGTGTGGTTATGGCCTTGCGGTCCATCATCCCGAATCTCTTCAGAATCTCTACTGCATACTTCCCTTTTCCAACGAATATTCCATCTGCATTCTGCCACACCTCCATGCCTAAGAAATAGTGCATCATACCCAATTCCATCATTTCGAACTCGACAACAAGTTTCCTCTATGTATCAGCAATCAACCCATCCATACCTGTTACAAACAGATCATCCACATACAGTAGGAGTATCACTGGATTGCCATCTTCAACCTTGTAGTAAAGGTTGGAATCTGCTTTACTCTTGGTAAAGCCCAAATTGGATAGGAAACCATCAATTCTACCGTACCATGTCTTAGGGGCCTGTTTCAAACTGTACAGGGCTTTCTTCAATCTGTACACATGAGATTCCCTGTCATGTGTCTCAAAACCGAGTAGTTGTTCCACATACACTTCCTCTTCTACTACACCATTCAAGAAAGTAGTCTTGACATCCATCTAGTGTATCTTCCATTTCATCACTGCAGCCAGAGCAAGTACTGATATAATGGAAGTGTATCTGGCTACAGGTGCAAAGGTTTCTTCATAATCTATTCCTTCTTTTTGGGAGAAACCACAAGCCACAAATCTTGCTTTATATTTCTCGATGCTGCCATCTGCAGCATGCTTGATCTTGTAGATCCATTTGGAAGTTACAATAGACTTCCCTTCTGGTCTTGGGACAACATCCCAAACATCATTCTTCATTATCAATTGATACTCTTCGATCATATCATCCTTCCATTATTTATGTTCTTCCACTTCTTCATAGTTGGAAGGTTCTTTATCAATAATGTCACATAGCAAGGCTACATAACTGGAACATGACCTAGTTCTGTTTCTTCCTCTGGGTGTTTCTTCTAAAGCTCCATATCTTTCTACACCTTGGATAATTTCACGTACCCAAGCAGGTTTTCTTTTATGAGGATTCTTCTCTAGAGGTGGATCTACAGGTCCTTGAGGTTCTTCTAATTGTCGGTCTTCTTCTTGAATTTCTTCATTCATGGTTGTATCATGAATTCTAGGTGCTCTTGTTTCTTCAGGTTCTTCAGCCAGTTTCTTCTTTGATTTGATGTAGGCTGAATCTTCATCAAATGTTACATATCTGCTAATGCCAATCTTCTTGAATCCTGGAAAGTATATTTTGTAATCCTTCGAGCTTTCAGAGTATCCCACAAATATGCCCTTCTTTCCTGAAGGATCTAACTTCATCCTCTTTTCTTTTGGAATGTGTATGTATACAAGACAACCGAATATTCTGAGATGGATAACTTCTGGTTTCTTTCCGGAGAATACTTCTTCAGGAGTCTTGTTCTCAAGTACTCTGTATGGAGTACGGTTTTGTACATACACTGTTGTTCTAGCATAGGAAGATCTTGATCGTGAAGCATTGCTCTTGCAGCTTCCATGATAGTTCTATTCTTCCTTTCTACAATCCCATTCTTTTGAGGATTATAAGGAGTGGACAACTCCCTCTTAATCCCTGAGTCTTTGCATAATTCTTTGAATTCATTCGAAGTGAATTCTCTACCATTATCTGATTGAAAGGTCTTGATATTATTTCCAGTGTGGTTCTCGATCAAGGCTTTGAATTCCTTGAACTTGCTAAAAACTTCATCTTTGTTCTTCATGAAGTAAATCCATGTCTTCCTAGAAAAATCATCAATGAAAGAAACATAGTATACATACCCGCTTAGTGAACTTGATGACATTGGTCTGCATACATCGGAGTGGATGATTTCCAAGATTCCTTTTTCCTTGCTCTCGCTACTTGGAAATGTCTTCTTTGTGTTCTTCCCTTTCGCACATCCTTTGCATACACCTTCATGTTTTGTCTACATTTCTGGGAGACCTTCAACAACTTTTCTTGCAAGTGGTAGTGCTCTGTAATGCACATGTACAAGCCTTCTATTCCAAATCTCATTTGGTTATACCAAGTCATGAACCAAAGCTTGTTATGGATGGCCCTTCAATTTGTATAAGCCTCCTTCTTGTTCCCCAATCACTACTGCATCATCAATAGTCTTTCCTTTTGGCCACATGATGACTTGACCATCTATAAATGCAACCCTCATTCCTTTTGCATCTAATGCAGATATGGATAGGAGATTCTTCTTTAGTCTTGGTACAAACAATACTTCCTTCATTGTCATAGACTTTCCAGAGTCTAGCTTATAGGAGGATTCCCCACTACCTTTTATTGGATACTAGTAGTCATCTCCAAGTTTCACCTTGTGAGGTGATTCATTTTCACATAATTTCACAAATGATTCCTTGAATCCTGTCATATGTTTGGAAGCACCATTGTCTATAAGCCAATCATTGCTACCATGTGTGATAGTTCCTGTGAGAGTGGAAATCAGAACATATTCTTCATCACTTGAAGAATCATCACTGACTTGTCTACTTCTGTTTGTGGAAGGTTCTTCATCCTCTGTAGCATGAGCATGATGTCTTCTCTTGTTTCCCTTCTTATTGTGAGAGCTACTTTTGTTTCTAGGACAATCTCTAGCAAAGTGTCCTCTTTCATCACATGTATAGAAAATGTACTTAGACATATATCTAGGCTTTCTAGGGTTATTCCTTTGATGAGAGTACTTACTTCTGTGGTGTCTAGATCTGGATTTCTTGGATTGTACTGTGAGAGCTTGATCTTCACTTCCCATCTTTTCTTCGCGAGCTGCTATCCGAGCTTCTTCTTGTGAGCATTATTCCCAAAGTTTGCTGAACTTGACTAACTTCTTTTTGGCACAGATACCTTGAACAAAGGAGTCCCATGTTCTAGGGAGACCATCCAAGGTGGCCATTACAATCTCTGCATTTTCCACTTCTTCATCTACTACTTCTAATTGTTCCTTGATCTGAGAAACCCTTGTAAAGTAATACTGGATGGTTTCTCCATTCTGGATCTTTACATTCTTCAATTGGTTTCTCAAAGTCATCTTCTGGTTTATGTTCTTCCCTTCAAGCAATTTGGTTAGGGCATCAAACATAGCTTTAGGTGTCTTTAGGGAGGACACATGTGGTATGAGGTGATACTTGATTGAATCAGGAATAATCCTCTTTTCCATAACCAAATTCTTTTTATGTAAGGACTTAGCCTCATCTCCCTCTGGAACTGGAACCTCCTCACTGATATAGGAGTCCAACTCATTTTCTTCCAGGACCAGGGAGATCCTATACTTCCAGGATCGGAATTTATCAGCTCCCTTAAGATTTTCATCAAGCTTGGTATGATGAGACATATTAACTAAGAACCTCAAATGGAAATACAAAATATTTATATCTTACCAAGTCAAGATGTCAGATCTGGATTTGGAGCTGAAATTCTGTAGTGTTAGTTCAAGAGCAAATTAGGGTTTTGATTTTCTGGAGTTCTGTCCAACCAAATGCTTTGATCTTGATCCCTAACTTTGATTTTGGGGAGGAGATCAATCTAGGCCTGGGCTCACTGAAAAATTCCACTTTTGTGGAAAGCCCTAATTTCTGGCAGCAGTGTCGAGTCCAAAACTGAAAAACCTCAAAATTGGATTCTTCTTTGACAGAAAGATGCACCCTAGGGAGGAGAGTTATTCCAACCTTCTTTTGCTGAAAATCTATGGAGGAAGATCCACAAAGTAGGAATCCCTAGTTCCCATAGTTTCATAGTGTCTTCTTCTCAGGTTAGCTCTGATACCATGTTAGATTTTTAACATTAAGCTAACATTATTAGGATATTTAACTAAGAGAATAATAAGCACAGAAATCAAACATAAGAAACAATGAACATAGTGTTTTTCCTCGGGGAAACCATAAATGGAGAAAACCCCACAACTTCCTTAGAGATAGAATCAGCACCAAATAGAAAAGCCCCAAAAATAGTAAGATGATATCCCGACAGCAATAACCTCTTTCTTCCTAGCCCCAGTGTCTTCTTCTTCCTTAGCTATGCGCTACAACTGAGTGTGAGTGAGTGTGTGATAAATATAGAGTCTAGCTCTCTATTTATACTAAATCCTGACTTCACTAGGTGATTCTAACAACCCTAGTGCCTCGGAACTGTGGGGACTTTAACCCTTGAACAATAGGAGGGTTACCCACAATGACTTGACATGACTTGTTTACATTATAGATCCTCTCGATTGGAACATTGGGGCATGACATGACTCAATTACACTATAGACACATCTCGGAATAAACATTGGGGTACAAGACATAAGAGGATCCTTGGACTCTTCCTTCTCTGAGTACTTCAGGTGAAGATTCTGTACCTGTCAAGACGGACATGCCATTGTCTACAACTATGGTGGATTATCAAGCTAATATTGATCATGTTGTAGAGCCTAGTCCTTCCTCTTCATGGACAGAGGAGGACCCTTATGCACTTCCTTCTTGGGCTATGCCGTCATCTCACTCACATGACTTCCTTGATGACATCTTTCCATCAAACGAGGCTATTCTTGAGGCTATGTCTGGGCTAGAACAACCTTTGGGAGAGTTGCATCATATATCTTATTTTCTCCCTAATCTTGATGATATTGAGTGTGATGACTTTAAGGTGATATTTAGCGAGAAAATTGGTAGGCTCGTGGTCCCATTAGGCTCTCCTAGCAAGTATGCCGAAGGGAACTTGGCTAACTTGTCACCAACTATACCTATCAATATTTCTTGCGTTCCTGGAAAGATTGAAAATGTGTACATTGGGGAGGATTGTTCCCCCGATGAGATTAGAGAATACACTGAGATTTTTAAATAATTTTGAGATTTGTTCACTTGGTCATATGAGGAAATTCCTGGAATTGACCCTCACATTGTCGAGCATGAAATAAAAGCCTATCTAGATGCTAAACCTATTCGACAATGATTGTGTGCAATGAATCCTAGGAAAGCACCCGCTATTAAGGAAGAGATTGTTGATGTATTTGTAACTTTGGAATGTATTCATCTATGTATCTTATGTATTGTAACCCGATGTTTATTCCAGGATGTATCTATTATGTAATTGAGTCATGTTTTCATGCCCTAATGTTTATATCAGGAGGAGCTATAATGTAAACAAATCATGTCAAGTCATTGTGGGTAACCCTCCTATTGTTTAAGGGTTAAAGTCCCCGCAGTTTCGGGGCACTAGGGTTATTAGACTCTCCTAGAGAGGTCGGCCCTAGTAGGGTTTTTGTCATGCCAGGATTAGTATAAATAGAGAGTTGGACTCTCTATTTAGCACACATCACATACACACTCAATTTTAGCACATAGTTGAGGACGAAGAAGACACTGGGGATAGATAAGAAGAAGGCTATTGTTGTAGAGAGATCACTTACTGTTTTGGGATTTTCTATTTTGGTGTTGATTCTATCTCTGAGGAAGTTACAGGGTTTTCTCCATTTATGGTTTCCCCGAGGAAAAACACTATGTTCATTGTCTCTTGTATTTTATTGATGTGCTTGTTATTCTCTCAGTTAAAGATCCTAATAATGCTAGCTTAAAGTTGAAAAACTAACATGGAATTAGAGCTAACCTGAGAAGAAGACACTGTGCAGCTACGAGAATTAGGGATTCCTAGTTTGTGGATATTCCTCCACAAATTTTTAGAAAAAGTAAGGTGGAATAACTCTCCTCCTTAGGGCGCATCTTTCTATCGAAGCAGAATCCAATTCTGAGTTTTTTCAGTTTTGGACTCGACACTAATACGAGAAATTAGGGATTTTCACAGAAGAGGAATTTTTCAGTGAGCCTAGGCCTGGATTGATCTCCTCCCCAAAATCGAAGTTAGGGATAAATTTCAAGGCATTTGGGTGGATGGAAAGAACTCCGGAAAAGCAAAACCCTAATTTTCTCTTGATCCATCACTGCAGGATTTTAGCTCCAAATCCAAATCCAATATCTTGACCTGGTAAGATCTAAATCTTTTGTATTTCCATTTGAGGTTCTCAGTTAAGATGTCTCATCATACCAAGCTTGATGAAAAGCTTGAGGGAGCTGATAACTTCCGAGACTGGAAGTATAGGATCTCCCTGGTCCTGGAAGAAAATGAGTTGGACTCCTACATCCATGAGGAGGTTCCAGTTCCAGAGGGAGATGAGGCTAAGGCCTTGCATAAGAAGAAGTTGGTTATGGCAAAGAGGATCATTGTTGATTCTATCAAGGATCACCTTATCCCATAGGTGTCCTCTCTCAAGAGACCTAAAGCTATGTTTGATGCCCTAACCAAATTGTTTGAAGGGAAGAACATAAACCTGAAGATGACTCTGAGGAATCAACTGAAGAATGTGAAGATCCAGAATGCAAAGACCATCTAGTATTACTTCACAAGGGTTTCTCAGATCAAGGAACAATTGGAAGCAGTAGATGAAGAAGTGGAGAATGCAGAAATTGTGATGACCACCTTGAATGGTCTCCCTATTACATGGGACGCTTTCATTCAAGGGATCTGTGCTAGAAAGAAGTTAGTCAAGTCCAGCAGACTGTGGGAAGAATGTTCTCAAGAATAAGCTCGAATAGTAGCTCGAGAAGAGAATATGGGAAGTGAAGATCAAGCTCTCACAGTACAATACAAGAAATCTAGATCCAGCCATCACACAAGTAATTACTCTCATCATAGGAATAACTCTAGAAATCCTAGAGATAGGTCTAAGTACGTTTGCTATACATGTGATGAAAAAGGACACTTTGCTAGAGATTGTCCTAAGAACAAAAGTATCTCTCACAAGAATAAGGGAAACAAAAGAAGACATCATGCTCATGATGCAAAGGATGATGAACCTTCATCAAAGAGAACCAGATATGAAAGTGAAGATTCTTCAAGTGAGGATGAATATGTTTTGATCTCCACTCTCATGGGAAACATTACTCGTGGAAGTGATGATTGGCTTATAGACAGTGGGGCTTCCAAACATATGACTGGATTCAGGGAATCCTTTCTGAAACTTTTAGAACATGAATCACCTCACAAGGTGAAGATAGGAGATGACTACCAATATCCAATAAAAGGTAGTGAGGAATCTTCCTATAAGCTAGACTCTAGAAAGTCTATAACAATGAAGGAAGTGTTGTTTGTGCCAAGAATCAAGAAGAAACTTCTCTCCATATCAACATTGGATGCAAAAGGAATGAGGGTTGCATTCATAGATGGTTAAGTCATCATGTGGCCAAAAGGAAAGACTATTGATGATGCAATAGTGATTGGTGAACAAGAAGGAGGTTTGTACAAATTGAAAGACCATCCATAACAGCCTTGGTCCATGACACAATAGAGCCAAGTGAACTTTGGCATAGAAGGCTTGCACATGTGCATTACAGAGCACTACCTCTTGCAAGCAAAGCTGGTGAAGGTCTTCTAGAAATACAAGCAAAACATGATGGGGTCTGCAAAGGATGCGTGAAAGGAAAGAACACAAAGAAGACATTTCCAAGTAGCGAAAGCAAAGCAAAAGGAATCTTGGAAATCATCCACTCCGATGTATGCGTTCCTATGTCATCAAGATCACTAAGCAGGTATGCATATTAGGTTTCTTTTATTGATGACTTTTCTAGGAAGACATGGGTTTACTTCATGAAGAACAAAGACGAAGTATTCAGCAAGTTCAAGGAATTCAAAACCTTGATCGAGAACCACACTAAAAAGAAGATAAAGACTTTTTGATCAGATAATGTTGGAGAATTCACTTCGAATGAATTCAAAGAGCTATGTAAAGACTTAGGGATTAAGAGGGAGTTGTCCACTGCTTATAATCCACAACAGAATGGGATTGTAGAAAGGAATAATAGAACTATCATGGAAGCTGCAAGAGCAATGCTTCATGATCAAGATCTTCCTATGCATATTTGGGCGGAAGCTTCCAAAACAGCACTGTATGTACAAAACCATACTCCACATAGAGTACTCGAGAATAAGACTCCTGAAGAAGACTTCTTTGGCAAGAAACCAGAAGTCATCCATCTCAGAATATTCGGCTATCCTGTATACATACACATTCCAAAAGAGAAGAGAACAAAATTAGATCCTTCAGGAAAGAAGGTTATATTTGTGGGATACTCTGAAAGCTCGAAGGCTTACAGAATATATTTCCCAGGATACAAGAAGATTGAAATCAGTAGGGATGTGACATTTGAAAAAGACACAGCTTATGACAAATCTAGAAAGAGACCTGCTGAAGAACCTAAAGAAGCAAAAGCACCAAGAATTCATGATACAACCATGAACGAAGAAACTCAAGAAGAAGATAGAGAATTTGAAGAACCACAAAGACCTGTAGATCCACCTCTAGAGAAGAATACTCAAAAGAGGAGACCTGCTTGGGTACGTGAAATTATCCAAGGTACAGAAAGATATGGGGGTCCAGAAGAGAATCACAGAGAAAGAAATAGGACGATATCCTGCTCCGGGTATGTAGCTTTACTATGTGATTTCATTGATAAAGAACCTTCCAGTTATGAAGATGCAGCAGAACAAAAAGAATGGAAGGATGCTATGATTGAAGAGTACCAATTGATCATGAAGAATGATGTTTGGGATGTTGTCCCAAGACAAGAAGGGAAGTCAGTTGTAACTTCCAAATGGATCTACAAGATCAAGCATGATGTAGATGGTAGCATTGAAAAGTATAAGGAAATATTTGTGGCTCGGGGTTTCTCTCATAAATAAGGAATAGATTATGAAGAAACCTTTGCCCCTGTAGCCAAATACACTTCCATCAGATTAGTACTAGCTCTGGCTGCAGTGATGAAATGGAAGATACACCAGATGGATGTCAATACTGCTTTCTTGAATGGTGTAGTAGAAGAGGAAGTGTATGTAGAACAACCACTCGGTTTTGAGACACATGACAAAGAGTCTCATGTATGCAGATTGAAGAAAGACCTGTATGGTTTGAAATAGGCACCCAGGACTTGGTATGGTAGAATTGACAGCTTTCTATCCAATTTGGTCTTTACCAAAAGTAAAGCAGATTCCAACCTTTACTACAAGGTTGAAGATGGGAACCCAGTGATGCTCTTACTATATGTAGATGATCTATTTGTGACAGGTATGGATGGGTTGATTGCCGATACGAAGAGAAAGCTTGTTGCCGAGTTCAAGATGAAGGACTTGGGTATGATGCATTATTTCCTAGGCATGGAGGTGTGGAAGAGTGTAGATGGAATCTTTCTTGGACAAGGGAAGTATGTAGTAGAGATCCTAAAGAGGTTTGGGATGATGGACTGCAAAGCCATGGCCACACCTATGGCATCAAACCTGAAGCTATTGAGTGATGCTTCATCAAAGTCGGTTGATGCTACAATGTATCATCATATGATTGGGTCCTTGATGTACCTGACGAACACGATACTAGACATTTGCTACTATGAACACCTTGAGCCAGTTCTTGACAAATCCGAGAAATGTTCACTTGATCACTGCAAAGCACATTCTGAGGTACCTGAGGGGTACAGTTGATTATGGGCTCAAGTATGAATTGAATTAGAAGATTAACTTGGAGGGTTATGTTCATTTGGATTGGGAAGGCAGTGCCATCGATAGGAAGAGCACTTCAAGATGTTGCTTCAGTATGGGATCAAGTGTGATCTCTTGGTTTAGCAAAAAGCAATCCTGTGTGGCACTAAGTACAACTGAAGCAGAGTATGTCGTATCTTGTTCAGCTAGTTGTGAGGAAGTATGGATGAGGAAGATACTATCTAATATATTTGATCTCCAGTTGGATGCTACTTGTATACATTGTGACAACTAGAGTTGTGTAATGTTGTCATAGAATCCAATGTTCCATGACAAGTCGAAGCATATCGAGATCAAGTATCACTATATCAGGGATATGGTGTAGAGGGGAGTAGTGAAGCTCCAGTATGTTGGGACAAAGGAACAAATAGGTGATGTATTGATGAATCCATTAGCTAGGCTGATGTTCGAGTACTTCAGGGAGAATCTTGGTGTTCTCCAGATCGAGGTTTCCTCCAAGGGAAAGTGATGAGACCCATAGCCATTTTGACATGGTGAGAGAATTGGTTCCTTCCATGGTTAGATGTAAGGGCTGAACCATTCTGTCATGGTTAAAGGACTAGGTTCCTCCCATGCCAGATGTGAGTGTTGGCCATTCTGATGAGTAGGTCAGATGTAAGGGCAACTGCCATTCTGGGAATGGAGGCACCTGGTCAGTTACCAGGTAGCTCAGTCTAGGACTGAGGGCCATTCTAATGCGATGGTAGGATTAGTTCCTCCATGATCAGATGTGAGTGCATGCCCTTTCCGATGTGGTGCTCTCGAGCATGGTCGGATTGTAAGTCAAGATCCCTTTCCGATGTGGTGCTTTCGAGCATGGTCGAATTGTAAGTGCTAAGCCCTTTCGATGCGGTGCTTTCGAGCATGGTAAACTATAAGTGTTGTGCTTTTTTGATAGGATGAGGTTGGATGTAAGTGCAGAGCCTTTCCAATGCGGTGTGCTTGCACATGGTCGGATATAAGTGTTGAGCCATTCTGGCGGGATGTGTTTACACATGGTTAGATGTGAGTGATGGGCCTTTCTAACAAGATGAGGTCAGATGTGAGTGTTGGGTGTGCCTTTCTAACAAGATGAGGTCAGATGTAAGAGCTGGGTGGGCCATTCTGACTTAAGTGTCAGATATAAGCACTGATGAAGACCTACATGAAGGGTAGGCCTACAGGATTAACTCTGTAGAACTTCCTATGATGAGAAGAATCGAGATAGCACCATTATGAGATAGCATATGATGATGATCTAGACTTGATGATGATACAGATCAAGTGATCCAGATGTGTTGATCTAGACTTGATGATGATCCAGATCAAGTGATGATCCAGTTGTGATGATGATCCAGACTCGATGATGATCCAGATCAAGTGATGATCCAGTTGTGATGATGATCCAGATCAAGTGATGATCTAGATGTGATGATGATCTAGAATTGATGATGATCCAGATCGAGTGATGATCCAGATGTGATGATGATCCAGTAGTGATGAGCCAGTAGCCATGATGATGTAGATCCCATGATGAAGAAGACTTGAAGAAGAAGATGACTTGAAGAATTGAACATGAAGAAGACTCGAAGACAAAGAAGACTTGAAGACTAAGAAGACTTGAAGATCAAGATGATGAGATGATCTAGTTGATGCAGAGAAGAAGACCAATGCTGAAAATTGTGTCGAAATAATACCTTCCTAGTTAAGAGGGAGTGTTGATGTATTTGTAACTTTGGAATGTATTCATCTATGTATCTTATGTCTTTTAACCTGATGTTTATTTTGGGATGTATCTATTATGTAATTGAGTCATGTTTTCATGCCCCAATGTTTCGATCGGGAGGATCTATAATGTAAACAAGTCATGTCAAGTCATTGTGGGTAACCCTCCTATTGTCTAAGGGTTAAAGTCCCCGCAGTTCTGGGGCGCTAGGGTTATTAGACTCTCCTAGAGAGGTCAGCCCTAGTAGGGTTTTAGTCATGCTGGGATTAGTATAAATAGAGAGCTCGACTCTCTATTTATTACACATCATATACAAACTCAAGTGTAGTGCATAGTTGAGGAAGGAGAAGACACTGGGGCTACATAAGAAGAAGGTTACTACTGTCGGGAGATCACTTACTGTTTTGGGATTTTCTATTTTGGTGCTGATTCTATCTCTGAGGAAGTTGTAGGGTTTTCTCCATTTATGGTTTCCCTGAGGAAAAACACTGTGTTCATTGTCTCTTGTGTTTGATTACTGTGCTTGTTATTCTCTCAGTTAAAGATCCTAATAATGCTGGCTTAATGTTGAAAAACTAACAGAGATAGAGAAGTTTCTCAAAGCTCGCTTCATCTATCCTGTTCCCTTGATGGAGTGGGTGTAAAACCCCATTTTGATGTATTAGAAGTAGGGAACGATTCATGTATGCACTGATTTTTGATACTTGAATCGAGCCTATCCTAAGGATAACTTCCCCACACCATTTATTGATCATATTTTGGATGAGTGTGCGGGGAGTGAGGTTTTCTCCTTTATGGATGGTTTTTTAGGATATAATTAGATCCAAATTAAACCTGAGGACCAACACAAGACTACTTTCATTTGTCCTTGGGGTACGTTTGTGTACTAGAATATTCCCTTCATCCATAAAAATGTTGGAGCAACGTTTCAATGGGCTATGACATTTTCCTTTCACGATCTTAAAAATATTATTGAAGTGTATTTGGATGACTTAGCTACTCACTCTCATATGAGGGTGCGTTATCCTTATCATTTGCATTTGGTTTTTGAAAGATACCTCCATTATCAAATTTGGTTCAATCCTCATAAGTGCATCTTTTGCATGAAGGTTGGTTGCTTACTAAGGTTCAATGTTTCCAAGGAGGGTATAAGGGTCGATCCTTTGAAGGTTGAGGCAATACTTCAATTGTCTCCCCTATGTAACATTAGACATATTCAATATTTTCAAGATATGGTGAAATTCTTGTGAAGATTCATGGTCAATTTTGCCAATTTGACTAAAGGATTCATGTGTTTGTTGAAAAAAGACACTCCGTTTATTTGGGATGAGTGAGCCAGGAATATTTCTATGCTTAGTCCACCCAACTATAGCCATCAATTTTTTATATATGTGCCCGCGTCTCAAGATACGATTGGTATGGTATTAGTTCAAGAGGATGAGGAGCTTCATGAGCATGTCATCTACTATCTCAAATGAAACCTTATTGATGTGGAGCTTCGTTATAACCATGTTGAGAAGTTGACGTTAGCTACCATCCATGGGTTTCATCATTATATCCTTCTTCGCCAAACTTTTGTTATAGCTCACATTAATCAATTTCAGTTATTCCTCACCAGAAGGATGGTAGCAAGAAAATACAATAAATGGATTGTGATATTGAAAGAATTTGACCTCGAGTTTGTTTCGACGAAGTCGAATAAGTAATTGATTTTTACTGAGCTCATATCTGATTTTTTGAGTTTGGATGAGAAAGAGGTTCATGAGGACTATTTCATTGATGAGCACATTTTTCTCATTTTGACTACAAACCCATGATATGGGGACATTATTTTCTACTTGAGAACGTTGAAGGTTCCTTCTCACCTCTCACGAGATGAGTGTTGATGACTACATCATGTAGCGAAGAATTACCTCATTGTGGATAACACTTTTTACCATTGTGGGGTTGATTCCATTTTGTGTCGTTGATTAACCCACGAAGAGGCTGAAGTTGTGCTGAATGATTTCCATGGAGGGGCATGTGGTGGTTATTTATCTGGGATTTCTACATCTCAAAATATTTTGAGAGAAGGATATTTTTGGTCGTCCATCTTTAAAGATAATGTTAATGCAGTCAAGCGGTGCCACCCTTACCAGGTGTTTGCACGGAACATGCACTCGCATCCTGACCCTTTGCATATGATTATCACCGTCGATCCCTTCACCAAGTGGGGGGTCACTTTTATGAATTGCAACCCAGCTTCAGCTAGGGGGGACCATCACATTATTGTGGCTTTTTACTATTTCACGAAATGGGTAGAGGCTATGCCCACTATTAAATTCAACGGTGAGACACCCATGCATTTCATATTCAATCAGATTATCACCCGATTCGGTATCCCAAGGGATATTGTAACTGACCATGGAAGGAACTTTCAGAACAAGATGATGGAAGACTTTTTTTAGAAGTTAGGGTATAAGAAAGAGCATTCCTCTTCTTATTATCCTCAAGTGAATGGACAGGTTGAAGTATTCAACAAGTCACTTAAGTCCATTATCCAACGAACCATCGCACAAAGCAATACCAATTGGCATATCATGTTATATCCTACTTTATGGGCTTATTGAATTGTGGTTAAGACTGCAACCAGTTTTTCTCTATATCATCCTGCGCATGGGGTGGATTTGATCTTACCGGTTGAGTGCAAAATCCCTTTTTTAAAGCTATCTGTGGAGATTTTACTAGAGACATCCGCATTGGAAGAGCGTTTGGTCCACTTGGAGCAGCTTGATGAGAAGTGTCGAGATGCTTTAGTGGCTCTTGAGATTAACAAGCATCGCGTTAAGGTCAAATACAATAAGTTTTTCCATCCTAGGAGGTTTAGTGAAGGTGACTTGGTTCTTTTGTGGGACCAAGCTAAGGAACCCTTGGGGGAAGGAAATTTTAACCCTATGTGGCATGGTCCTTATGTGGTCAAGAAGGTATTAGAAAAAGGTGCCTACGAGTTAGTCAATTATGTAGGGACAACCTTGGCAGAGCCTAAAAATGGGATCTATCTTAAAAAGTACTATGCATGATTCTCAGTCGAGGCTTATTTGTTGTATATTATTATACATTTGCATAGATTAGTTTATGTCTACTTGTAGTGATCAAGTTTGTTGACTAGATTATGTTTGTTATGAAATATTTGATCAAAGTATTCAGTTTATGTAGGATTCGCTGATTGTGCTAGCCGCCATAATCAAAACTCAGCTTCGGTTGCTTGGGTGATTTATACTCCTACGAGTCAAGTGTTGTCTTCAGGAGTTGTTTGTCTATAGCCTTCATCAAACAATGTTGAAGAGTATAGTGATGTTATTGAGTTATTGTGTGGTTCCATTTCACATGGTATTCACTCTCTTGAGGTACGTCTTGATTGGCAGCTAGTGGTCTCACAGCTTAATGGCTTGTATCATGTAAAGGATATGACTTTGTTATGAAGGTTCTTGTGTGTCAAGTTGCTAGAACGATAATTTGAGAGCATAACATATATCTATATTACAAGAAATTTTAATCAAGTTGTTGATTCATATGATAACTATCTACTAGATTGGCATTTGTTTCACAGACGATAAAGCATTCACAAACACATTTACACATGTAAATAAAATAATAATCGATCATCATAGCCATTTTTCATTAAAATATATGTCCAAAATGTGGTGTCATAAAACATAAGTGTCATATACAAAAATGGGGCTTCCGATCCACTAAAATATACTACACGGTCATACAACAAAAAATACACCCCAGGTCTCTAATCCTGTGAGGGAGGAGAGTGTTGATCATGGTAGCACACTACGGCTCTAGCTAGCCAGTGAAACAAATGAACCCATGTCCGTGGTACTCCAACCAAATGGCAATGCATGGCCTCAGGCAAGTCCTCGACTTGCACCATGGGAACTCTATGTGTCAATTGAAAAAAGTTCATGTGAATGATTTGGAGTGTACACTCCACATCCACACCCATGATCTTGTCTCCTCTTCCCCTCCGTCAATGATGAGGGAACCCATCTGGCCATCGTGGTCCCACATATGTATGTACATGACCGAGTATCACTATATGTCATCACACCAAAAACATGTATTTTTTATTCCATATATCAAAAAACACAAAAAAATTTAATAATTAAAAAAACAAGTTTGATTCGGGATTCGTTACCTATCTCCCCATATGCAGATCCTAGTGGAATGAGCATGTCTAGGTCTCCATGAAATTCTATCCCCTCGTAGGGGTAGTCATCTATGGCAATGATCTACCTACACCACCAAAGGAAGAAGTCTCCTAGGTAGGGGTTATCCACTCGCCCCCTACCTAGTCTCCGCATGACGTTTTCCTAACGTAGCTGAGCCGGATCCTGTGCACCTTGTGGGTAAATATCAACTCTTGGGCTTAGCCCTAGCACATGCTCAAAAAGAAAGTACTCAAGATACTACCATAACTGAAGTTCCTTATCCTTCCCATATTTCATTCTATAAGATATTGCTTCATGTTGCTAAACAGTGAGGTACTCCAGTCATACATCATAGGCTGCATACACTCCACCACAGAGAACATCAAAGGCCTTGATCCTGGTGGAGGGATGTCAATGCTGTTATCCTACGAAGTGCCAATAGTATGGCCTTTAGCCCTAGGTTCTAGATCAAGTTTGTCAGGATTTGATTCCCAACCTTTTTTGTATCCAGGAGGAAATACACAGCAATGTACCTCCCAGTCCACCTCCTATCCCACGAGATCGTAGGTTTACCACTTCCCCTATTTGGGACAATATTGTGATGAAATATATATCCTCAACCTCAAGGATGAGGGGCATACCATCCAACTGGAATGTCTCTGAGTTAGGATCCCAATAGTCTACTAGCATCTAGAGTAGCCTTGGTTTTTCCCTCAAGCTACCAAGGTGCCAAAAATTGTAAAAACCACAAGCCCTCAAAGCTTGTTGAGCTAGTAAGTCACCTTTCATGACCCGATCAACATCTTCATGTTCTCGTTCTCTCCACTCAAGAACCATCCTACACAAGAATTTCCAAGTTTCATTAGTTTTTGACCTTGACTTTTCTATTTGCATCCCTATAAGCGACTGTTTTCAAAACAACCACGTACATAAGTGGGTATCACGATTTTTTCTCCGTATTTCGAGCCCTTTACATGAAAAAAATACTCGATTTCCGTGTGGGTCGAAATCGTCTTCTTTGGGATGTCCCAAGTTAAAAAGTTAACCATCAAAATTAAAAATAAAAACATGAAAATGGAAGAGTGGGACATGATGACCTACCTAAACCAGACGGTGTGCGATTTTGTGGACAGGTGCTCCCAAAATTAGCTTCTAAATTTTTTACTCCAAAAACACTATGTTGGGTAAATTTTCAAATGGTATCGAAAAAATTATTTTTTCACTATTTTATAGAAAAAAATTAAAAATTTTACCCACTTTTCTATACTTTGGCCTATTTTGACCATTTTTTTACCGTTTGGCCTATTTTTGACCATTTTTTTACCGTTTGGCCTAATATTGTGTTGTAGGGACCCGTTTTGAGCGTGTTTTGATTGATTCTTTGATCAGTTCATGCCTATCACAGGTATAATGTCTGAACTGGCATATAGGTTAGGATTTCACATCCACCTGCATTTTGCATGACCTTATGACCGTTTCATCTTAACCTTAGGTATGAACCCATTCCATGATATCAAGGAACCTTCATGTTGTCGTTAGAAGTGGTATTGTGCAGATGGTAGAGATTTCCTATACATGGGTGCCTTAGTTAGATCCTTTTTTGCATTTGGTACCCATGCTAAGTTACCTCATTTAGTTTGTGGGAGTCCCTTTTTATTCCCACCATTTCCTTGAGCAATAGCTTCATACTCCTCTTGAACTTTATGTTGGATTTTCCCCATAGGGACTCCCTTGTGTATATTAAGTTGTAATTGCATTTCATGAGTTTTGCTTTCCTTATTGAGCTTTATTCCAGCTCCCTGCTTCAGAGTTATAAGCCATGTAGCCTAATCTTGTCTCATGTCTATCCAAGCAGAGCCTTTTACATATCCTTTGCAACTTGATCATCCCTTTACTGGGAGGAGACCTTCACCCGAGTGTCGTTATCTTGCACATACTTCCTTGCATTGAGCATAGGTATTTTCCACTGCTTGGAACTAGTTTTCTTGTCCTTGACACTCGCCTCCTCCTAGCTATGTACTATAAATCACTTTTATTCTTTTTCAAGCTTTTCAAAATATATGAAAAAGTCCAAAAAAGTCAAAAAACATAAAAATCCAAATGGGAAAAGATGTTATATTTGGCAACAGTCAAGTCATGTCGCTTTCGATTAGAGCACTATATATCACATCCATTGGTTGGGTTATTAGTTTGACTTTAGGAGTTGTACTCATTACTCTGAGTTTATCTCCACCGACTGGTTATGCTTCCAGTCCTCATGGAGCCTCCGTTGATGCCTCCTGTGTCACACAGATGTCCTAGTTTACATATCGAGTCCATGTTTCCTACCTTTAGTCACCACTTTCCTTATGCTCTTGTTCAATGGAAGTTGAAGCCTGATTCAGCCATTCCTCAGTTATCTTGACTTTGCATGTCGACCAGTCCCGGTATTGTTACTGGTTTGTGCACATCTTGTTCAAGTTCTTCAACATTATACAACACTATTGAGTACCTCATGTTGGTTGATGGGGCATGCCTTAATTCCCTCCTTCCAACAAATTCTATTCCATCGAATTGATAACATTTATTCTGGAATAAGAATCTAAAGTCATTTGAGTTCCTTGAGACTTACAGTCATCATTGGTAGGTTCTCTCGCCATCGATAGTTTTTGGAATACATCAATATCCCCTGATCAATGGACTCTTTCAATTGTTTGACCTCAACACATCTATTCACACTTGTTATATTGCACTATGTACCTTTATTCCCATTTTCATTATCAGTGGGTTATCTCGCGTATGTTAATGGTATACATTAATGACCAATAATCAGATGATGGACTACTATGTTTGACCTCGACACATCTATTCACATAGTAGGACATGTACTCGTAGTGGTTTGTGTAGAAGACCTTCCAGCTTGGTGGCATTTCATATATGCTACCTCCTTGATCGTGCCAGTATTCATGAGATTTCACCTCTCATGATCATGATTCCAATATTTCCAATGTATATAAGATATCTTCATACATTATGGAGATCCTGATCCATTGTATATTGTATGTGGTGATGACCACACATGACACATTGTATATCATGTATATTCATGGCCATTGTACTCTTATGTATTTGGGACTGCTACATGTATTTGAAGTCACATGTAGAGATTGAACATTGTATTGTATTGATCAGTGGCTGGTTCTTCCACCTGGGTCTTCGTTACTCCACTTCTGGGATGGATTGTATAATGTATTTCAGCCATCATGTTACCCCTCTGACCTCACACATTAGGGGGCATCTGTTATAGATGATTTTACCACACCTGCTTGATCACACATTTTATGGCCTTCCCTATCCCTCTTCACACTCTTTGGACCCCATGTAATTATATTATACCTTGATGTTCCAATATCATCCCCAAAAATTTCTTGTTTATACCTATACATGACTTTTGAAGTAATACTCGCGTGAATACGCATATTTTGACCTCAAACCTGCGTACATAGGGATGTGTGCAAAATGACAATTTTTTTTTTGGAGTTTTCCTCATATGAGTCCAAGGATCTTATCTCTTGGTCTTCCATATGCCTTGAGAATGCTCGGATTTGACCCTCCATCACCCCTTTGGAGCACTATATATTGAGCCTCTTGGATACATTAAAGGAGGAGAAATTGAAGAGGAAGGAAACTATAGTCCATTGTTACCTCAGCTTTGTTTATACTTGAGTCTGCATCCCTTTATCCCTTGGAGCACATAGTTTTCTTCCAAATATTTCCTTTGCTTTGTGAGCTTGCTATCTAGAGATGGAGTATTGAATTGGTGGAGGCCCAAGTGGAGGACTCAGTTTCTCCGATTCACAAAAGTGCCGAAAGAGTTTGTCACTATTGTATCTCTTATTTATTAATAGAAATATCTTTTCATGTCCAATTCATGTGCATTTTGAATATGAATATTGAATCCATGGATGTATTTATTTTCTCATACATGATTGATTATATATGCTAGAGTAGCTCTGACACATTTATATATATCATGCTTTCTTTGTTTGTTGTTGTTGAGAGAAAATTATAATATCAATTGCGTTTGAAAAGCTCAACAAAGATCTACTTCAACCATTCGGAATAAGGTACGATTATGTATCCCTTAGTGTTATATTTGCTTACTGCTCTTGCATATTGGTAAATATTGATTTCTAGTGTCATACTTTCTGTTGTGGTACCTCCAAGCCATAGGAAGTTTCTCTCTGTAACAACAGTCATACTAGCAGACACACATTCATCTAGCATAATAAAGTAGAAAATATGAAAGAGTTATCTAGAAGGATCAATGTACAACTTAGTACCTTGATGGAGAGAAACATACCACTGAGGTGAAATATGTGATCACTTTGATTAATAAGTGGGGCATGGGTCTCCCATTATGAGACACTTCACACTCAGCCTCAAGAGTCAAAATTTTATGAGGTATTCTAGTAGTTTCCACAACCTTCCCAAATTGGATGAATGAGGAGATTATTATCACATTGATAGTAAATTTTACTATGAATGAACTCAAGAGATCCATCCATAAACTACAAGTAGTCAAATTCCCAATATCCAATGGATTCCCTGTAGATTTTTTTTCAAGGTTTCTGGGTACTCATTCAATAGGATCTATTATTATTAATGTAATTAAGGAATGATGATCACATTCATATATCTTTCAACTATACATTGGATCAAAGAAAAATATAGAGGTTTTGAACTTAAAATCCAGTAGGTGGAATAAAGCATTGCTACACTTTATAAGCAGACATTCACAAAATAATGATATACATAGATTCTTGATAGTTTTCTAAATTTATCTCATTGATAAATAATATTTGCATGCTTACATAGTATCTTTAGCAATCCCCAATATTTGTTTTAGACCTAATTCATTCTGAAATTCTGAAGGAGGAAATGTGAGCGAACCAATACTAGAGATTTTAAGAAATCTAAGCCCTAAGGTAAAAAACAACCTCCCAATCAGGGATGATTTTAAGGAACCATACTTATTTAAAAGTGTATAAATGTTGGCGAATATTACCAATTCTTGAAACGACAACTATAAAATGATTGGCGATATTTTTCAAAAAATATTTTAATTTCCAAGGATTTTATATCGTTTATATAATAATTTGGTGATTTTTAGGGTGAAAAAATTTTACCCTATCAAAATTAGGTGAAACAGGACTTCAAAAAATGTAAAATGGCGAATCTTTTTTAGGAGAAAAACATGGAAAAATAGCCCACTGGGCTAAAATTCGCCCCTAAAATTATCCCTGCTCCCAATGTGTTGGGCCCACTATATGCTAGTTAATTAAAAATTAACATGCATAGTGCTAAACATAAATTATTAACCCGAGGAAGTCTTTTATTCCAAAGCTATCGTGCAAGATCTATGCAAGCACAATTTCTACCTGACACTGTTATCTATTGGTATGCAATCGAAACTCTTTGTAAACTAGATCACACCTTCTTGAAAAGAAAACAAACCCCAATCCTATTCGTAATTCCAAACTATAAATCTAATGACACTTCAACAAAATCAATTCTTAAGAAGCAAGATCTAAATACATAAACTTGGAAGAAATGCTTTGTTGGCCAACGATTTATCAAGATGAATTAACAGGAAAATAACTACGATAAATCTAATGAAAGCATGAACTAAATAATAAAAATAACTATGATAAATCTAATGAATGAAAGCATGAACTAAATAATAAAAACATCTATGATAAATCTAATGAATGAAAGCATGAACTAAGTAATAAAAACAACTATGATAAATCTAATGAATGAAACCATGAACTAACAAATAAAAACATCTACAAAATAAAACACCTGCAATCATACACTACCAGCATCTGCTTAGGGAAGAGGGTCCTTCCTCCATTGAGCAGAGCTGGATCTCCACAATGAAAGTCTACAACTCCAGAATTAAGAAACTGCCATCATGTATTATCAGAATGGAATGATTACAATAGGTCTGGATCAAATCCTACATCATAACATTGTTTTCTCTCCTCCCTTCCTCAATGATATTGATTACATATTTATACATAAAATTGTCTCATGGAAATGAGGAATTGAATCCCCAACTTGTGATCTGTAACAGCTGAAACATGGTCGTAACTACTAACAACTTTGGAACCAGCCGCAATAATAAATCTGGAAAATAACCTCTCGAAGAACCACCTGTATATCGCAAACCATGGCTTTGTTTGGAAATTTTCTCATGATTCAGGTAAATGAGGTTGTTACGCACAAAATCCATGTATTAGATTTTCTATATTCTTTTTCATCCACTGGTAAATCGAGACGTGAATCAAGGTGTTCTTATCTGGTATGCATTTTTTGTTAAGGCTGTAACAGCTAGCTGCGAGTGTCCTGTACGTGACAAATCACTCCACAAACCATCATTAGTAAAATTATGCATAATAGTCTTCAATTCATCAAAGATAAAAGAAAATAATCATTATTAACCACTTAAAACATCAATGGAAGTATTATGTTGTTTTACACATAGATACAACAAATTGATGGAAAATGGAATGATAAATGGGCGATAATGGGAAGAAAAGGGATTAAATATATGTCGATAAGTGACGAAAAAATGGACAAATCCATGGCCCAAAATCACCCCCAAACAGAACTTGTTGCATGTCCTCATGCAACCCAATACCTATGTAGCATCCAACTAGAAGAACTCATTCACTTGTTCCTTCATTTTACTATGCAAGGGGAGTTGCAGGTGCAACAAGTAGAAGGATAGGCAAAGTTTTAGCGGAGTCGTACATAGGATGAATATGGCAGAGTTGGAGCTGTGAAAAGAATACAAATGGGAAAAATTTTAATGGATTCACAGCTGAGGGGAGCTGAAAAATGACCGATATTTACGGAGTTGCAGCTGCTTAAAATGGGAAAATAGGCAAAAATTTTACGGTGTTGCAGCTGTGCGAAATGGGAAAAAGGAAAGATGTACGGTGTTGCAGCTGCGCGAAACGGGAAAGAGCAAATATTTACGGTGTTACAGCTGCGTGAAATTGGAAAAAGAAAATATTTACAGTGTTGCAGCTGCGCGAAATAGGAAAAAGGAAATATTTATGGTGTTGCAGCTGCGCGAAACGGGAAAAATGAAAGATTTACAGTGTTGCATCCTTTTGAGCAGAATAATTCCGAAGTAATTTTCTCCCAAATCACGAACTGGGTTCGACTGAAATTTCACAAAAAACTTTATACTAGTCCGGTGCACCTACACACCAAAAATAAGAGATACCCACATCACAGATTTGGAGAAAAATACAAATTGGATGTAGGTGATTATGACCATTTTCTTGAAAACCGTACATTAGATTGGGATGAAACTTACAATTATTTTTCACCTTGGTATTATTCACTTCCTGTCCAAAAATCATGAGAATCCAACTTACCAATTGCAAGATATGCTCATTTCAATTTCTGCATTTTTGTAGATGAACATGAATAAAAATGTGTTGCAGCTAAACTTCCTGAACCAATATTTCACAAAATACAAACTGGGTTGGGCTGAAAATTTTCAAGCAAGTAATCACCATTGTAATGCATCTCCACACCAAAATTTAGAGAAACCCACATCACATATTTTGAGAAAAATGCAAATTGGATGTAGGTGATGATGGCTAGTTTCTCGAAAACCATGCATTGGATTGGGCTGAAACTTACCAGGTTGTTCATCCTGATGTTCTTCATTCCCTGTCCAAGTTTCATGAAAATATAGATTACGAATTTAAATATATGATCAAATCAAATTATGCACTTTTTGTAGATGAACATGAATAAAAATGTGTTGCAGCTAAACTTCTTGAACCAATATTTCACAAAATACAAACTGGTTTGGGCTACAACTTTGAGGTATTGTTCATATTACCTTGGTGCATCTACTCACCAAATTTCACGAAGACCCAGATCACCTTTTGGGAGGTATGCCCACTTTAATTTCTACCATGTTTTAAAAGAAAAACATGTATGCATAAAACATGAAATAGCCATCATGATTGTTAATGTCCTGAGTTCCACTGATCACAGATTCCACATTAACTATTGAGATGGAAGGTCACTCATTGATTATATTGGTTTAAACAAATCATGCAATCCTTTCATGACACAAATTAACTCCATACAAAAGCTCAGCCATAATGTTCGCAAGAGAAATTATGGTAAAAAGAGAATCATACTGTTGATATCCCAAATTCACAATTCGTTTCTATAATAGTGCCTTCAACCCAACATCATATGTAATGTAATTTGTTCATTCTTGGTATACCAACTATGACTGCTTCAAAGTATCCTCACGATAGCTCTAACCTGTGAATTTTAGCTTTGAATCTGTCCTCACCATTTAGAGAGTGCTTGGGAAAACAACAAATCTTGTCATCCTTATAAGAAATTCAGCATGCAGTTATATATCATGGAATTTGTTTGGTAGAATTCAAAGGCACAATTCAACTCTTGACTGTCTCAACCCTTTTCTGTCTCAGACTATGTTTTATACTCATGTGCATCTAGGTTGTTGGATAAGACACTATCAGCAATTCTGTCATCATCAATGAAAACTAGGGAGACCTTTTGTTTGTCCACTATGATTTTGTTGCTTGAGAATTCCAATAACTCCAGGTCAGAAAATACATTCATCTCCATAATAGTGGCACTGATTGACAAAGAAAACAAGCTGCTATAGGAAATTAGCTCATAATATTTGCAAATAAATGGTTTAAGATCTGCAACGCATTTCTTAATGCAACCAACAAATTGATTGCACACAAGTTCCAACAATCAAATCCTTTAATACATCCAATTTGAGAAACCCATTAGGTATGGCAAACCTTATTTCAACCACAACGAATTTTCAACTTCTCACTATTGCATGAAGGCAGCAAAAACATAATGTTCCAAAGTGCTTTGAATACCCATTGATCAAGTTGCAAATCAGATCTTGGAAATATAGGATTGTTATATAAATTTGGAAAAATTTTAAGTTTACCACTAATTTGCATTTTCAGCCAGTGATATGCCTCACTTGGATTTTCCTATAGTAGATATTGACCCTTGTAAAAGAAAGAACAGTCTTACCTATAGGCTGCAACATTCAATCTGATTTCACTTCCATTCAAGGTAAATGATCCAACCCATTTTTCTCTGCCAAAATCTTCATGTTGCTCTGAATTTTGAACATATACTGAAATTTTGTTTTACCTGCTGGTCTAAAAGTAACATTATCAATTTTCTCTTTCAATGCCAGAACACGCATGCATTTGTGGACTGGGCCTTATCTTCAGTTAATTGCTTGTAAACATATGCACTTTAGCAACACACAAGATATAATCATTCACTTCATCAACTTAATTGTAATTTGCCTCAGTTTAGGGATGAAAATTATATTGTGTGTATCATATTAATGCATTGACTGTTCAGTAATGAAAATGTCATAGAGTGAACAATAATCCTTCTCCCCCAAACTGAATGCAAAGCATGCCCTCATGCATCATTTCCTCAATTTGCAGCCATAGAGGATTTGTAGTGCCCACATGCATTAAAAAAATTCCCAAATCTAGAAAGAACAACCTTCAAGCAACTGCTTTATTTCTTCTCATTGTTGGTTTTTATGTGGCAATAGCAAGGATTCTTTTCTTATTGCTGGTTCTTCTGTGGTAGCAGCAAGACTTCCTAGTGTTGGTTCTTGTGTGACAACAATAAGGTATCCTTTGATTATTTTCATGCTTGGACAGTTGGGTTGGTGAGATGTTGGGTAGTACTATGTAGTATGAATTGGATGTGCGTGAATGATGAAGTGTTAGAATTGGGTGGGAAAGGATGGGAATGGATGGACATAAAATACTATATAGAAAATGGAAATGGCTAATGCTTAGTGTTTCTTCATGACATTTCTCTAAACATTTAATAAATCAAAAACTCATGCTATTTTACCTCAAATGTTACCTCCATGGAATCCTTGCTTGGCATGGATGGAATGATGTTGGAGCAATATAGGCCGATCTAATGCTGAGACAGATGTATATGAGAGATGAAACTAGATGAGCCTGAATTTGATCCATGATGTTGTGCTGGTTGCATGTAAGACTGCTAACTGCTGGAAGAAATTGGAAAGGAATTGCAAAACTACTGAAACAAATGATGCTGCAAGTCATTGTTGAAACCATTAGATCACATCATCTTCAACTGCTACAAAACTGAGGTACAATTCTTACCATGCGAATGAATGTGTTGAATTTGAGCATGGAAATAAATCATTGGATTACCAACCATTAATGTATGCCATTAACCAATGTGAAGAAACTCACCTTTGATGACAGGGAACTCTAAAGTACCTTAGTGCATCTTAACAGGTACAAATGGATGTGCCATAGTCAAGTCACTTGCAATATTTGTCAATCAAGAGGCATTGATGAATCGCCATGATTAACAATAAGGAAATCTGCCATTGATTCATGCAGATACCAGGGCACCATAAAACTCTAATATCGATCCCAGATGATGTGTTGGAGTCGATGGGACAAGACCATTGGAAGTTGGACCTTAATGAATTCCACATCATCCAATACGAGTACAAAATAAATGATTGTGAAGAATCATAGTGAAAGATAGAACCAACATGAAACTCAGAAGTGGAAAGTATATGTGAAGTCATGATGTAGTAGTGATGGAAAATAAAACAGTTAAGGTGACTACATAAGAAGTGGAAAATGGGACTTTGACATGAATGGATTTTTAGGATTTTGAAATGAGGAGGGTGAATGAATCTACCAGTGTAATTGGCTTCTTGAGAGGTTTCTTTTTGGCAACAATTGGTAAAGGATTCTTGGCATGTAGAAATGGGACTTGACTTATGGAACATTGGTATGGTTTTCACATCAATCTCTCCATTTTTTATGTGCTCAATCCATTTGCAAATTTAGAAAAATTATTCAAGGGTCACTTGTGAATGTATTGACCTTTTTCTTCCAAGGACCTGCAAAAACCTAGCACTTGCCTGCAATAAAACATAAGATGATGGAAGAAGAAAGATGATTGGTATCTCTTCACCCAAAACTTATGAAAAAAACACAAGCATTTACTTATAAAACAAATCCAAAGAAAAATGAACAAAGCAAAATCCATTTTATACCTGCGGGAGATCAATGTCCATCTAGACTCACCAACAGTATTCTGATCATAGCTTATTTGTTCCTTGTCCAATTTGAATGATTACAAAGCCAAATGAAACTAATTCATAGGTATATTTCTATTAGAAACATGTTTTTAAAATTCCATGTAATGATGTTCCAAATCACTCAGTAACAGCCTGCATGACAAGGTGTTTTTTCAAATTTTGGACTAGACCAACAATCACGGTTTTAGGCTTAACTTTTTCGTTTGATAACGGATTGATGTGATTCCAATTGGAGATAAAATTAGATTCATGTAGGTATCTCAATTAGAAATAAGTTTTGAATCTAATAAGAATTGATGGGTCAAAAGAGCCAATGAACAGTCTAGGTAACAGAGTTTTAGGAATGTTGATTTGTGATAGAAAGTAGGTACTTTGGTTATAAAATTTGCATACGATATCGGAATGGAGTGATTCAAATTGAGTTGTAAACTATATTCATAGGATACTATACTATTGAAACAGGTTTTCAATATATGTCCAATAAGGCATCCAAAAATTGACTGTCCCAACTATGTTCCTAAGCTTCCTGCTTGACACCCCGTTAGTATTTTGGCCATAAATGTTTTGTTTGATAACCAATATTAAAAATTATAATTTTTTTGGAAACCAGATTTAAAGAGCTACTTGGAATGTAAAAATATTTTTAAAATAAGTCCATTTGGTCTCTCAAAAACGGACTGTCCCGACTGTGTTTCAGTAATATTTTCAAGCCAAAATGTCACCAAAAATTTAATAAATGAAATTTGACCCCCAAAAGTGTCTGGAATGTTGAAATATTGTAACTTCGAAGAATATTCTATATGTATCTTTTTGTGGTCCCCGATGGTCCTACCGGGAGAACCACTTGTATTACTTTGTACCCCAATGCTTCTAATCGGAAGAACTAATAAGAGTCATGAGGTAGTCCCCTCTAATTATAAAGGTGGGTCATTAGCACCCCAGTGTGGTTACTTGAGCCTACATGATTAACTCGAACCTACATGTCGGAATGAATAATTAAAGTGAAAGGATGAATATAAATAGAGGTGTGGCGCTCCTCATTTGAAGCACACACACTCACTTGTGTAGCGCACTAGTGGAGAGAAGAGACGTAGCTGGAGAAGGAGGAGGATCAGGCTTTGATCTCCTTGTTGGTTTTATCTTTTATCTTTTAGGGCATCTATATTGAGGAAGCTTTTGCTGGGTTTTTCCCTTTAGGGTTTTCCCAGGATAAATCTATGTTGTTCTTGTGATACTGTTTCTTTCAGTGATCCTATTTATATCCTTTTGTTATGAAAATGAAATGAAATACTGATGTTTTAGCTAATCATATGAAAATTTAACATGGTATCAGAGCTAGTCTGAATAGGACAACTTTCACAAGGTGAAATAGCTCTCTCTCTCTCCCCGGAAGAAATTAGGGTTTCGAAAAAATTTTGAGTTTTCAAGAAACTACTTGCATAGAAAGTTGCACCCTCCCAAGGCACATCTTTTGAGCATGTAATCAAAATTTTTGGATGTGTGAGTCTTCGGAAAATTCAAACCCTAGTTTAACAGCTGCACCAAAAAACTGCTGAACCAGAAAACTGCAGAAGCTGAATCTTGAAAGTCTGATTTGGAAGGTGTAGAGTTGAATTCTCCAGAATCCAAGCACACCAGTCAACTCACCTCTCTCAAGCGCATCTCCTGGTAAGGTTAGTTTCTCATTCTGAAAAAATTGAATTTTTTGTGTTTTTCTGACAAGATGACCCCAAGCACTAAGCTTGAGGACAAGCTAGAAGGCATAGAGAATTTTCGAGCATGGAGATATAGGATTGGTCTCATTCTCCAAGAGAATGATCTTGATAAGTATGTCAAAGGATAAGTCTCAGAACCTGAAGAATTTGAAGCCAAGGAGAAGCATAGAAAGGATATGATTAGGGCACAAAGGATTATTTCTGACTCCATCAAGGATCACTTGATCCCTCAAGTGTCATCCAAGAAGACTCCAAAATAAATGTATGATTCCCTTTATAGAATGTTTGAGGGGAGAAACATCAACAAGAAGATGAATCTAAGAGCTCAACTGAAGAGCATCAAGATGAGTCATGGAGAATCCATCTAAGACTACTTCACAAGGGTGTCTCAGATCATAGAGAAACTAGAAGCTATTGGAGATAAGATTGATGAATATGAATTGGTTATGACTGCTCTCAATGGTCTCACTATACCCTGGGATTCCTTCATCCAGATGATTTGCACCAGAAAAGAAAGCATGATGTTTGATGTGGTATGGGAAGACTGCATTTAAGAAGAGACTAGAGTGGCAAACATAGAAGCCTTACTAAAGGAAGATGATCAATCCCTAGACACTCACACCAAGAGAAGAAGAAGTCAATCTAAATTCAAGAGAATAAATTTCAAAGAGTCTCAACCTCCCAGAAGAATCCAAAGAAGAAGGGAAAATCCTCTAGATAGAGACTACTCCGGTTTTCAATGTTTTCGGTGTGATAAGATAGGACACATTTCCTAAAATTGTCCTATGAAGAAGCAAGAATATAGGAATATGATCAACAACAAAAAAATATATCATGCTCATCTAGCGAAAGATGAAGATGAATAAGAAGAAGAAGGACCTCCAAGAAAGCAAGCAAGAGAAGAAGATACAGAAGAGTATGTACTATTTTCTGCACTCTCTGGGTCTGTAACACCTCGAGAAGACACTTGGATTATTGATAGTGGTGCTTCAAAGAACATGATGGGACAAAAGAAAAATCTATCCAAACTTGAAGAAAATATATCTCCTCAGAAAGTATCCCTAGGAGATGACTATCAATATCCGATCAAAGGAGTTGGTGAAGCAAGTTACAAACTTGACTCAGGTAATCCCCTAAAGATGAAAGATGTATTATATGTACCTGGTATAAAGAAGAATTTACTTTCTATCTCAGCTTTAGATAAGAAAGGATTTAGAGTTGCTTTCATAGATGGTCAAGTACTCATGTGACCCAAAGGAAAGAATATTGAAGATGCAATCATCATTGGTGAAGAAGAAGGAGGCTTGTATAAACTCAAGGGGCACTCAGAAACAACCTTTGTGTATGAGTCCATTGACCCTAGTGAACTATGGAATATAAGGCTTGCTCACATTAATTACAAGGCTTTACCTCATGTGAACAAAGTAGTGATGGGATTACCAGATATGAAGATCAAGCATGAAGGCATTTGCAAAGGATGTGCGAAGGGAAAGAACATCAAGAATCCATTTCTGAAGAGTGAAACAAAAACAAAAGATACGTTGGAATTGATTCATTCAGATATATGGGGTCCAATGTATTCTACATCCTTAAGTGGCTTTGAATATTATATCACATTCATTGATGACTTTTCAAGAAAGACTTGGATATACTTCTTGAAAGCAAAGAGTGAAGTGTTTGAGAAATTCAAGGAGTTCAAAGCCTTGATAGAGAATCTTTTAGACAAGAAAATAAAGATAATCCGATCAGACAATGAAGGAGAATATACCTCAAAAGAGTTTGAATATTTTTACAAAGATGCTGGATTCAATAGGGAACTAAATACTCCCTACAATCCTCAACAGAATGGGGTTGCGGAAAGAAAGAACAGAACCATCATGGAGGCAGTGAAGACAATGATTTATGATCAAGATCTTCCAATGCATCTATGGGAAGAAGTAACAAGAACTGTTGTATATGTACAAAATAGAATATCTCACAGTGCTCTTGGTTTCAAGACTCTAGAAGAGGTGTTCATGGGAAAGAAGCCTAAGGTAAGCCACCTAAAAATATTTGGTTGTCCAGTATATATTCATATACCAAAAGAATAAAGAACTAAGTTAGACCCTTCTGGAAAGAAAGGGATATTTGTTGGATATTGTGAAGTATCCAAAGCATTTAGAATTTACATTCCTGGATTCCATCACATGGAAATCAGTTGAGATGTGACATTCGATGAAGAGGCATCCCTAAAGAGATCCAGGAAGTGCCAACATGAAGAAGTATATGAAGAAGAGACACCTCCCAGAAATGAAGAAACTACATGTCTCCTTGAAGATGAAGCTCCTGAAGAACATGACATGGAAAAACCACAAGAACCTCCTATGATGGAGATATCAAGAAAGAGAAAGCCTACTTGGACAAGAGAAAGTATATGAGAGGCAGAAAGATATGGAGCTCCTGAAGGCTCCACAAGGGAAAGAAAGAAACCTAAGACTTTTTCCAACTATGTATCCTTGATGTGTGATCTTGTAGATCAAGAACCTACAAACTACGAAGAAGTGGTACAGAAGAAAGAATGGGAAGAAGCAATGACTGAAAAATATCAGTCAATAATGAAGAATGATGTATGGGATATAGTTCCCAAACCAGAAGGAAAGAGTATTGTATCCTCCAAATGGATATTCAAAATAAAGCATACAGCTGACGGAAGTATCAAGAAGTATAAATCAAGATTTGTGGCCAGAGGTTTCTCTCAGAAAGAGGGAATTGATTATGAAGAGACTTTTGCCCCAATAGCATGGTATACTTCGATTAGAACTATCATGGCACTTGCATCCATGATGAAGTGGGACTTACACCAAATGGATGTGAAAATAGCTTTTCTGAATGGTGTGATCGAAGAAGAAGTATACATAGAACAACCACAAGGATTTGAAGTTGAAGATAGACATACTCATGTATGCAAGTTGAAGAAGGCCTTGTATGGCCTTAAAAAAGCTCCACGAGCTTTGTATGAAAGGATAGATAGTTTCATGTCGAGCATGGGCTTTACCAAGATTAAAGTTGATCCTAACCTTTATCTCAAGGTTGTGGAAGAGGAAACTGTCATCCTGCTACTATATGTGGATGACTTATTCTTGACAGGGAATGAGAAACATATTATGGAAAGCAAGAAGAAACTAGCAGAATAATTTGAGATGAAAGACCTTGGGTTAATGCATTATTTCCTAGTTCTGGAATTATGGCAAAGTTCAGAAGGAATCTTTCTCAACCAGGGAAAGTATGCAGTAGAGATATTGAAAAGATTAAATATGTTGGAATGCAAAGCCATGGCCACACCCATGGACTCCAACCTGAAGCTGTTAGTTGATGACTCATCAAAGTTAGTGGATATGACTCAATACAAACAAATCATTGGGTCATTAATGTACTTAACGTATACCAGACCAGACATTTGTTTTGCTGTGAACACATTGAGTCAATATCTTGTTCAACCAAGACGAGTTCACCTAGTAGCTGCAAAACATGTGATGAGATATCTGAAAGGGACTATAGACTTTGGTCTATACTATGATGGTAGCCATGAGTATAGATTGGGCTGGAAGTATCTCAGATAGAAAAAGCACAACAGGTGCATGTTATAGTCTAGGATCTGCTATGATTTCATGGTTTAGAAGAAAACAGTCTAGTGTTTCTCTAAGCACAGCTAAAGCAGAAATCCATATGGCTTCAAAAGCTACTGTCAGGTTTATTCAACTTAGAGTTGGACACTACCATGATTCTATGTGACAATCAAAGTTGTATAAAGATGAAAAAGAACCTAGTATTCCATGATAGATCGAAGCACATAGAAATCAGGTATTTCTACATTCGAGATATGATGTAGAAGGGAGCCATAAAGATCCAGTATGTGAGTACTGATGAACAAGTTGATGATGTACTTACAAAGCCTCTATCTCGAGTAAAGTTCAAACACTTTCGAGACAAGCTTGGTGTTGTTCAAAAAGGCCTTCCCCGAAAGGGGGAGTAGTGATGTTGCAGTGGGATTGTATCATCCCTGGGCACTTGCCCTAAAGTGATCCGGTGACTTCGGTCCTTGAGAATGAAGTGGGATTGTATCATCCCTGGGCTCTTTCCCTAAAGTGATCCAGTGACCTCGGTCCTCGAGAATGAAGAAGGATTGTATCATACTGGGACATCTGTCCAGAAGTGATCCGATGACCTAGGTCCTCGAGAATGAAGTGGGATTGTATCATCCCTGGGCACTTTCCCTAAAGTGATCCAATGACCTCGGTCCTCGAGAATGAAGTGGGATTGTATCATTTCTGGGCACTTGCCCTGAAGTGATCTGGTGACCTCGGTCCTCGAGAATGAAGAGGGATTGTATCATCCTGGGACATCTGTCCAAAATAGATCCGGTGACTTCGGTCCTCAAGAATGTAGCAGGATTGCATCATCCTTGAAATTTGGTTCAGAAAGGTATCTGGAGGCTTCGGTCCCTGAGAATGTGGCAGGATTGCACCATCCTTGAACTTCGATTCAGAAAGGTATTCGGAGGCTTTGGTCCCCAAGAATGTGGTAGGATTGCATCATCCTTGAACTTCAGTTTAGAAAGGTATCCGGAGGATTTGGTCCCCAAGAATGTGGTAGGATTGTATCATCCCTAGAATTAGGTCCAAAAGTGATCCGAAGACTTTCGTCTTCATATTGTGGATTGCAGGTTGCTGCTGATGATGATGTACTTATCAAAAGATCAGAGTATGATGATGATGATGTACTAATCGAAATATCATAATATGATGACGATGATGTACTGATCGAAATATCAGAGTATGATGATGATGATGTATTGATCGAAAGATCAGAGTATGATGATGATGACGTACTGATCAAAATATCAGAGTATGATGATGATGATGTACTGATCGAAAGATTAGAGTATGATGATGATGACGTACTGATCAAATGATCAGAGTATGATGATGATGATGTACTAATCGAAAGATTAGAGTGTGATGATGGTATTACTGATCGAAAGATCAGAGTATGATGACATACTGATCAAAAGATCAGAGTATGATGATGATGTTGCTGTTTGAAAGTTCAAAGTATGATGATGATGTTACTGATGTTGCTGATCGAAAGATCAGAGTATGATGATGATGTTGTTTTTCGAAAGTTCAAAGTATGATAATGATGTTACTGATGTTGTTGATCAAAAGATCAGAATATGATGATGATGTTGTTGTTCGAAAGTTCAAAGTATGATGATGATGTTACTGATGTTGCTGTTTGAAAGATCAGAATATGATGATGATGATGTTGCTGATCGAAAGGTCAAAGAGTTAATGATGTCATTACTGATCAAAATATCAGAGTGCTGAATATGTTGCTGCTGATCAAAATGCCAAAGTGTTGAAGATTTTGCTGCTGATCAAAAGGTCAAAGTGCTGAAGTAGTTGCTGCTGATCGAAAGTTCAAAGTGCTGAAGATGTTGTTGTTGATCGAAAGGTCAAAGTTGTTACTGATCGAAGCGGTCAAAGTTGTTGATCGAAGTGGTCAAAGTGTTGATGTTGCTGAAGACTGAAGATTGAATATGAAGACTACATGATGTTGGAAAGCTTCCAATGATTTATAGATGTGTTACCCTGATGATGTCCTCTCTCTCTCCTGTTATTGTTGTTGTTGATGTTGTTGTAGAATACCCTTCTCATTAAGGGGGAGTGTTGAAATATTGTAACTTTGAAGAATATTATATATGTATCTTTTTGTGGTCCTCGATGGTCCTACTGGGAGAACCACTTGTATTACTTTGTACCTCGATGCTGCTAATTGGAAGAACTAATAAGAGTCATGAGGTAGTCCCCTCTAATTGTAAAGGTGGGTCATTAGCACCCTAGTGTGGTTACTTGAGCCTACATGTGTAACTCGAGCCTACATTATTAACTTGAGCCTACATGTCAAAATGAATAATTAAAGTGAACAAATGAATATAAATAGAGGTGTGGCGCTCCTCATTTGAAGCACACACACTCACCTATGTAGCGCACTAGTGGAGAGAAGAGAAGTAGCTGGAGAAGGAGGAGGATCAGGGTTTGATCTCCTTGTTGGTTTTATCTTTTATCTTTTGGGGAATCTATATTGATGAAGATTTTGCTGGGTTTTTCCCAGGATAAATCTGTGTTGTTCTTGTGATACTGTTTCTTTCAGTGATCCTGTTTATATGCTTTTGTTATGAAAATGAAATGAAATACTGATGTTTTAGCTAAGCATATGAAAATTTAACATGGAATAGGTGTGAATGTTTTTAATGATGTAATTTAAATATAACACACACCCATACCAAAAATTTCAACCATTGAGCACCTATATTGACTTACACAGTCTGTTGCAGCTGCAGCTGCAACTCTTAAAAAATAACATAATGTTGAAATAAATCATGTGTATTTTTATGGATGTGTTATATATAAACGAAAACCAAATACATGCCATGATGTGCAATACACATGTGTCTCAAACTTATAAATTCTCACCTGCAGTACAGTCACAGCTGGGTGTTGCAGCTCACTGTCATAGCTGACAATCACAACTGGGTGTTGCAGCTAACAAATTCATGCCAAAGTTCAAGCTTGAAGGGTTCCATAATTGTTGGCTCATTTTTCCGTGGACCCTTCATTCACCTTCCCTAATTACTGTAATTTTGTTTTCATGATATTTTCTTTTATTTGTAACAAATAGAGACAAATTGAAATTGGAAAATTGATGACAAAAATGATTTAAGCATTTTGTTCAAATAGTCAACAATTCCAAAGCATTCCTGAAAACATCCCATACCCATTCCTTATCTTTCTACTTTTTGATCTTTCAGATCGCAACAAGGCGTGGGAAGAGAGCATACTTATTCAAAAATAAAAAATAAAAACAAAAGCATGGTTTTATTTGGTTACTCTATCCTACCCTATTCTACTTAGAAATATAAAAATTGTTCAAGTGTATGCATATTTCCAATGGAGCCACTTTTGAAGAAGTGACTCAAGTATGCTCATACTCCCAATAGAAAAATATAACTTTATGAATGCTAGGATATGAGAGATCAACTTCCCTTGAAATGATGGTGCCAAGAATTGGTGAAGTATGGAATGATGCTGTAGACCGATGACAATTGAAACCAAGGTTCAATATAGTATTTGTTCCCTTAATTTCTCATGGATGTTACACCATGAAGCTCCTTAGTAAACTGATCTTCCTCAATGCATAAGAGAATCAGATCTAATGATGTAAATGATGCTTCAATTTTTCGTTCCAATGTTTGTCCTTCATCAAATGTTACGTGTAGCATGTTGACCTTGGTTGCTTGCTTATGAGGAGTAGAAGAAACTCCATCTGCAAATCTTGGATTTAAAACATGTTCAGGACTCGTATGGATTTGTTCCAACAACACACAGTATTTTTGCAGGTATGTAGGTGAGGTAGAAAAAGAGAGAAATGTAGGAACACTTTATAGTTCAACACTGTAAGCATACTGTATTGCTTTATTATAGTTAGGGTGGAGGGTGGATTGGACAAAAAATTGTGTTGGATACCAAGGCGTTTGATGAGAAAATAGATGTGGCTGATGTAGAGGATTGATTTGTGAGGTTGATATTGAAGGACAAAGTTGTGTTGCAACATGAGGGAGAGTGGCCATGCAATCATAAGATAGGTCATTCCAACCTTGTGGATAAGTTAGGTAAGAGTTAAATTGAGGTTGCAACAGCTACCATGGTGGAAGAGTATTCAATGATTGAGTATGAGAGTAAGGAATGGAGGGATAGAGTTTTGAACCATACATGTAGGCCATGGTTTCCATGACTATTGCAATGAGTTAGCTGCACTCAAAGATCTCTTTGATATGTTTCTTTCATCCTTGGTAAGGAGGGACAATGATTTTTGGAATGATTCAAGTCACATATACCACAAATTTCAAGACTATTCAAAGAGAATTCCCTTGCTTCTCTTATTTCCTCATGTTTTTCCTTATCCTGCAAAACACCCAATTGTGAATCAGCTTTAGGAATTTCAAATAAATTGTTGATTTTAGCTCCTATAACTCTTGTTCTTGCAGCATATTTCAAAGATTGAAAAGAAGGATTACTATAATTCTTACCAATCTTGAAGTTTCCTCTTGAATACCTTCTACATAACTCACAAATATCATCATATGCTAACTGAAATACATTACCCATTCCCATCAGATTTAAGATTTCTAAATATTTATCTTGGATTCCCTTGAGTAGAAGTGTTTTTTAGGTCTCCTTCCCTAGTTTCCTTTGTTTGGATCTTTGGAGGTTATATTGAAAGCATTCTATGTATTCCTCCAAACTCTCTTCTTCCCCTTGTGTCATTTCGAAGATGTCTTCATTGATCCTGCAATAGTCTTGGTACCTTTTCAAGAATGCATGTTTCATGTCTTTCCAAGTTTGTATACAATTCCCACCGAGGCTCATGAACCATTGGAGGTTTGTTCCTTTTAGAGTAAGGGGAAACACATTCAACTTTTGATCATCAGCACAATAACCATATCCTCTACAAAGTACTTTGAATTGAAATAAAAATACATCAAGGTCTTCATTTTCTAAACTGTGAAAATTTGGTAGAACATGTGGGGGGATTCCTTTCGTTGGTGCCACTCCTCTTGAATCTCTAATGGGAAATTCAAAGGTAACAACTTCTACATCTTTCTTACCTGCCATCTCTTCATTAGATTATTTATGTGCTATCTTGAGGCTCCTCCTTCGAATGTTCCTGTCAACTTGTTAGTAGAATGGGCGGCGTTTACAACACCACTAAGGGGAATGATAATATTTATGCTCCAAAGATTGAAAATGAAATAAAACTGAATGTAAAGACAGAAAATTCACACTCAAAATAAATTCAATAAACTGAATGTAATCATGCAACCTACATGCCCTACTTTAACAATGCATCTACAAAACAATGTCAGATTTATTTTTGCACAATTAATAACTTCCCTGAAAACGGCACCAAAATGTTGGGCCCACTATATGCTAGTTAATTAAAAATTAACATGCAGAGTGCAAAACATAAATTATCAACCTGAGGAAGTCTTTTATTTCAAATCTATCATGTAATATCTATGCAAGCACAATTTATACCTAACACTGTTATCTATTGGTATGCAGTCGAAACTCTTTGTAAACTAGATCACACCTTTTTGAAAATAAAACAAACCCCAATCCTATTCGTAAATCCAAACTGTAAATCTAATGACACTTCAACAAAATCAATTCTTAAGAAGCAAGATCTAAATACATAAACCTGGAAGAAATGTTATGTTAGCCAACGATCTATCAAGATGAATTAACAGGAAAAAAACTATGATAAATCTAATGAAAGCATGAACTAAATAATAATAAAAAATATGATAAATCTAATGAATGAAAGCATGAACTAACAAATAAACACATCTACAAAATAAAACACCTACAATCAACACTACCAGAATCTGCTCAGGGAAGAGGGCCCTTCCTCCACTGAGCACAGCTGGATATCCACAATGGAAGTCTACAACTCCAGAATTAAGAAACTGCGAGCATGTATTATCATAATGGAATGATTACAATAGATATGGATCAAATCCTACATCATAACATTGCTTTCTATCCTCCCTTTATCAATGAGATTGATATCATATTTATACATAAAATTATCTCATGGAAATGAGGAACTGAATCCCCAACTTGTGATCTGTAATAGTTGAAACACGGTCGTAACTGCTAACAACTTTGGAACCGGCCGCAACAGTAAATCCGAAAAATAACCTCTCAAAAAACCACCTATATATTGCAAACCGTGGCTTTGTTTGGAAATTTCCTTGTGTATCGGGTAAATGAGGCTGTTATGCAAAAACCACATCTCTCATATTTTCGATATTCTTTTCCATCTGCCCGCAAATAGAGACATGAATCAAGGTGTTCTTATCTAGCATGCATTTTCGGTTAAGGATGTAACAGCTAGCTGTGAGCATCCTGTACATGACAAATCACTCCACAAACCATCATTAGTAAAATTATGCATAATAGTCTTCAATTCATCAAAGATAAAGGAAAATAATCATTATTAACCACTTAAAACATCAATGGAAGTAGTATGTTGTTTTACGCACAGTTACAACAAATTGATGGAAAATGGAATGATAAATGGGCGATAATGGGAAGAAAAGGGATGAAATATATGTCGATAAGTCATGAAAAAATGCACAAATCTGCGGCCCAACACAATGTTTCATTTATAATCATGATCAACAAAGATTTGAGAAACCAAGGTCCTCCTTCATAAACTTCTTCATTTTCTTCCATATATGAAAAATAAACAACAAAAAACCTAATTCCCAACAAAGATATCTCATAATTGTGTTTGAGTCTAAATTTCTCATAAATCCAATTCCTTAGGGTTTTGAACAAGCCATGAGCCCATAAACCAACAATCCCATATATTTTGATATATAGAGGTTGTAGTTCATATCATTAAGATCAAAATCAATATTGGGCTTTGACAAGTTACCCTCCAAGCATCCTTTTACAGATTTACAATGAAACACTTCTCTTTTAGTTTCATCAATTAAATATTGCATCAAATAATCCTCTGATGGCAGAGTGGGATATCCTGCAAAAGTCTCATGGTAAGAAAAACATGAAGGATAGCTTAGAATGTTAACCATCCTTACCCCAAAAGTAACACCCATTTATACTTATTGCTTCAAACTCTATTCAAAACATCTATTATCCCATACCCTTAAAATTTCCATCAAGTGAACAAACTCAGGAAATTATTTTTCTCAAATTTCCTCAATTTCCTCCTACCCAAATGATTTCAAGATTAGGAAACATACCATGCCAGCTATAGTTCTATATATTCAATGCCAACAACAAATTGAAAATAATTACCGATCATCCACTCGTAACCAGTAAATTAACATTGTTTTCTCACTTGCTTTCCATTCATGTCAACATGTTTCTTTTCTCCCTTTTATATATAATTTGCAATATAAGAAACTAAAAAAAGCATAGTATCAATATCAAACCATAATCATGTAATTGAGTAACTTTATGAAATGTTGTGAAAATGGTTCACATAGAGGGATTCACTATTAAGGACGCAATGTTACGAAATCTCCACACTGTATCAAACATGGCAATATTGCTCACAAAACCAGACTAGTTGGAAAATCCATGCTTACACTACCACCATCATCTCTGAATTACAGTCCCATGAATTCAAGTCAAGAAGTTGTCGATTGGGGGTTTATTTCCTAGAATTTATTTTAATGATTACTTACCAGAATCCTCAAAGTACTTAACCTATAATTTATTGAATAATGTTGAAATACCATGAATACCACAATTTATTAAGCAAGATAAGCAGAGATGTATTATTCCTTTCTCCCACCTACTTCGTTTACTTAAGCCATCTTTGATGGAGCTACTTAGGATAATGGAGCGATAAGTGGGGCTGGATTCATAATTCACTTGTCATAGAAGTTTGTTATTCAATCCAAAAATATTTTATGCCCTAGATCAAATAACTGGGCAAAACTTCATGATAAAAACCCAATGCTTTTGATAAAAAACCTGGTGGATCTTATAGTTTTTGGTGATCCTCAGTTTACAATTTCATGCATAAAAAATGATTTTGAATTATAGAATCCACACCTTCAGCCTTTGGTTGATCATATTAAATAAATTGCAGGTTCCTTTTAGCATATTAACTTTAATCATTTCTATATGGAATTCAATGAAATTGTAGATGCATTTTCCAAGGTCAGGCTTCTTCTGCCTCCTGAAAATATGGTTTTAGAAGAAATTGAAGAGGATCAAGTGTGCAGAAAGAAGGAACTAAGAATATAATTGTATGTTTTGCTCCAAAACTACTATGAGAATATGATAGATATAATTACCCAGAATCTTGGATCGATCTCTTTAAAGACATCCCTTCTCAGATATATCTAAACATTGTACACAATTTTTTTCTTTTTGAAAAAAAGTTAGAAAGACATATTTATTTGTTATCTCCATGAAAGTCCATGAAAATCATCTTCAAACTTCCATTTCTTTTTATTCCCTAGGATTCTTCACAATCATTAATTCCAACTATGCAAGTTGGGAATCAAATTGCTTTCCCTCATCGCTAGTTGATGCAAGCCTGACCAAACCTACTCTTTGTCTCCTTGGATACCTTCAAACATCATCTGGGATATCATATATTTACATATTGACTACAAATATTATTCCCATTCAAATTTAAATCCTTTAAAACACTCAGCTTCACATTTCCTTTCCCTGTAATCACAAACTCATTGAATTTCCATAAGTCAATTTCTAGATTAACTTCAGAGACATTATATCATGTATAAATCTATTGTAATACTTGTTTCTTGAATAGTTAACACATAAAAAGAAATATGTATGGAAATAACTAAGTATTACTTGAATATCCATGCATTAACAGAATACATACAAACAACAAGTTTCAATCTTTAAAGAGAAACTTTAACACAGTGTTCAGAACTCTGAGTTCTGTTGATGAAAAAATCCCAAGCACGCACACTGTATTATAATATTCAAATCTAACAATAATTGCATGTGAAACTTCATATTTCATCATATTGATACAAACATACTCTTCCTCTGGCAACACATCACTCAATTAAAAAAAATGGCATTCAGTTATTTTATGTGACCAACATACAAATCTTTGGTAGCTTCATAATTTCAGATATAAATCTATGTTTTGAAACATGAAATAAATAGTTCTAGAATGGGTTGGGAATCTAATCGATTGGTTTTAAGTTCAATAAAGACAAAGAAAAAAGTGTCCATATTTCCTTTGTGTCACTTTTACTCATATCTTGAATGGACATCTAATAAAAACTTAATCAAACCACTTCCAGATATTCTCAGATTTGTGTAAACACAACTCAGATATAGATTGTGAATTAACAAGAATAGACGGTCTATGGTTTGGATATCCTGAAATTTTGTTGTATTCAATATTTAATATTTTAGAATGGAAATAAATTGAATTCACAAGAATGGAAATTGGATATCATTTGTGTAGAAATAATAGATCAACGCTATGTGCAATGATGCGAAGAAGAAGCACATGAGATAGATCTTGCTACTAAGAATTCTCACAAGCATACACAGGAAAAATAGAGAGAAGAAAAGAGACTAAATAAAAGAGACTGAATCACATGAATGAAGAGATGAATATTGGTGTGTATCCTTCCATTGAATAATGATGAATAATAGTGTACATAAATAGTACATCCCTCATAGGAAAATTGAATTGTATGGAAACAACTCATAAAGCTCAAAAAGGATGACTTACCAAAATATAGCAAAACCCCCATAGGTGGATAAAGCACTTACTAAATCTATCAAGGACCTCACAAGTTGGAAAAATCATGAGTGAGTTTTCAAGGAGATGGAAATAACATGCTGATCCTAGAAAATGGAGAAAAACTAATGGAGCATGGGTTGGAAACAAAAGCTCCCAGTTTCCTAGTTGACTAGCTTTTATCTTATCCATAGAAAATCAGAAAAAGCAGAATAAAGTAGAATTTGCTGTAAAGTCCTGTATACTAATTCTGGATGGTCAAAAGGTGGTCAAGATCAACCCAGAATTGGAAATAAATCATTCCTAGGATATAGATGGCATGTATTGACTTTAAGGTGCAAGTGGATGCCAACTAATTAAGCTAGTGGGTGAATAATTAATCAAATAATGATTAATTATTTTATCCTAAGTTGTGAGTGGGTTTAATATATTCCTACACCCCCCTATAAGTCTAACTTTATGATGGTATGACAAAAAATATGGATGCATATGGATGCATATAGGGCCCAGCAACAAGGCTATGGTCACCCTTTAACAATTATTATGTCCAGAAAAGTGAGGAAAGAGGCAAAACCACATGGGGAAAATACTCCCTCAAGATAGGACAAGGCACAAAATTTGAATAATATGTCTTCAAAATATCCTTATCTTCACTTGAATCAGCTGAGTGAACTGCTTTTGGATGGAAGACTTGTTGAAGAAATCATGAACTCCATGATCATGTGCTGGAGTGTAGAACCTGCAAGAAGGAAGAGGAGAGACTCCTTGTATCTCATCATCTGATGAAGTAGGAGCATTATCTGAATGCTTCTTGATTCTGTAAAACTCTGATCTGAAAACATAATCTGAAATGGAAAAGAGATCTGTGCATACTCCTTTCCAAAGAATACAAAAAATAAGGCAATTTATTTCACACCCAATTCCCTGAATAGCTGCAAAATTGTGATGTGAATCACATGTCAATATTCCAATATGATGTAGCACCTATATAGATCTGATATGAGGCTGATAAAACTCTGATATATAATAAATATTAACATATGGAACAGCAAGGATAAAGTCTTCAATGGCTCCATGAGGATATAGGGCTAGACTAGGAAAATTATGAGCAACTAAGGAAAACTGATAGGTGTAAAAATCTGAATGATGGATGGGCATAAGATCTGAATCATAAGTATTTAGAACAGATCCAAACATGTTTAATATCATTCAATATATGACTAAGGTCATGGATAACCAGCCACTGAAAGTTAGGAAAGACTTCAAATCATGTAAGATAAATATCACTGCATAAGAGACCAATGAGGAATCAACTAGTGAGTTTGGGATTTGTATAGTCTTTGGATTATTCAGAGGTATGGTAGATGGTATGGATGGTGGTATTATATGTGTATAAACCTGCAAATATTCTTCTAAATCAGAATCCAAAGGATCACATATAAGCATATCAATAGACTCATGGGAATACACTGGTAATGAATCCTCTGTATGAAAGGAGGAAATAAGGAGATGTTCAAAATCTTCAAGAAGGCTCTGAGTATTGATGCCAAGAACAAAGGAGGATATGCTGAAGCACATGATATCAAATAAGGTAAGTGGTATGGCACAAATAAGGCTTGATGTGGCTAAGCAAACATCCTGCAAGTCACTGGGTTGCGCACCATCAATGAGAGAGGTATGCACAAGGTGTGAAGAATCTGGAACATAGATATCAGAATCTAAGATAGGAGATTTAGAGAACAATGAATGGGTAATAGGATCATAATAAATATCAGCAACAGCTCCATATGTGACTTCTTTTTCATCAATAGTATCACAAGAAGAAAAATCACCTTCAAGAGACACAGAAAAAGATGGCTCTTCAATATGTGCTTCTTCATTGAAGGAGGAAGCATTCGAATGAAAGAGGGAAGAAGCAACATGAACTGTATGAGAAACTTCTTCATCATGATCAAATTAATCATATAATGTAGAGGCCAAGAAATCTTGAGAGAGAGAACAAGAGGAGATGCTAGGTTCGCTCCATGCTTCATCTTCAATTTCCTGCAAACCAAAAGCTTTGTCCAAAATTTTCCAAATCTCAAATGGAAATTCAGTAGAATATATGAGATGATATATATTTGGAGACATTCCCAAACACATAATTCCATAAGCTCTATCACAATTATTTATCCAATCAATCTTCTCTTCATAAGACTCAGGCTCACTCAATGCACCAATGGAGACATCAAAGAGACATTGCCTCTTCAAGTATGCACTCATCTTTGGCTTCCAATAAACATAGTTGAAAGGATATAGTAGAGGAACTTTTGAATCCATATTTAATTTGTTGATATGCTCTAAGAGATACTCTCTGCAACCTGCAAAACAAACTAGGAGAAAATCTTGTACGCTAGACAAGCTCTTCTTCAGAGAGGGATAGGAGACAGGATGCGCTCCTCAACTCTGTAGAACTTGATAAACTTTGTAGCTCTAATACCATGTAGAAATAATAGATCAATGCTATGTGCAATTATGCTAATAAGAAGCACAGGAGATAGATCTTGCTACTAAGAATTCTCACAAGCATACATAGGAAAAATAGAGAGAAGAAAAGAGACTGAATCACATGAATGAAGAGATGAATATTGGTGTGTATAATTCCATTGAATAATGATGAATAATAGTGTACATAATTAGTACATCCCTCATAGTAAATTCTAATTGTATGGAAACAACTCATAAAGCTAAAAAAGGCTGACTTACCAAAATATAGCAAAACCCCCATAGGTGGATAAAGCACTTACTAAATCAATCAAGGACCTCATGAGTTGGAAAAAGCATGAGTGATTTGTCAAGGAGATGGAAATAACATGCTAATCCTAGAAAATGGAGAAAAACTAATGGAGGATGGGTTGGAAACAAAAGCTTCCAGTTTCCTAGTTGACTAGATCTTATCTTATCCATAGAAAAGAAGGAAAAGCAGAAAAAAGCATAATAAAGTAGAATTTGCTGTAAAGTCCTGTATACTAATTCTGGATGGTCAAAAGGTGGTCAAGATCAAACTAGAATTGGAAATAAATCATTCCTAGGATATAGATGGCATGTATTGACTTTAAGGTGCAAGTGGATGCCAACTAATTAAGCTCGTGGGTGAATAATTAATCAAATAATGATTAATTATTTTATCCTAAGTTGTGAGTGGGTTTAATATATTCCTACAATTTGAAATATTTTTCAATTAGAAGGTCATGCCAAGTGCATAATTATAGGGCACTGGTGGGCCTAATGGGTTGCCTCAAGCACCCACTGGTAGGGATTCTTTGTAGAATTTTTGTATGTGAAATACTGAATAAGATAGATATTCAACTGGTATAAAATATTTGAGTTAAGGATTGCAGGAACGATTTGAAAATATTAAAAGATATACAAAACAAGGGTTCAATGGAAACATTTGATATAGATAAAAATGCCACAAGATTGATGAAGCAGAGGTAATCATGAATGAATAAGAAATAGACATACCTTGAACCCTCAAGCACTCTCCCTCCAACTAGTGATTCCACCAACATGTAGCTTCTCCACACCTTTCTCACATGCCTGCACAATGGGGGAAGTGGTTTATTATTTCCTGTTGAGTCAAGAAACTAAATCTTCCCTTTGACAGATCGAGAAATCTAGTAGAAACTCATAGCCCTAAAAAGCCCCACCTGTGTCGAAATTCTCCTGGTGTTCGATTCGAATGAAAATCCATCCCTATGTCCATGCAATGACCTATGGAAGCATTCTTGTTTTTTTCTTCGCATTTTTTTTTATTTGGGTTTTTTTGTTGTCTGTTATATTTTTTTCTTTAATGTTTTTATTTTTATTTTTAACTTTTATTGTCTTGAACTTTTAAAAAAAAAAATTGTATACATAGTTTTTAATGATGATGGTTTATGGTGAGGATGAATGAAGATGACAACAACAAAAATAAATGGTGTTCTTGATGAAAAATGATGGAGACCATCATTTCAACAAAGATCATCATCCTAAGATTTGGTTTATTAGAATCAAACCATTGGCTTGGATAGTGTGATACCATTTTGGGAAGGAAAAGTATAGGATTTTCCCTTCTTCTTAGATGCTTTGTTCATTAAATTAATTGTAAGAAATCATACAATAGAGTGGAGTGATGGCAATGGTGACGAGATGTCATTGAAGACTATGATGACAATGGTGATGTTGATGATAACGGTGATGTTTTAGATGATGATGATCATAATAATCAAAAGGAAAAGAAAAATGATGATGATGATGACCTTGATGATGGAAATATCTATTATAATTAGAATTAGGGAAATGATGATGATGAATGAAGGAAAGATACTAGGGGTTCCACACCCATCCATTGTGAGATTTTAATGTTGGGTGAAATTTTTCATCACCAAATACCCCATGTATTAAGAATCAAGGATATAATAATTTACCATTATTTTTACCCAAAAAAAGTGAAAAATTGAAAATCACAACAAAACCCAAATTCCATGGCTTAGGGAAGCATGAATCAATCAACTTTGGTCCTTTACACTTACCTAGTCAAAAATAAAATCTTGCGCTCAATATCACAAGATAAACCAAAATGAGAGAGCCCATACCACAATCCAAACCATTTACTTTAGTCAACTAAACCTAGAGATCCATTACCAAAATCCAAACTAGTTTAGTTTCATCCTTTATATCCACCTAGTCATAAACTAAATTTATCCCTTACCCGAAGCCAAGCCAAACCAAATTGAGAGAGCTCTTGCCACAAGCCAAACCATAGCCTTTGTCAACATGAGTCATTTAAAATTTACACTCACTATGTCATAATACAAATCATAGCCAAATTATTTGGCCAAAGACCAAGCACATACCAGCAAAACAACCCGATATGGGTTTAATTCCTTGCAATATGCATCAATTAAATAAATGGAATACCATGTATATTAACACTTACATATAACCACTTTCCATGCTTTTAGGGCCCTTCCTAGATAAGGAACATTGAAATAAAAAGTTTCCAAAATAACTTCATCAATATAACTGTGGTTCACCAATATAATTTTGGTTCACCAATACAATTGCGGTTCACCAATACATCTATGTTTCACTTGTAAATATCTAAAGCACTAATGTCAATGCACAAATTGGATGGAGAAAACCATGGCATGTCCTTTCAAGGTGTCTATTAATTCACATTTAATTCAAATTTAGTATAATTATAATTGTTCTATATTTTAAATATATTGGATTTTGAAGTAACGAAACAACAACTTGTATGGTCAAGTCCATCCTCATATTTTCCTATGGTATTACAGGGACTTGTGTTTTCACTCTAGGTGTCATACTCGTGTTAAAAATAGGCTTGATGTAACCTCATTAGTGTCATGGATACTTCATTTTCAATGGAAATAACCATGTTCTGTCACTATCATAAAATCTAATGGTTACTGCCAATGGCATGCGAGTACAAAGACTGCACACCAATAACTTCACCCCATCTATTGATATTGTAGGATTGATTTGAAAGGTGGATCCAATAGAATTATATGACAATTGAGTTTTTATGGAGTTTTGTTAAAGAAGTTGAAACTAAGGGAGGAACTGTGACATGCACAAAACCAAATAACACCAAAAGTATCTCCAAATATCCTAATGATACCATCTCAAGAGGCATTATGCATATCACCTTATGTGAAATGTGAGATTTAAAAGGTTGAGAGCTTTATTGTACAATTATGATCCTTTTATCATGAAAAAATGATCCAAATTAGGGAATTTGTTAGCCATTGATACAAAATATAATCTCACTCATGTACTATCGATAGTGTACAGTAGCATTGATGTGGTCATCTACTCCATGTTTTGGGGTTGGATGGTCTTGGGTTTAAGCAGCCTTATAAGACCCTTTGGCTTTAAGGTTTAAGAAACTTTGGTGTAGCCTCATGTATCATTTATAGAGAAATAGTAACATTGAAATTATGTGATATGTTTCCACCTATAGTCCATTCAAAGAAACGGGTATAGGGAAAATGCATCCTAGGATTAGAAAAATTGTGTTATCAATGCATGGCATTCAAAAAGAAAAGAACAAGGAATATAGAGTATCTCCAGACCTTTTCTACAAATATACAAAAATAAAATGAACATTAGGAATATAATTACATGTGGTAGTCTTTTTATGAACATATATTGTCAAGTTTGTTTCCCTCATATTGTCTCAATTGCAATCTGTCAAGCTTTCAGACAAAAAAAAAAAAAACTATATTTCATCATGATGCTATGATTCACTATTTAAATTGGTTAATTTATCGATTGTGAACTTAATCATCCTCTTGATATGGACATTGGGTTTCTACAGTAAAAGTGGGATTCTTAATATCATCACCAAGTATTTGAATCAATGCCTAAACAATAAAATTCCCATGCGTGTTTCCACTAAACTTGTCTAAAAATAAATGATGAGAATGAACATAGTTGGGCATTCCCAACATTATCAAGGATTTGGATTCAAGATACACTCAAACCCTGTGGCTCCGATGAACAAACTATCAATTCTATTTGAATCATGACATTTGAGTACCACTAACGACACCCCTGTTCAGTGGCTTCATGGACCAAAAGTTGTCTACTTTGTTGGTTTTCTAAAATAGGATTTTGATAAGTGACGTGAAGTTCAATTTTTATAAGATAGACTAAGATTTTAAAAAATGTTCCCAATGATTTTGAATTTTCCCTAATATTTTGAAAAATTAAAGGTATTGATCCATAACATTTACCACTAATACTCATGGAAAATGCATGGGATATTTAACCACCATGCAAACCTAGCAAAGGGTATGTGGCCCCACTCCCACCCCACATTATCCGCCAACTATTTACATGTTGTTCTTATCCATATGTGCTTATCCACCCAATTAAATTTCTGAACATCTTTGGAATATGGATATTAATGTGAATTCCTTTTCTCTATAACCCACTCCATTGTCCTTGTGTCTTTATTCTTAAGATGAATAAATAAAACCAAAAATTTGGATCCTACATTGACAGCCAATTCAATTATGATTATGAGAGAATAATCTTGTAGTACATGTATGTTTCGAAAGAGGTTAAAGACAAACAAAAACATAAACATCATAATAATATGCTTCTCTAAGTGTCAGAGAAATTGTGCTTACCCTTTGTTTTTCCTTGACCTATGTTGCTTCCATTGCATTTTCCCATACCTCTCCTCTGACTTCCCCCATTATCCTAATTGATAGAAGAATCTGGTCTATCTAACATGGTTCCATCACCACCATCGTTTACTATTGCAGTTGAAGGCCACTCTTGCTCAAGGTTACTACCTAGAGTGAATGATACAGTATTTACCCTAACATTGAGTCTCGCGCTTATCGTAAAAATTCTTGTAATAGAAGCGCTGGCAGGAGTCCCAAGATCTCCACCAAACTTTCGATGACCGCTGAATATTTTTCAATTCGCCAATGGATTTTTATCCTCGAATGTGGATATTTTGGGGTTTCCTCTACAACTAAAGACACTCCAACATCCCATGACCTGAGCTTTGCCATAGCACACAACAAATATATCTGATAAAGTCTATCAAAGTTTGTCGCATGGCTTCGTAGTAGGTAAAATGAAAAATAATACTCAAATATGTCAGTTCAAGGGAATTTCTCATAACAAATGAAACTATTTAAACTTTAATCGAAATTTGACAAACCTCAAAAGAATTTCCAAAAATTGAACCAATTACTCTGAATCTTTAATAAAAAATCCACTAATGCCATAAAACTTGAGCAACTAACTATTTTTTTTCTTGAGAGATGTCTGCTTATAAGGCCAATTAATATGTAAAAACATCTGATCCACTTATTCAAAGTAACACTATGAGCATTACTGAAATGCTTGTTGCTTCATTCCATTTTAAACCAAGACCAAAATGTCCTTAGGAGTACAAAGAAATTTTGATTTTGTGTTAAGATTGATATCCACTTCTTGTGCCTTGGATTTTCTTGGTGAAAATGAGGGTATGNCAAAACAACCTTGTAGGGTGACATTTTGGTAGCACCATGATAGGTGGTATTGTACTACCTATCTGAAAGGGGGGTGTAAGAGGGGTGGGGGGGTTGAGGGTGGGGGAACTACTAAACCCAATGGCCATATCCGTCAATTGAAAACCCAATGGATAACAATATTTTTATGGTCAACACCTCACAACCTCTATTACTTGTTATTAAATCCAATCTCTCAAGTCATGCAGTATCCAGAAGTATTATGACATACATCATCATTGTGGACATCGACGTTGTTATCATCATAATCATCAATTACATATGCTACATCAACATAATCTTGATCATCATCCTCATTATCATCATCATCGTCAGCATTAAGTACATCATCAAAAAAATCATCGTCATCATTGTCATTATGGTCATGCATATGCCATTAGTGTTCTTAATCACTCCTTGACATTAGGATTCATGTCATGTAATTGTTAAGGTCATTTATATGTCGTTACAGTAATTTCGATGATAACAGGGCTGTTTAGATGTCATTATAGACATTTAGGTGCCATTAGAATCAATTAGGATCCAAAAAGTGATACCACATGCATAACCATTGTTGACATCCACATCATCGTCGTCATCATACAATAAATCAACATCATTGTCATCGTCATAGTCGACATCAATGTCATTATCAATATAAGAATGGATGATATAGTCTTATACTTATCAAATTATATCCATATGCTCCATCATAATTATCGTAATTCATCATCATCATGTTGTTCAGGTGAATCATAATCCATTAGGGTCTATCAAATGTTGTTGGGGACACTCAAATGCCATTAGAGCAGTTTAGGTGACATTAAGGTAATTTACCCCTCATTTGGATTAATCAAGATATAAAATTTCCATGACTATGATAATTCAGGTGCCACTATGATAAATCAATATCCAAAAGTACTATCACATGAATCATGATCATTGACATTGACATTGATATAACTGACGTTATGTCAGACATTTTCCGAACACAATTCCTAGATCTAAACCTAGTGCAATTCCTAGCGTGGTTCCTTTCGAAATTTCTAGAATTATTCTAGGCGATATACCTAGATCTATACCTGGTGCTATGTTGCATGTTTTCTAGGCGCAATTCCTGGCTCTATACTTGGCATTATGTTGGATGTTTTTCTTGCCGAAATTCATGGTGCAATTCCTGTCGCTAACCCTGGATTAATATATGGTGTTATGCTATTCATGACGTTTTTTTGGAGGTTGTTCTTGGCGTTATATGAGATGCTTTTGTAGACACTAATTGGGACATTAATCGGGATGCTAATTAGCATCCGAAATAGTGCCAACTTTTGAAAAGGGGCTCTAATTGGGATGCTAATTAGGATGCTAAATGGGACGCTAATTGGGATTCTAATTGGGATGCTAATTGAGACGCTAACTGGGACATTAATTAGGATGCTAATTAGCATAAAAAATAGTGCCAACTTTTAAAAAGGGACACTAATTGAGATGCTAATTGGGGGATAATTGGGATTCTAATTGTGATGCTAATGGGGACACTAATTGGGATGCTAATTAGCATCCAAAATAGCACCAACTTTTAAAAAGGGACGCTAATTGGGATGCGAATTGGGATGCTAATTGAGATTCCAATTGGGATGCTAATTGGGACGCTAATTGGGACGTTAATCAGGATGATAATTAACTCCCAAAACAGCACCAAATTTTAAAAAGGGATGCAAATAATGCCATTAAATGTGCAATCTCGTGGAAAAGCATCCACTTTGTCCAAAAAATGATGAAAAATACACTAAGATTATAGTGGACGCTAAAAAGAAAGCTAAAAAAGACTCTAATCATAGGGTTTTGTTGTAGTGATCCATGTAAAATATCCCCAATCCATGCAGGGAGGATGGTGCAATGTGATACATCATATTGTTGACAATGAAGTCAGTGTCTAATGCAGGAAATTCCTTAGGTACCGATTGTTTCACCAAATGTTGATACTTGGGTGGCACCTCGATGTATCCTATGCTCTCATCATCATAAGAGCATGATCCTCCTTCAGGAAGAAAATATTTCATGCGTCTATAGAATTTTCTTCTAACCTTTTCACCTCTGGTCATTGTTCACCTATAAAATCTACTAGATGCAGACGCATTTCCCTCTGTTTGTCATGATATTCCCTCACTCGATGAATAATGGTCTGACATGTACCTATTTGGTTGTACATTTAGTTGATCGAATCAAATATATAGGTAGCCAAGATTGTTAAAATATAGAGAGATATCTAAAATGAGACAATGAAATTGTAACCTTGTACACTTTGACAATGAACTAATCGCAATGCTAACCTCTACCTCTACCGTTACTTTGACTTGGTTTTTAATTAGGTTGACATTAGAGGAGACTAAATGGGTGAATACTTCAAAGTTAGGCTCACCATTTGTTGTGACGTTGCAATGAGTTAGTTGAATTCTATTGATTATAGATAATGTTAAATTGACAAGGACTTAAATTTTATCTAGTGGATATTTAAGAACTACAAGGTTTTGATATTTAACCGCGTAGTGGACACTAAATAAGTTATGGAACATTTACAAAAGAAAGACATTCCAGGAACTCAAATAACCCAAGTTGATTGCAACATGATACATGTAGTCAATAAAGGATGGAAATGACAAGAGGTGTCAACCCACCAGTTCCTTGTCAGTAGCATAGTTTATGGAACATGCTAGTGATGGTAACTAAAGTTTGGATTGAGCATGGAATTTATTTAAATCATTACTTTGCAAGGGTTTCGCTTAAAAGAATACCCTAAATTGTAAATGAATGCATGTTCTAAATTTCCTCTTCCATCTCTTTGACCTTCTCAAGCATGCCTCCACTTGTATAGGTTTCTTTCATGGTATTAAGTGTTACATGATCAAGTATGCATCCCCTAGCCTACAATTATTTAAATAATTTCTCCAGTTTAGTCAAATATCGATCCCTTCAATAGGAATCAATTGTTGAATTATAAAAGGGTGTATCAGGAATTATGTCAGAATTCTCCACATATTGCACAATCTTTTTTATTTGATTGAATTTACCTTATTTACCATATGCAATGATAAGAGAACATAAAGTTATAGAATCTGGTTTGGAACCCTCCAATCTCACTTTATTAAAATAAAACTCCATCTACCCAATTTCACGTGTCCTTCCAAATGCATCAATCACAACATCACAAGTTGAAGTTGTCCATGAGAGACAATTTTTGCATGTTCTCCCTGATTACAACCATTTTTTCCTACAAATTTTATTTTTCATATGAACTAATTAAGATCTTGAATGTCCTTATATCTAGCTGAATACTAATATTTTTAAACCTATGATACCATTTTTCCATTATCTCAATTTCCCCTATATTACAAAAAACTCTAATTATCTCAATTTCCCATATATTACAAAAAACCCTGATTATCTCAATTTCCCCTATATTACCAAAGACTCTATATTTCTCATTTTGCAGTGTTCCTTTTTTTAGTGTAGCTTCTCTACTTAATGATCTCTTGTCTTTATCACTAATCCTGGATTCCCACTTGATGTTCTTGGGTGGTTGTTGTAAGGAAGGAAGACTATTAGGATTTGTTGTTTCCATATTAGTATTTCAATGTTGACTTATACTATCATTGTTCCTTTTATGGGTGAAATTCCAATCTCTAGTTTGTCCCACGTTATGGGTGATAAAACTCATATAAAACAAATAAACATGAGCTAATAAAGAATGATCCATTGTCGTTTCCATTGCCATTTCCAGCCTATATATAAGAATGGATAATGTCACATACATTTAATATGTAACCAAATGGATCTCTTAAATGATTCTTAGACTTCAAATCCTATTCATGTAATTGGAAAAACCCAAAATATGCTTAAGAACTCAATTAAATCCTCGTCCTCTTGAAAGAAATTTCTTTCCTCCCATCCAGAACATCTATCACTTATATTGAGTCTTATAAATTGGATGATCCTACTTGTTTAGAAGGATCCATGAGTATCAGAAGAGGAGGCATGTCCATGCACATCACAGGGAAAGATGGTACTTGAAATCCATCCATGCCAATAAATTTTCTTTCATGTTGAGATTAGATAGAGATTAAAGTTGTAACATCTTCCATATTATGGTTTACTACTCAAAATGAACTTCAGGTCTGCTGAAAATTTGTCTCCATAAGAATGCCCAAAACTACACTAACTGATCTATAGTTGTTGCTGATGTAAAACGCCATTTCCTTACAATTCGATGAAATAATACACATCCATCCCTGTATTGCATCATTATAATTCTTCTAAAATACATACTTATCTTATGCATCCGTGTGATTTAAAGAATAAAATACATACTTATCTTATGCATCCGTGTGATTTAAAGAATAAAAAAATTGTTCAGAGGTGTTTCGTTGCAAATTTGAGGGTTTTAACTCCTAGCCACGAATCAGGGTGGATATTTTGGGTGGATTGTGATGATCTTAGGTGAATGATTTGCATGGCCTTCATCTAAAGAAACAAAACTATTACCTATATGTTATTACTAGGGGAATTAATAGAAATAGAAAATAGGGACATAGAACGAGAGAAAGTAGGGACAGGGGATAGAGAAAGCCCCTCAAGGAGAGATAGGGGAACGTTATTTTCACTCCACAACACATGTTGATGCTGATAATATCATGGGAAAAAAAATAACCCTGATTTTAGGAAAACAGAAAAGCGTAAAATTAAACTCATCATGTTTTTTTGCTCTTGAGTTCTTCTTTTGAGCCTCTCCACTGTGCTTGGTCAAATTGGGCCTCTCCCCCATAATGTAATTGGCTGGTGCTGGGACGTTGTTGACATATTTTGTCCGCAATGGTGATGGGTTCCATTCGTGATAGTGATGGTTTCTATCCGCGATGGTGATGGGTTCTATCCACGGCTAGGGAGAATGCACATAGAAGGCACGCAGACATATAATGATTTTTTGAATGTTGTGTTTGGTTTTGTTGATATATATATATATATATAATAACAAATTCCTATAATCAATCCACGATTATCTTAATTACTTTAAGAAATTAATAATAACAATAATTTAGGCAAATGATTGATGGAATGTGGACGATTATGTGTCTCTACCGTCGCCGTTGACATGGAATCGAATTTTATAATGGTAACAGATATGATATGTATGTATGTGTTTGTATAGACGGAGGTTAAATGTTGTAGGATTTTTAATTTTTATTAATTTAAAATAGTGGAAAATCATAAAAAGTGAGGAATGATGAATGCCTTAGAAATTTTTTAATTTTTATTAATTTAAAAATAATTTTAAAATTGAATATATATATATATATATATATATATATATATATATATAATTTTATAATGTGGTTTTGTCTCATTTTTTATTCTTACAATAAACCTAGACAAATTGTTTTTAAAAGGAGTATTCAAACTATTCATGAAATTGATTATTATAGAAGCGTCTCCAATGGAAATTACATTCTCGAGACAAATTGAGTCCAAAATTTTTAATTGTTGAAGGAGAGGAAAAGCCTTTGGCTATTTGTTTGTAGTTATCTGTAATCCCAGTCATAGTTCAATTCTTGATTTTCACTAAGATATTATGGTTGTATCTTTTGAGACTTTGAAAAAACTTATGATTGTATCATACTGACTTTGACAAAACTTATTATTGTATCTTATCATACTTGAGTTTAATAATGTTGAGATAGTTTGGATTTTGAAATAAGTTTGCTAATATGCCTAAAACATTACTTGGTAATGCTTCAACCATACTTTGCATAGAGAAAGAACTATGCTTTCAAATTATACTTCATTTTATTGGTTAAAGTGTGTCATATATTTTCCATGGTTTATGTTTGTTACAAACTTCACTTAGTTATCTTAATGAGATAGCTATAATAGGCAATCAAATTAAACTTCATCTATTGGTTAGATTGTGTCCTTTAGTTTCTATAGTTTATGTTTTCATACAAATTGCACTTGGTTATCTTATTGAGGTAGCTATAATAGATAGTAGGGTAAAAGGAAAATTTATCTTAATAGGTGATTAATTAAATAACTTTCTATCTTGTTGAAGATTGAAATCCAATAACTCTACTCTAAAAGTTATTTCTCATAATATGAACAATTTCCACTTCCACAAAAGTTCCAAATATGAGAACCTTATGACAAATCAATGAAGATTTGTATTAAAATTTTGGATCTTTGTATAATTCCAACCTTTTATCGAATCAACATGCCCCATTGGAAGACAAAGTAGTTGGAAGAAAATATGTTTTTATTAAAACTACCCTAAATTGGTTTACATTCCCAACACCTTGAATAAATATTATTCAAATAACGTTAATGACAACATACACATTGCTAGTCAACACATAAGAAATATAACATTTGAGAAGTCAATAAAACATATTTGAAATGAATCAATAAATTGATTGGATTGAGTGAACAAATCCAAGAATTAACCAGATCCAAGCTTGAGCATATAAACTCAAACTTACATTCTTTCTCCACCACAATTGATGCAGATATATAGTTGAATGAGCTTCTGTTGGTTTCGAGAATAAATTATTCTCTATTGAACAAAGCTAACCATGTGAATGTGGAAACTCATATGGTCCCTCCCCTCCCCCTCACATCACTCTCAATTAGTAGCTAATACACAATATATCTACTAGAAAATAATTGAAAGCAAGATGATGAGGATGGTGATGAGGATGAGGATGAGGATAAGGATGATGTCGACAAAGATGAAGATGATGATGGCAGTGATTGTAACATCGAGTCTGTGTGCTATGGAAGAATATGTATCTCGATAAAGAATAGATCCATCTTAATCGTAAAAAAAAAAATATTGAATAAAATGATTAATGATATTTTACAATTGAAAAGGCTCCCTTTAAATATGGCTTAAGAACCTATTGGGAGGAGTCATGTCCTCTTACGGTAATAGTAATTATTAGTTGATTATTAATTTTTATGTATTATTATTATTTATTATTATTATTATTATTATTATTTATGTAGCATTTCCCTTCCCTTAAGGGAAGCTAATTTGTACCCAAATTTGAGAGTGTTAATGCTCTCTTATTATGGGTTGTGTTTGAAGTGAAGAATCGAACACTGCAATCTTGGATCAATTTCGTTCTATGGACATGATTCGGGATCTTGTGTTGTAATCCCGTCTACTTAAGTGTTGAGTTTTTGAAACAATACAACTTGTACTTATTGGTTTTCCATGTCATCATTTGAATTCCATTTATGAATAATTATCGATCTTCACTTCTACTTTTTTCAATTCCTAAACATTTGGATGTAATAACTATTGTGTCATCTGGTTTGACAAAAATGGGCTGACTATATTCAACATTATTTGGAATGTAACCAACAGTTGAAAAGAGCTCCACGTCTGCTTAACTATCTACACTTGTGTTTGTAGAACCATCATAAATTATGTCATCCTATTTAAGTAAGTATTGACTACTTCCCTGACTTTCAATTCCATAAATAAGATCATTATATTTATCTTTCAAAAGTGGTTGAGAACATTGTACAAGTGTTTTTTCTGTTACACCTATGGGCACATTTTTATTTTTCATTGACATGAAAAATGGATGGTGATATGGAATTGGATGTGTTATTCAATTTGATTTCCAAGACATCAATTCCATCACTTTCATGTTATTTACCATGTTTTTCTTTCAAGCTTCGAAAATTGGATTGGGATTTAATTTCCAAGTCTTTGTCTTGGGAGGCGTCTAGTTTGCTTTGTTGGTTTATTTCATTGAAGGCCTTGTCAACATATTTTTCATTCGATTGTTCCTTACGGTCAAATACTTCTTCCATTTTCCTCATAAATTGATCGAAGATATCATCCAATTCTTATTTAAATGACTTCATGGTTAATGTAAGCATTTAATAGTTAATTAATAATAAATCTAATTAACTATTAAAAAATATTGATAATAATAATTAATATTTTATAAATAATAATAATAATAATAACATACATATATACATATATACATACATACATACATACATACATATATA
>LPNX010749625.1:305843-404692 GCA_001517045.1 Pseudotsuga menziesii | reverse complement strand
CTTTCACCCTTTTATGGATCTTCTTCTCTTTTTCTTCTTTTTCACTTCTTCTTTTTCTTTTTTTTGTGTACTTTCTTTTTTTATTATTATAAAAATTACGAAACAAAATTGATGGACAAAGGCCTGAAATCAATCCCAAGAAGGAGATACGATACCACTGTAACACCTAGTCCATGTGTTATGGAGGAATATGTATCTAGACAAAGAAGAGATCCATATTCATTTTAAATAATATATATTTAATAATATTATTGATGATATTTTACAATTGAAAGCCTCCCTTTAAATATGGCTTAGCCACCTATTCGGAGGAGTCATGTCCTCTTATGATAATAGTAATTATTAGTTGATTATTAATTTATATGGTGTTTATTTGTTTGAAAACATGACCCTAGAGCAATAACTGATATACAATTAAATCATTAAACAAGATGCAAAACATATTAAACACATTACAAAGAGACATAGATATAACGTGGTTCACCCAAACAATGGGTTACGTCCACGCATAAATTTCTAGTCCTTTTATTATCGTCCAGAAATATGAAGGGATACAACCTGCATCAATACCACTACACTTCATCTTCATGCTCTCACACAATCACAAAGATTGTTTACAATGCTAAAATACAATACAATACCCTACCCAATCATATAACAATGCTTTTGTTTTATAGGGGAAATACCATGGGAAAATACTACGGTTAACCCAATACCATGGGTCCATAAAACTATTTTCTAAGGGTGGGGAATGAGTGTACAGTACACCTGGGGTACAAACATGACTGAATGAAATCTCTAAATATTAAATATCAGGCTCCACAACCAACAATATCCCACTTGGAGACTAATCACAGCAAACTCCACCACTGCTACACTTGCTAGACTATGCTCTGTACCTTGGACTTGGAAAATTTCTTATTTTCATATTCATGCTTGAAGGCCAACAGAAACTGAGCAGGAACTCTATTTCTCTCTGGTTAGTCCCTTTGTCAACATGTCTGCAAGATTCTGGCTAGTATGTATCTTTTCCAATTTGAACAGTTCTTCATTTAGAACAGATCTTATGAAATGGTACTTGAGATGTATATGTTTAGTCTTCGAATGAAAGGATGAGTTATTTGCAATATGAATGACATTTTGGCCGTCATTTTACATCCTTTTATTCTCCTTCTTATTACCCAATTCCTACATGAACCTCTGCAACCAAATCATCTCCTTACTAGCCTTTGTAGCAGCAACATACTCTGCTTCCATTGTTGAAAGTGCGACAACCTGTTACAGTTTTGAAATCCAACTTACTGTTGTTCCACCCATAGTAAACACATACCCTATAGTGCTCTTGATGCTGTCTTTATCACCATCCATATCTGCATCAACATATCCCTGTAGAATAGTGTCTGAACCTCCAAAACATAATGCATGAGAAGTAGCACCTCTCAAATACCTGAGAATCCATTGTACTGCTTTCCAATCCTCTTTACCTGGATTATTCATATACCTGCTCACAACTCCCACTGCATGTGCAATATTTGGTCTTGGAAACACCATGGCATACATCAAGCTTCCAACCGCTAATGAATAGGGAATTATGGACATGTAATCTATCTCTTCCTGTGTCTTTGGACACATATCCTTACTTAGTTTGAAATGGATAGCTAAAGGTGTACTAACTGGTTTTGCATTCTACATTCTAAACCTATGCAACACCTTTTCTATGTACTCACCTTGAGACAATGTCAATTTGTGATTTTTCTTTTCTCTTGTTATTCTCATACCAAAGATTTTCTTTGCAGCACCCAAATCCTTCATCTGAAATAATTTAGCTATTTTTCTTTTGAGCAAATTTATATCCTGCATGTTAGACCCTACAAAAAGCAGGTCATCCACATATAATAACAATATAATATATCTTTTGTTCTCTAGCCTCTTGAAATAAACACAGTGGTTAGAATGACATCTATCATAACCTCATTCTGTCTATCAAATTTTAAATACTACTTCCTTGGAGCTTGCTTCAGGCCACACAAGCTCTTCTTTAACCTACAAACCAAATTATCCTTCTCGTTGACCTCATACCCTTGTGGCTTCTACATATAAATATCTTCCTCCAAATTCCCATGGAAAAAGGTATTTTTTACATCTAAGTGTTCAAGATGCAAATCTTCTACCGTCACTAGACTTAAAGTAGTTCTAATGAAGTCATTTTAACAAAAGGAGAAAATATTTCATCAAATTCTATACCTTTATTTTGTGCAAACCCCTTTACAACAAGTCTAGCCTTGTACCTCTTATGGCCTCCATCCTCTTCCTTCAACATGTAAACCCATTTATTCTGGAATTCCCTTTTTCTGCAGGTAACTTAACCAAATCCCAAGTATGGTTTCTTACCAATAAGTCCATCTCCTCATCCATGCCTTTGTCCCACTTCTTTCTAGTTTCTACCTGCATTTCCTCTTCATAACATTCTGGTTCACCAAAATAAGTCATCAATAAATAATACAGTGAAGGAGAGAATCGTTCAAGGGGTCTACTTAACCTGGTATATTTTCTTACAATTACAGGAGTTTCAGGTACATGTTGTTGTTCTTGATTTTCTGGTGCCTTTGGAACTTTAATTTTCTTTGATTTCATCAAGCATTGTGTACTCTGTGTTTTCCTTTTCCACTTTCTTTCCCAGCAACTGATCTTTGTACATAACCTTTTCATTGAATACTACATCTCTACTCCTAATTATTTTTCAATTTTCAAAATCCCATAAGCGATAACCAAAATCATCAACCCCGTATCCAATAAAGGTACATTTCTTGGATTTAGCTTCAAGATTTGTTCTATCATCTTTATCAATATGGAAAAATGCTTCACAACCAAAAATTTTCAAAAATGAGTATTTTACCTGCTTAGTTTTCCATGCCTCCTTTGGAATCCCACCATCCAAAGTGCTTGAAGGCCCTCTGTTTATTAAATAAACAACAGTGTTTACAACATCATCCCAAAACTATAAGGGGAACCCTGCATGCAATCTCATACACCTTGCATGATCCATGATCATTCTGTTCATCATTTCTAACACACCATTTTCGTGTGGTGTTCCAGGGACTGTCTTCTCTCTACAAATCCCATTGTGTGAAAAGTAACTATCAAACTCCTTGTTGCATTATTCACCTCCATTATCAGATCTGAGATATTTCAACCTTTTTCATGTCTCATTATCAGCCAAAGCTTTCACTTCTTAAAAGTATCAAACACATCAAATTTTTGTCTAATGCAACAAACCCAAGTTTTTCTAGTTGCATCATCAATAAAAGTAACATAATAACGAGAGACGCCAAGAGATTGTGCCTGAGTTGGTCCCCATAGATCTGTATGGACAAGCTCTAAATTTTCACTCTTCTTTCATTTCATAACCCTAAGAAATCTAACTCTCTTCTGTTTTCCATAAACACAGTTTTCACAGAATTCCAAACTTACCTACTTCATATCTGCAAGAAAATTCCTTGAGTGGAGAATCTACATCCCCTTCTTACTCATGTGGCTAAGCCTATGATTCCACAATGCTGCACCTGTTTTTGTGGAAGTTACAAAGATAGAATAATCAGTATTATGAAATAAATACAATGTACCTACCCTATCTCCTTTTGTTATTGTTGGAGACATTTACCACCATACACACTCAATTTGTCACATCCACACCTACCTTCAGTCAAGGAGGCTAACTTATCCTTCTCCTACATTCGGGGAGGTTAACTAGAGCACTCCGGGGGTGATCTGAGTTTCATTAATGCAGCATATTGCTAAATGATGATTACAATCAGTTAAACAAGGCAGTGAAGGTGCCTTCCTTCATTAAATTGATTATTTAATGATTATTTAATGAACTGGAGTCAACAGGAGCACCTCCAACCACTTCTGATGTTCAGTTACACTTCAGTTAACCTCATCAGGGTTCATTGGAGTCATTGAAGCACTACCACTTGATGGTTGGCTTGTTGTGACATGTGTTTGATTTCTTTCAGTTAAGACTCAGTCATTTATTGCACTCCGACTTTAGTTAGGACTCAGTTGAGTCAATTAGGGTTTTGATCAGTGGTTAACTTGAGTGTTGACTGTGGCTTACATTCAGTTAAGGTAGACTCACTCATTTAATTCGAATGACCTCCTTGGTAATTTGAATTGCTTTGTTATTCATTATTGTAGCATGACATTGTATTGTATTATCATTCTTTCATCTGATTATACAGAGCAGCTACTCATTCTATAGACTGATTACACCATTTCATGAGTTATTTGTTGATTAATCTTTGATAAGACTGATGTTTAGTCCCTAGATCAATGTGCAAGAATAATATGGTATCAGAGCTCACGGTGGGACGAAGCTCTATCTCTCAAAAACAAGCTTTTTGACAGATTTCTGCATGAAAATTGAGCAATAGCTCAAAAATCTAGCACTGCACCAGAAGCCAAGGCTTACCACTTAATACCCCAAGTGAAGAACTTATTGATCAAGTTTGCTTGATTGACTATGATGGGTGTGATGAAAGACTAAAATGTGCAGGTTTTTCAACCTTATGGTTCCCCTTTTGTTGTGATTTGCAGGTTTTAACAGGTACAACTTTGAATGGACTCATCAATCCCTCTTCTCACCCCATTCACAAGCTATTCAAAATGGAAGTTGAAGATGATTGCATCTCTAAAGAGACGAGGTCTCTATGAGGTGTCTATTGGACTTGGAAAAGATTCTTATGAGAATGAGAATGACTGGATAAATGACGGTGATAGAGATTTTGGAGCAATGTGTCTGGCCCTTTCTCCTAGCTTGTGCTACCTTATTGGTTCTGCTGAATACCCAAAGGATCTCTGGACAAAATTGGATAGAACCTTTGGCAAGCACAATGAGGATCATAATAGCACTTTGGAGATCACATCCAGCACCACAAGAGTTCTTTACTCAAAATTCTCAACCTCTACTCTCTCTAACGAAGTTGTTCAAGATGAAGATGAAGCAAATTCTTCTACACATTCAATTCGAATTGAAGAAAGTCTCCATGCAGTGACTCCTTCTCCTGATGCTCCGAAAGTTCATGAGATATCTGATATCTCATCTCCTCATATTTCTGAAATAGAAGAAGAAATTCAAATCTCTGATATTGAAGAAAAACACTGCTGCACTTCCATGCAAACATTTACCAGTGATTTTCCTTTGAATTCCGTGCAAAATTTACCAATAATTGCTTCCGAAAATGAAGAGAAATTCGATTTTTATCCATCTAATGTTGCTGCTGGTGTGCAAATATGTAAAAACTTGGATATTTTGGAATAAATATCAGATTATAAGAGTGACACATTTGCTCCCCATGATCTAGATCTTCCAACAAAATCCCGCAGGATTGCATGCACAAAAATTCAGAATTTTGAAGAAAAAGACAACTGTGCATCCACCGTCTCGGTTGACCATAATTTTGGATTGGATCTGATATGATCTTATTTGTATCTGATATGATATTTCTTGGTTCAACATTTCAGGTTCATAAACCTTCAGTACTGCTTGTAGCTGTTCTCATCAACGGTGTGAAGAAACAAGTACCGCAAGTCTCCTTCAAAACTGCTGCTGGAAATTTGATTTCATTTCATAGTTTTGGATCTGTTGTGAACTTATTTATATTTGATTTAATTTCTGATCTGATATTATTTGGTTCATATTTTAAAATCCAAGAGCTTTAAATCATGCTTGTAGCTACTCTCACCAATTCCAGTGTGAAAAATCAAGTACCGCACTTTCTCTTCAAAACTGTTGATAGGGATTTGGTGTTAGTTTCCTCTTATGAGGTTGCTGATATTTTATTATGTGATTCATTAGCTATTTCAGAAGCTATATTAGATTATGGAGCTCAAGCATTCACTCTCCACAGTCCTAGGGCTTCTCTACCTTTGGTCACATGCTCATCTCCTCACAGAACTAGTAAAGAGGAAGACATTCTGCATCCGCTTAGACACTTGCTCCTAAGAAATGGGGCTGATTATACCACTCATGGTTTTCTGTTCAAGTCTGCAACATATCAGTTTCTTGAGTGTTCCACACATGGTTCAAATCCTCAAGAACCTTTTCTCTCTCTTTAGATGATTTCAGCTACTCTACATGGGTCCAGTTTTCACCATGCAGCTGTTCATATTTCTGATTCAGTTGAGTGCATTGTTCTTCTTCCAAAGTGGAAGATTCCTCTAGAAATATTCATTTAGTTTGGATTCAGAGGTTCACATGCAAAGTCTTAGGATGCTACTGTATAGAAGAACCAATTCTTGATTTACTGCTTAGTTTGAGGGGGGGTATTTTTCCCATGAGGTTTTCCCCATTTCCTTAGTTATATTAAGCAGTTACTTTATTGTACAGGGTGACCTATGGCCTTATTTGTCAGGGCCCTAGCATTTTTATGCATTTTATGTTTTCTAAATCCTCCTGAGTATAGCTTAAGGGGGGGTGCTGGAGACATTTCCCACCATACACACTCAATTTGGTCAATTTGGCCTAGTTAAACCACTATCCAAATTTTTATTGACTTAATTGACATCAAAGGAGCACTAGATGACATCATCTAGATCACATCCATGCCTACCTTCAGTCAAGGAGGCTAACTTAGCCTTCTCCTACATTCGGGGAGGCTAACTGGAGCACTCTGGAGGTGATATGAGTGTCATTAATGGACCATATTGCTAACTGATGGTTACAATCAGTTAAACAGGGCAGTGAAAGCACCTTCCTTCATTAAATTGATTATTTAATGATTATTTAATGAACTGGAGTCAACGGGGGTGCCTCCAACCACTTCTGATGTTCAGTTACACTTTAGTTAACCTCATCGGGGTTCACTGGAGTCATTGAAGCACTACCACTTGATGGTTGGATTGTTGTGACATGTGTTTGATCTCTTTCAATTAAGACTCGGTCATTTATTGCACTTTGACTTCAGTTAGGGCTTAGTTGATTCAATTAGGGTTTTGATCAGTGGTTAACTTGAGTGTTGACTGTGGCTTACATTTAGTTAAGCTAGACTCACTCATTCAATTCGAATGACCTCCTTGGGAAATAGAATTGCTTTGTTATTCATGCTTGTAGCATGACATTGTATTGTGTTATCATTCTTTCATCTAATTATACATAGCAGCTACTCATTCTGTATACCGATTACACCATTTCATTAGTTATTTGTTGATTAATCTTTGATGAGACTGATGTTTAGTCCCTAGATCAATGTACAAGATTAATAGTTATTACCAGTGATCCTTTAGTGATCTTCCACCACATTTCTCCAAATGTAGACAAACAACCGCTATCACCCAACTGCCTTGTTGAGATTAGATTTCTTTTCATAGTAAGAATGTGACTTACATATTTTAACAGCCATTCACTTCCATTATTTAACACAATCCATACCTTACCCTTTCCAACAATTTTACATAGTTCATCATCCCCCAATAAATCATATCCAAAATCACCTTGAACATAATCATGAAAGAGTTTCCTATGGGGTGTAGCATGACATCAAGCCCCTGAATCTACTACCCAGTAATCACTAGTATTATCTAATGCAAGAATCAAAGAATCTTGTAACGCATCACCTGCTACATTCCCTTCCTTAGTAGTCTCTTGCTGCCTCTCACCTTTCTTCTTTGGTACTTTTTAGTCTTTCTTCATATATCATTTCTTACCATAGTCCCAACACTCTATTTTTCCAAATCTGGACTTGGATATTCCCTTTTTAGACTTGATGTGATTTCCTGGGCTCCTTCCTCTCTCATTATGTCTCCCTCTACTCTCCATGGTCAATGCATTACCTAATGTCTCACTGGTGCTTTTTCTTTGCATTTCCTCACTAAGAATAACACCAACAACATCATAAAACTTAAGAGTTTTTGAACTAGGGACATAGTTACTTACAACCATGACCAAGCTATTCCAATTTTTTGGAAATGAGCACAAGATTAGAAGAGCCCTAACCTCATCATAAAATATTATTTTTACAGAACTTAAGTGACTGGTAAGTGTATTAAACTCATTTAAATGGTCAGCAACAGATCCACCTTCTGACATCTTCATATTAAATAAATGCTTCATTAAAAATACCTTGTTGGAATGTGAGGGTTTTTCATAGAGCTTACCTAATGCGCTCATCATTCCCTTTGTTGCTTTTTCTTTTGAAATATTGAAAGAAACCGACGAATCTAGGCATAGTCGTATTGTTCCCAGTTCCTTTATGTCAAGAACCTCCCATTCTTCATCCTTTATAGTCGTTCGTTGTTTTTCTTTTCCTCCCAACGGTAGGTACAGATCCTTCTGGTACAGATAGTCCTCCATTCGCATCTTTCATAACTAGTAGTTTTGGCCGTTAAATATCTTGACCTTAAATTTTTCCTCTTCCGCCATTACTCCCACTCAACCCAGGAACCCTTCTTTCCTGCAAGTTTACCAAACAAATAGACCTTTTGGCTCTAGTACCAATTATTAGAAAACAAGACCGCAGAGCAATAATAGATATACAGTTAAATCATTAAACAAGATGCAAAACACATTAAACACATTACAGAGAGACACAATTATAATGTGGTTCACCCAAATGATGGGCTACATCCACACAAAAATTTCCAGTCCTTTTATTACCATTTAGAAATATGAAGGGATAAAACCTGCAGCAATACTGTTGCACTTCCTCTTCATGCTCTCATAGTATCTCTCACACAATCACAAAGATTGTTTACAATGCTACAATACAATACAATACCCTACCCAGTGGTATTACAATGATTTTCTTTTATAGGGTAAATACCATGGGAAAATACTACGGTTAACGCAATACCATGGGTCCACAAAATTGTGGGGAATGAGTGTATAGTACACCTGGGGTACAAGAACAACTAAATGACATCTTTGAATCTAGAATATCAGGCTCCACAACCAGCATTATGTATTATGTACTTATTATTATTGTTGTTGTTGTTATTATTATTATTATTATTATTATTTATGTAATAGTGATGACGATAATGATGGGGATGACGATGATGATAACGATGATGACGGCGATGATGACGATGATGATGATAATTTTGGTAATCAATATGACGATGTTGAGACGTGCATGATGAGCATTAATCAGTGAAGTGAGGATTATGCGAGGACAAGAGTCATCTTTAAGTCCTGAAACCTTATTAGGTGTGTGAGACATCTTTGAGTTCGAAAGACCTCCCATATTGTTAAGGAATTCAAAAAAATTTCCCATGTCAGATTTCACTACATACAGAAACATTTTGAAAAATCTCGACGTTGGCCCCATTCAGAGGTAACTGTTGCCCATGTCTAATACTAATATAATGTATTTTTTATGTTTATTTTTAAATTTAATTTGAGACACATGCTCCCACATCGAGTGCAAGATAAATAATGTCAATGAATATGTACTTGATAAATTTCACAAGCTTCGTCAATTATTTCTTGTCTTTTTTTTTATCTCATATAATTTTTTTGCTCTGTATACTAGAGTAATACAAAACCATTATTTCAATATGAAATGTATCCTAGCTCATTATTCTTTGCATGATGTCGATTTGAACAACATAGGTGTTGAATACAAAGATCGACACAACCATCATGTGTATGGGTATGTTTGGAGCTACATGCATTATGATCCAAGAATGTTCAAATGAAACTAGGACAAGATCAAATATATAGAGTACTACTGGGTGTGTGAGTCATATTTGAGTCCAAAAATCCTCCCATATTGTTAAGGAATGTGAACAGTATTCCCATGTCAAAATTTAGTGCATATAAATAGTTTGACAAACTTTCAAAGTTGGCACCATTTAGAGGTCATTGTTTCCCATATCTAGTCCAAGTACAATGTCTTTTATTTGTTTCTTTTAAAGTTTGTTCAAGACACATGTTCCTACATCTAGTGCAGGGAAAATAATTTCTATAAATAAGTACTTGATAAATTGCACAAGCTTAATCAATTATTTATTGTCTTTGTTTTTTGATCTTATCTAAGTTCTTTGCTCCATATACTAGAGTAGTATGAAACCATTATTTCAATATGTAATGTCATGTAGCACATTCATATTACCACCATCCCATGGGCCTAATTGGCATGATGTAAGTTTTGAATGGCATAGATGACAAATACAAATATTGGCACAACCATCAGACAGGTGGGTATGTTGGGAGTTCCATGCACAACAGTCTGAGAAAGTTCAAACAAAACTAGGATGAGATCATAGATAAAGAGTACTATTGGGTGTGTGAGTTATCTTCGAGTCTGAAAATCCTCCCATATTATTAAGGCATGCAAATAGTGTACCCATCTCAAAATTCAATTCATACAAAAATAGTTTGAAAAAAGTTCAAAGTTGGCCCCATTCGAAGGCCATTGTTTCCCATCTCTAGTCCCAGTTTAATGTATTTTAGTTGTTTATTGTAAATTTCATTCAATATGAACATTCCCGCATCTAGTGCAAGGGAAATAACATCGATAAACAAGTACTTGATAAATTGCACAATCTTCATCAATTATTTCTTCTCTTTATTTTTTGTTATCATCTAAATTTTTTGCTCCATGTACTAGAGTAGTACGAAACCATTATTTCGATATGAAATGGCATCTAGTGCCTTCTTTCCACCAATGCCATGGAACTAATTGACATGATGCTAGTTTTGAATGACATAGATGACAAATACAAAGATCAACACAATCATCACGCAGATGGTTATGTTGGGAGTTCCATGCATGACAGTCTGAGAAAGTTAAAACAAAACTAGGACAAGAAAAGAGATATAGAGTACAAATGAGTGTATGCACCATTTTTTAGTCCAAAAATACTCCCATTATGTCAAGGCATGCATACAATTTTCCCATGTCAACATTCTGTTCATACAGAAACAATTTGAAAAAATTTCAACATTTGCCCCATTCAGAGGTCAATATTGCCCATATCTAGTCCCAATACAATGTATTTTAAATATTCTTTTAAATATTTTTCAAGACACGTCTTCCTACATATAGTGAAAGGGAAATAATGTCTATAAACAAGTACTTGATAAATTGCACAAGCTTCATCGGTTATTTATTGTCTTTGTTTTTTGCTCTCATCTAAGTTTTTTGCTGCATATACTAGAGTAGTACGAAACCATTATTTAATTATCAAATGTTGTCTAGAACCTTCTTCTATCAACCAATCCCATGGGTTTTATTAGAATGATGATGGTTTTGAACAATATAGGAGATGAATACAAATATCGACACAACCATCATGTGGATGTGTTTGTTGGGAGTTCCATGCATGATAATCTGAGAAAGTTCAAACAAAACTAGGACGGGATCAAAGATATAGAGTACTACTGGGTGTGTGAGTTTGTAAGGCCTACCATATCGTCAAGGCATGTGAATATTCTTCACATGTCTAAATTTAGTGCATACATAAATAGTTTTAAAATTTGTCAAATTTGGTCCCATTCAGATGTCACTATTTTCAATGTCTAGTCCTAGTACAATGTCTTTTAGCGGTTTATTTTAAAGTTAATTCGAGTAAAATGTTCTTACATCTAGTGCAAGGGAAATAACATCCATAAATAGGTACTTGATAGATTGCACAAGCTTCATTAGTTATTTATTGTCTTATTTTTTTCTCTCATCAAAGTTTTGTTCTCCATATGCTAGAGTAGTACGAAACCATTATTTTAATATCAAATGTGTTCTAGTATGTTCTTCTTTCCATGAATCTCATGGTCCTAATTGGAATAATGCTAGTTTTGAATGACATAGATTATGAGTACAAAGATCAACACAACCATCACATGCATGGGTATGTTGGGAGTTCCATGAATGACGATCCAAGAAAGTTCAAATGAAACTAGGACGATATCAAAGATATAGAGTACTACTAGGCGTCTGAGTCATATTTGAGTCCAGAAAGCATCCCATATATTTAAATCATGCGAACATTTTTCCCATGTCAAAATTCAGTGCATAGAGAAATAGTTTGAAATTTTTTTACCATTGGCCCCATTCAGAGGTCATTGTTTCCTGTGTTTCGGTACAATGTCTTTTAGCTATTTATTTTAAATTTCATTCAAGGCACAAATTCCTTCATATAGTGCAATGGAAATAACATCACTAAACAAGTACTTTATAAATTTCACAAGCTTCATCAGTTATTTCTTGTCTTTTTTTTATCTCTCATCTAAGTTTTTTAATCCATATACTATAGTAGTACAAAACCATTATTTCAGTATCAAATTTCATCTAGATCCTTCTTCTTGCCACCAACTCATGGGCCTAATTGGAATAATTCTATTTTTGAATGACAAAGGTGATGAATACAAAGATTAAAAAAAAAAACATCACATGGAGGGCTATGTTTGGATTTCCATGCATGACAATCTGAGAAAGTGCAAACAAAACTAGGATGAGATCAGAGATATAGATTACTATTGTGTGTGTAATCATATTTGAGTCTAGAAATCATCCCATATCATCAAGGTATGAAAATAATTTGTCCATGTCAGATTTCAGTGCATACAAAAACAATTTGAAATTTTTTTAACGTTGGCCCCATTCAGAGGTCATTGTTTCCCATGTCTAGTCCCAGTACAATGTCTTTTAGCTATTTATTTTAAAGTTCATTCGAGATGATAATTCCCGCATATAATGTAAGTTCAATAATGTCTATAAATAAGTACTTGATAAATTACACAAGCTTCATCTGTTATTTATTTTCTTTGATTTTTGTTCTCATCTAAGTTTTTTTATCCATATACTCGATTAGTACGAAACCATTATTTCAATATGAAATGACGTCTAGTTCCTTCTTCTTACCACCAATACCATGGACCCCAATTGCATGATGATAGTTTTGAAAAACATAGGTGATGAATACAAATATCAACACATCCATCACATGGATGGGTATGTTGGAAGTTCCATGCATGACAATGCAAGAAAGTTCAAACAAAACTAGGACGAGATCATATATATAGAGTGCTATTGGGTGTGTGAGTTATATTCTAGTCTAGAAATCCTCCCATATCATCAAGTCAGGTGTATAGTTATCCCATGTCAAAATTTAGTGCATACAGAAATAGTTTGAAAAAACTTCAACATTGACCCCATTCAAAGGTCATTGTTTCTTATGTCTAGTCCCAACACAATGTCTTTTAGTTGTTTCTTCTCAAGTTCATTCAAGATGTATGTTCATGCATCTAGTGTAAGGGAAATAATGTTGATAAACATGTACTTGATAAATTGCACAAGCTTCATCAGTTATTTCTTATCTTTTTTTTGTTATCATCTAATTTCTTTTGCTCCATATGATGATGCTTAACATCCACTGAGACCAATGTTGGTCTATCAGACCTTAAGAAGGATAATACTTGGTTTACTTTAAAATATTGTTCCTGCTAAAAAATATTTCCAAGAATATTTCCAATCTCACTATAGTTTTGGCAAGTTAGGATGTTATAAAGCTTTGTATTGTAGCAAATACTATGAAACTCAGATATCATGTGTGTGTAAGAAAGAAAATTTAAGAGAAAGTGATTTTCATCCTCAACGCTCATAGACTCACACATATGGTAAACCCTTTCATCCCATGGATTTTTTGGAATAGACCAATTCCCTATTTCGCTATGGATTTCATGAGAGATTGTTCTAATCTTGGCTATATGGATTGTATTCCGTGAGCTAGTTACTACCAAGACATACTTCTGATCTTCCAAGTTATTACCTCCTTATAGTATCTTAATATTCTCTTAACTGCTAAATTTTCCTCACACCACAATTTTTTTTTAAACTTAGAAGTAATAATAGTTTTGACATTATCAATGTTCTGCAAAATGTCATTTTCAGCAATGCCCCAATGGTTTAACGAAGCCATGGTATATTTACAACAACATCGCTTGAGGCATAGTTGGTTTTAACTTGAGTTTAAAACGTAGGACAAAACCATCATTTAATATGAAATGTCATCTAGCACCTTATTCTTTCCACAAATACCATGGGACTAATTGGCATTATTCTAGTTTTGAATGACATAGGAAATGATTATAAATATCGACAAAACCATCATGCAGATGGGTATGATGGGAGTTCCATGCATGACAATCCGAGAAATTTCAAACGAAACTAGGATAAAATTAGAGATATAAAGTACTACTAGTTGTGTGAGTTATCTTTGAGACCAAAAAGGATCCCATATCATCAAGGTATGTGAACAGTCTTCCCATGTCAAAATTAAGTGCATACACAAACAATTTGAAAAAATTTCAAACGTGGCCCCATTCAAAGGTCATTGTTACCCATGTCTAGTTTAAGTATAATGTATTTTAGATGTTTCTTTTAAAGTTAGTTTTAGACACACATTCCTGCATCTAGTGCAAGGGAAATAACATTGGTAAACAAGTACTTTATAAATTGCACAAGCTTCATTAGTTATGTCTTGTCTTTTTTGTTTGTTCTCATCTAATTTTTTTGATCCATTAGTATGAAACTATTATTTCTATATTGAACGTCATATATAGCCTTCTTCTTTCCACCAATCCCATGGGAATAATTGGCATGATTCTAGTTTTGAATGATATAGGTGAAGAATACAAAGATCGACATAACCATCACGTAGATGGGTATGTCAAGAGTTCCATGCATGAAAATCCAATAAAATTGAAAAGAAATTAGGACAAGGTCAGAGATATAGAGTAATATGGGGCGCATGAGTCATATTTGAGTCCAAAAATACTCCCATATCATCAACTCATCCGAACAATCATCCCATGTCGAAATCCAGTGCATACATAAACAATTTGAAAATTTTCAACGTTGGCCCCATTCAGAGGTCATTATTTCCCATGTTTAATCCCAATACAATGTATTTTATTTTTTTATTTTAATTTTCATTTGATATGTGCATTCCTAGATCTAGTGTAATGCAAATAATGTCGATAAACAAGTACTTGCTAAGTTGCACAAGCTTCATAAGTTATTTTTTTACTTTGCTTTTTGCTCTCATCTAAGTTTTTTGCTCCATTTACTAGAGTAGTATGAAACCATTATTTCAAAAAGAAATTTTACCTAAAGACTTTTTATTTCCATGAATCCCATGGTTCTGATTAGAATGATGTCAATTTTCATTGACATAGGCAATGAATGAAAATATAGACACAACCATCACACAGATGGGTATGTTGGGAGTTCCATGCATGCTGGTCCGATAAAGTTCAAAAGAAACTAGGATGAAATCAGACATATAGAGTAGTACTGGGTGTGTGAGTCATATTTGATTCCGAAAATCCTCCCATGTCATTAAGGCATGCAAACATTCAACCCATGTCAAAATTCAGTGTATACAAAAACAATTTGGAATTTTTTTAATGTTGGACCCATTTAGAGGTCATTATTTCCCGTTTCTAGTCCTATTACAATGTATTTTAGTTGTTTCTTATAATGTTCATTCAATACACAGGTTCACGCATTTAGTGTAAGGTAAATAATGGTGATAAACAAGTATTTGATAAATTGCACAAGCTTCATTAGTTATTTCTTGTATTTGTTTTTTTCTCTCTTTTATTTTTTTTGCTCCATATACTAGAGTAGTATGAAACCATTATTTCAATATGAAATGTTTTCTAGTTCCTTCTTCTTTCCACCAATCCCATGGGCCTAATTCACATGATGCAAGTTTTTAATGACATAGGACATGAATACAAATATTGACACAAGAATCATGAGGATGGATATGTCAGGAGTTCCATGGATGACTATTCGACAAAGTTCAAAGGAAACTAGGATGCGATAAGAGATATAGAGCACTAATAGGTGTGTGAGTCATATTTGAGTATGGAAATCCTCCCATATCATTAGGGAATGCAAACTATCTACCCATCTCATATTTCAGTGCATACATAAACAATTTGAAAAAAAATCAGCTTTGGCCCCATACATAGCTCAACATTTCCCATGTCTAGTCCCAGTAAAATGTATTTTAGTCGTTTATTTTAAATTTTGTTTGACACACATGTTCCCACACCTAGTGAAAGGGAAAGAAACACAATAAACAAGTACTTGATAAATTTCACAAGCTTCATCAATTATTTCTTGTCTTTTTTTTTGTTCTCATCTAAGTTTTTTGCTCCATATACTAGAGTAGTACGAAACCATTATTCAATATAAAATGTCATCTAAAACCTTATTCTTTCCACCAATCCCATGGGCCTAATTATCATGATTCCATTTTCGAATTACATAGGTAATTAATACAAATATTGACAAAACCATCACATAGATGGGTATGTTGGGCGTTTCATGCATGACAATCTGAGAAAGTTCAAATGAAACTAGGATGAGATAAAAGATATAGAGTACTACTAGGTGTGTGAGTCATATTTGTGTCTGAAAATCCTCCCATATAGTCAAGGCATGAGAACAGTATGCCCATGTCAAAATTCAGTGCATACAGAAACAGTTTGAAAAAGTTTCAATGTTTGCCCCATTCAGAGATCACTAATGCCCATGTCTAGTCCAAGTACAATGTCTTTTAGTTGTTTGTTTTAAAGTTAGTTTAAGTTTCACATTATTACAAATAGTGAAAGGTTAATAATCTCAATAAAGTGCTTAACAAATTGCACAAGCTTCATTAGTTATTTCTTGTCTTTGTTTTTTTCTCTCATCTATTTTTTTTTCTTCATATACTAAAGTAGCATGAAACCATTATTTCAATATAAAATTTCATCTAGTTCCTTCTTCTTAACACCAATCCGATAGGCCTAATTGGAATGATGCTAGTTTTGAATGACATAGGCGATAAATACAAATATCATTACAACAATCACACGGATGGGTATGTTGGGATCTCCATGAATGCTAATCCAATAAAGTTCAAACAAAAATAGGATGAGATCAAATATACAGAGTACTATTGGGAGTGTGAGTAATATTTGAGTATGGAAATCCTGCCATATCTTAGGCATGTAAATAGTCTTCCCATGTCAAAATCTAGTGCATATAGAAACAGATAGAAAAATTTTCAATGTTGGTTCCATTCAAAGGTCATTTTTTCCCATGTATACTCCCAGCACAATATATTTTATTTGTTTCTTTTAAAGTTCGTTTGAGATGCATATTCCCACATATAGAGCAAGGGAAATAACATCGATAAACAAGTACTTGATAAATTACACAAGATTCATCAATTATTTCTTGTCTTTGTTTTTTGTTCTCATCTAATTTTTTTGGTCCATATACTAGAGTAGTACAAAACCATTATTTCAATATGAAATGTTGTATAGCACCTTCTTCATGCTACCAATCCCATGGGAATAATTAGCATGATGCTAGTTTTGAATTACATAGGATATGGACACAAAGATCAACACAAATATACCGTGAATGGGTATGATGGAAGATCCATGCATGACAATTCAATAAAGTTCAAAATAAACTAGGACAAGATCAGTTATATAGAGTACTACTAGGTGTGTGAGTCATATTTGAGTCTAAAAAGTATCCCATGTCATCAAGGCATGCGAACAGTCTTCCCATGTCAAAATTCAGTGCATACAAAAATTGTTTGAATTTTTTTTAACATGGGCCCCATTAAGAGGTCATTGTTTCCTATGGCTAGTCCTATTACAATGTCTTTAGTTGTTTATTTTAAATCCATTCAAGACACATGTTCCTACTTCTAGTGTAAGTGAAATAACATTGATAAACAAGTACTTGATAATTTGCACAATCTTCACCAATTATTTATTGTATTTGTTTGTTTCTATAATCTAAGTTTTTTGGTTCATATACTAGAGTATTAAGAGACCATTATTTCAATATCAAATGTCATCTAGCGCCTTCTTCTTGCCACCAATCCCATAGTCCTAATTGACATGATGCCAGTTTTGAATGACATAGACGACAAATACAAATATCGACACAACCATCACACATATGGGTATGTTGGGAGTTCCATGCATGGCAATCCAAGAAAGTTCAAACCAAACTAGGACAAGATCATAGATATAGAGTACTACTCGGTGTGTAAGTCATATTTGAGTCCATAAATCCTTCCATGTCATCAAGGCATGTGAACAATCTTCCCATATAAAAATTAAATGCATACAGAAATAGTTTTATAAAATCTCAACGTTGGCCCCATTCAAAGGTCACTATTTCCCATGTTTATTCCCAGTACAATGTATTTTAGTTGTTTCTTTTAAATTTCATTCGAGACACATGTTCTTGCATCTAGTGCAAGGAAAACAACATCGATAAACAAGTACTTGGTAAATTGTATAAGCTTCATCAGTTAATTATTGTCATTTTTTTTCTCTCGTTTATGTCTTTTGATCCATATATTAGAGTAGTATGAAACCGTTATTTCAATATGAAATTTCGTATAACTCCTTCTTCTTCCCACCAATCACATGGGATTAATTGGAATGATATTGGTTTTGAATGGCATAAGAGATGAATATAAATATTGACACAACCATCATGTAGATGGGTATGTTGGGAGTTATATGCACGACAATCCGAGAAAGTTCAAATGAAACTAGGACAAGGTCAGAGATATATTGTAATACTGGGTGTGTGAGTCATCTTTGAATTCAAAAATCCTCCCCTATCATAAAGGCATGCGAACAGTCTTTCCATTTCATATTTTAGTGCATACAGAAATAGTTTGAAAAAATTTCAACGTTGGCCACATTCAAAGGTCATTGTTTCCCATGTCTAGTCCCAGTACAATTTCTTATAGTTGTTTATTTTAAAGTTTGTTCAAGATGCATGTTCTTGCATCTAGTGCAAGGGAAATAATGTCAATAAAAAAGTACTTTATAAATTGCACAAGATTTAATATTTATTTATTATCTCTTTTTTTTGCTCTCATCTATTTTTTTGCTCCATAGACTAGAGTAGTACGAAACCGTTATTTCAATATGAAATGTTGTTTTATTACCTTCTTCTTGTTATATTTTTAACATTAAGCTAGAATTATATTAGGATCTTTAACTGAGAGAATAAAAAGCACAACAATCAAACACAAGAGACAATGAACACAGTGTTTTTCCTTGGGGAAACCATAAATGGAGAAAACCCCACAACCTCCTCATAAATAGAAACAACACCAAAAGTAAAACCCTAAAACAGTAAGATGATCTCCCGACAACAGTACCTCTTTCTTCCTAACCCCAGTGTCTTCTTCTTCCTCAACTATGCGCTACAATTGAGTGTGAGTGAGTGTGTTATAAATAGAGAGGCTAGCTCTCTATTTATACTAATTCTTGACTTGACTAAACCCTACTAGGGCTGACTTCACTAGGTGAGTCTAACAACCCTGGTGCCCCGGAACTATGGGGACTTTAACCCTTGAACAATAGGAGGGTTGCCCATATTGATTTGACATGACTCATTTACATTATATAAACTCCCGATCAGAACATCGGGGCATGACATGACTCAATTACATTACAGACACATCCCGGAATAAACATCGGGGTACAATACATAAGATACATAAGTGAATACAGTCCAAAGTTACAACTACATCAACACTCCCTCTTAACTAGGAAGGTATTCTCTCGACACAATTTATCAATGCAAGTCTTCTTCTCTATATCATCTGGATTATCCTCAAGTTCTCGTCATCTTCAAGCCATCTTCATCTTCAAGTCATATTCATCTGGATCTGGATCATCACTCGATATGGATCATCACTGAAACATCATCACTGGATCTAGATCATCACTCGATCTAGATCATCACTGAAATCATCATGGGTGCTATCTCCTGATTCTTCTCGTCACAGGAAGTTCTATAGAGCCAACCCTTTTTCATGCTAGGTGTAGGCCTAGCCTCCATGTATGTCTTTCTCAGTGCTTATATCTAACCCTAAGTTAGAATGGCATGTCCAGCACTTACATCTGACCTTGACTTGTCATAAAGGCATGCCCAACACTCAAAACTAACCATGAGAGGAACTTAATCCCCTCACCATGTCAGAATCGCCTAACCCTTACATCTGACAATGGAAGGAACCCCATCCTCTCCCATGTCAGAATGGCCTAATCCTTACATCTGACCTACTTAGCAGAATGGATCAGCACTTATATCTGACCTACTTAGCAGAATGGATCAGCACTTATATCTGACCTACTCATCAGAATGGCCCAGCACTTATATCTGACCTACTCGTTAGAATGGCCCAGCACTTATATCTGACCTACTCGTCAGAATGGCCTTGCACTCACATCTAATCATGTGAGAACACATCCCACAGTCATATCAAAATGGCCCCCAGTCCCAGACTGAGCTTTCTTGGTAACTGACCAGGTTCCTCCATTCTCCCAGAGAATGGCATCAGCCCTTATATCTAATCAAGTGGGAACCAATCCCTCAATCATATCAGAATGGCCATGCGCTCACATCTGATCATGTAAGAATACATCTTACAGTCGTATCAGAAAGGCCCTTAGTCCCAGACCAAGTATTCCTGGTAACTGACCAGGCACCTCCATTCCAAGAATGGCAACAGCCCTTATATCTGATCATGTAGGAACCAATCCTAGAGTCATATCAGAATGGTTTAGTACTCAGATATGACATGGAAGGAACCAATCCTCTCACCATGATAGAATGACTCAGCCCTTATATTTGACCTACTCATTAGAATGGATTATGGAATCATCACTTCCCCTTGGAAGGAACCTCGATATAGAGAACACCAAGCTTCTCCCTGAAGTACTCAAACTTCACTCTGGCCAATGGCTTCGTCAACACATCAGCTATCTATTTGTCGGTCGCAACATACTGGAGCTTCACTACTCCCCTCTGCACCATATCCTTGATATAGTGATACTTGATCTCGATATGCTTCAACTTGTCATGGAACACCGAGTTCTCCGACAAATTCACACAACGATGGTTGTCACAATATATACAAGTAGCATCCAACTGGAGATCAAATAAATCAGCCAGTAGCGTCTTGAGCCATACTACCTCACAACTAGCTGAACAAGCTATGACATACTCTGCTTTAGCTGTACTCAATGCCACACAGGATTGCTTTTTGCTAAACTAAGAGATCACATCTGATCCCATACTGAAGCAAGACCCTGAAGTGCTCTTCCTACTGCCTACCCAATATGAATACACATAACCCTCCAGGTTAATCTTCTGACTCACCTCATACTTGAGCCCATAATCAACTGTACCCCTTAGGTACCTCAGAATATGCTTTGCAGCAATCAAGTGAACATGTCTCAGATCTGTCAGGAACTGGCTCAAGGTGTTCACAGCAAAGAAAATATCTAGTCTCGTGTTTGTCAAGTACATCAAGGACCCAATCATTTGACAATACATCGTAGCATCAACTACTTCTAATGAAGCATCACTTAATAGCTTTAGGTTTGATGCCGTAGGTGTGGTCATGGCCTTGCATTCCATCATCCCAAACCTCTTCAAGATCTCTATTGCATACTTCCCTTGTGCTAGGGAGATTCCATTCGCATTCTGCCACACCTCCATGCTTAGAAAATAGTGCATCATACCCAAGTCCTTCATTTCAAACTCAACAACAAGATTTCTCTTTGTATCAGCAATCAACCCACCCATACCTGTTACAAACAGATCATCTACATACAATAGGAGCATCACTGGGTTGCCACCTTCAACCTTGTAGTAAAGGTTGGAATCTGCTTTACTCTTGGTAAAGCCCAAACTCGATAGAAAGCTGTCAATTCTACCATACCATGTCCTAGGTTCCTATTTCAAACTGTACAGGGATTTCTTAAATCTACATACATGAGACTCCCTATCATGTGCCTCGAAACTGAGTGGCTGCTCCACATACACTTCCTCTTCCACTACACCATTCTAGAAAGCAGTCTTGACATCCATCTAGTGTATCTTCCATTTCATCACTACATCCAAAGAAAGTACTGATTTGATGGAAGTGTATCTGGCTACAAGTGCAAAAGTTTCTTCATAATCTATTCCTTCTTTCTAGGAGAAACCATGAGCAACAAATCTTGCTTTATATTTTTCTATGCTATCGTCTGCAGCATGCTTGATCTTGTAGATCCATTTGGAAGTTACAACAAACTTCCCTTCTGGTCTTGGGACAACATCCCAAATATCATTCTTCATGATCAATTGATACTCTTCGATCATAGAATCCTTCTATTCTTTCCATTCTGTCACTTCTTCATAGTTGGAAGGTTCTTTATCGATGAAATCACATAATAAAGCTACATATCCGGAGCAGGATTTGGTCCTCTTTCTTTCTCTGTGATTCTCTTCTGGAGCCCCATATCTTTTCGCACCTTGGATAAATTCTCGTACCCAAGCAGGTTTCCTCTTATGAGGATTCTTCTCCTAGGTGGATCTACATGTTCTTGAGGTTCTTCAAATTCTCAATCTTCTTCTTGAGTTTCTTCGTTCATGGTTGTGTCATGAATTCTGCGTGCTTCTGCTTCTTTAGGTTCTTTAGTGGGTCTCTTTCTGGATTTGTTGTAGGCTGATTCTCCATCAAATGTCACATCCATGCTGATGTTGATCTTCTTGAATCCTAGGAAGTATATTCTATAAGCCTTCAAGCTTTCAAAGTATCCCACAAATATACCCTTCTTTCTTGAAGGATCTAATTTAGTTCTCTTCTCTTTTGGAATGTGTATGTACACTGGACAGCCGAATATTCTGAGATGGCTAACTTCTGGTTTCTTTCCGAAAAAGACTTCTTCAGGTGTCTTGTTATTGAGTACTCTATGTGGAGTACGGTTCTATACATACTTCATTGTTCTAGCAGCTTCTCCCCATAAATGCATAGGAAGATCTTGATCATGAAGCATAGCTCTTGCAACTTCCATGATAGTTCTGTTCTTCCTTTCTGCAATCCCATTTTGTTGTGGATTATATGGACTGGAAAACTCCCTCTTAATCCCCGAGTCTTTGCATAACTCTTTGAATTCATTTGATGTGAATTCTCCACCATTATCTGATCAAAAGGCATTGATCTTCTTTTCTATGTGGTTCTCGATCAAGGCTTTGAATTCCTTGAACTTGCTGAAAAATTCATCTTTGTTCTTCATGAAGTAAATCTATGTCTTCCTATAAAAGTCATCAATGAAAGAAACATAGTATACATACTCACTTAGTGAACTTGATGACATTGGTCTGCATACATCGGAGTGGATGATTTCCAATATTCCTTTTGCCTTGCTCTTGCTACTTGGAAATGTCTTCTTTGTATTATTTCCTTTCCCACATCCTTTGTAGACTCCATCATGTTTTGCTTGTATTTCTAGAAGACCTTCAACAAATTTGCTTGCAAGTGATAGTGCTTTGTAATGCACATGTGCAAGCCGTCTATGCCAAATTTCATTTGGCTCTACTGTGTCATGGATCAAGGCTTGTTCTAGATGTCCCTTCAATTTGTATAGACCTCCTTCTTGTTCCCCAATTACTACTGCATCATCAAAGGTCTTTCCTTTTGGCCACATGAGAACTTGGCCATCTACAAATGCAACCCTCATGTCGTTTTCATATAATGCTGATATGGAGAGGAGGTTCTTATTGAGTCCTGGTACAAACAATACATCCTTCATCTTCATGGACTTTCCAGAGTCTAGCTTATAGAAGGATTTCCCACTACCTTTTATTGGATACTGGTAGTCATCTCCAAGCTTCACCTTGTGAGGTGATTCATGTTCTGATAGTCTCACAAAAGACTCTTTGAATCCCGTCATATGTTTGGAAGCCCCACTGTCTATAAGCCAATCATTGCTTCCATGTGTGATATTTCCCGTGGGAGAGGAAATCAAAACATATTCTTCATCACTAGAAGAATATTCACTTTCATATCTGGTTCTCTTTGTGGAAGGTTCATCATCCTCTATGGCATGAGAATGATGTCTTCTCTTGTTGTTTTTCTTCTTGTGAGGGTTTTTTTTGCTTTTAGGACAATCTCTGGCAAAGTGTCCTATTTCATCACAAGTATAACATCTGATTTGATATTTGTTGTGGGAAGAGTGCTTACCTTTAGACTGATGATGATGATGGTCCCTTCTGGGTTTCTTGGATTGAACTATGAGAGCTTGATCTTCACTTCCCATCTTTTCTTCTTGGGCTACTATCCGAGGTTCTTCTTGTGATCATTCTTCCCAAAGTCTGCTGAACTTGACTAACTTCTTTCTGGCACAAATCCCTTGAATGAAAGAGTCCCATGTCCTAGGGAGACCATTCAAGGTGGTCATTACAATCTCAGCATTCTCCACTTCTTCATCTACTGCTTCTAGTTGTTCCTTGATTTGAGAGACTCTTGTGAAGTAAGACTGGATGGTCTCTGCATTCTTAATCTTCACATTCTTCAACTGGTTTCTCAGAGTCATCTTCTGGTTTATGTTCTTCCCTTCAAACAATTTGGTTAGGGAATCAAACATAGCTTTAGGTGTCTTTAGGGAGGACACCTGTGGTATGAGGTGATCCTTGATTGAATCAGCAATAATCCTCTTTGCCATAACCAACTTCTTCTTGTGTAAGTCCTTAGCCTCATCTCCCTCTAGAATTGGAACCTCCTCACTGATATAGGACTCCAACTCATTTTCTTCCACGACCAGGGAGATCCTATACTTCCAGGCTCAGAAGTTATCAGCTCCCTCAATATTTTCATCAAGCTTGGTATAATGAGACATCTTAACTGAGAACCTCAAATGGAAATACAAAATATTTATATCTTACCAGGTCAAGATGTCAGATTTGGATTTGGAGCTGAAATTCTGTAGTGCTGCTTCAGGAGCAGATTAGGGTTTTGCTTTTCCAGATTTCTGTCCAACCAAATGATTTGATCTTGATCCCTGACTTCAATTTTTAGGAGGAGATCAATCCAGGACTAGGCTTACTAAAAAATTCCACTTCTTTGGAAAGCCCTAATTTCCGGCAAGAGTGTCGGGTCCAAAACTAAAAAACCTCAGAATTGGATTCTGCATCGACAAAAAGATGTGCCCTAGGGAGGAGAGTTATTCCAACCTTATTTTGCTGAAAATATATGGAGAGAGATCCACAAAGTAGGAATCCCCAATTCCTGCAGCTGCACAATGTCTTCTTCTTAGGTTAGCTCTGATACCATGTTAGATTTTTAACATTAAGCTAGCATTATATTAGGATCTTTAACTGAGAGAATAACAAGCACAACAATCAAACACAAGAGACAATGAACACAGCGTTTTTCCTTGGGGAAACCATAAATGGAGAAAACCCTACAACTTCCTCAGAGATAGAATCAACAACAAAAGTAAAACCCCAAAATAGTAAGATGATCTCCCAACAACAGTAATCTCTTTCTTCCTAGCCCCAGTGTTTTCTTATTCCGCAGATATACACTACAATTGAGTTGAGTGAGTGTGTGATAAATAGAGAGGCTATCTCTCTATTTATACTAATTCTTGACTTGACTAAACCCTACTAGGGCCGACTTCACTAGGTGAGTCTAACAACCCTAGTGCCCCAGAACTGCAGGGACTTTAACCCTTGAACAATAGGAGGGTTACCCATATTGACTTGATATGACTCATTTACATTATATAAACTCCTGATTGGAACATCGAGGCATGAGATGACTCAATTATATTACAGACACATCCTGAAATAAACATCAGGGAAAAATACATAAGATACATAAGTGAATACATTCCGAAGTTACAATTACATCAACACTTCTTTCCACCAATCCCATGGGCCTAATTGGCACTATGTAGTTTTTTAACAACATAGGATATGGATAAAGAGATATACACAACCATCATGTGGATAGGTATGTTGGGAGTTCCATGAATGATAATTTGACTAAGTTCAAACTAAACTAGGAAAATATCAGATACATGGAGTACTACTGGGTATATGAGTCATCTTTGAGTCTGAAAATCCTCACACATCATCAAGGCATGAAAATATTCTACCTATGTCAAATTCTAGTGCATAAAGAAACAATTTGAAAAAAATTCAACGTTGGCCACATTCAGAGGTCATTGTTACCCATTTCTAGTCCTAGTACAATGTCTTTTGGATATTTCTTTTAAAGTTCATTTGAGCTACACATTCCCACTTCTAATTCAAGGGAAATAATGTAGATAAACAATTACTTTATAAATTCTCATATGTCAAAATTCCCATGTTTTGTAATAGTTTGTATAAAGATGCTATAGCAATTATGGACATGTTCATTGAAACTTCATCGCTACAATACTATGAAAACGATGATGACATTTGTGATGATGGTATAAAGATGAATGAGGTTTTCTTGGTTTCGAGAATAATTTATTTTTTACTGAACAAGGCCAACCACATGAAGGTGGAAGATCGTATAGATCCTCCCCTCCCCCTCATATCACTCTTGATTTCCCAACACCAAATCTATAAAATAGAAAAAAAATTGAAAGTAACATACTAATTAGATTCAGGCATAGAAACTACCAAAACAAGAAATAATTAAGGTAAAGGAAATTATCATGTGTTTGTAAATGATCATTTTAGTTTAGCACATACACTATGGCTACTATTTTCACTTTTGATATAATAAAAAACATGTAACATAGGATATAAAAAAATGACATAAAAATTAAAAATATGTAACTAACCCAAATAAGTAAATTATTTAAAGAGAATAATTCATGCAATTTAAAATATATGGTTACATACCTCATCCAAATCAATATTTCTATCATCCTTATTTTGTATCTTCTTCTTCATTCAAATCGACATATGTATCATCATCTAGTTCAGAAAGGGTGTTGAAAGGATCATTAGAGGAAATTTCAACTTAAAATAAGCCTTTTAACTTTAATTCAAATTCCATGTCATAATGTGTTAGCCAATGAAATTGATTTAAATTTGAAATACCGTATAGGTCTTAAACACTTTTTTAATAAAAATTTGGGGATAGGTATCATAAAACAAACTACTTTTTTTGTTTGTATTTTCGACATATCTCCCTGTGTTTTTACTCAAATTTCAATCGGGAGAGCTTGTTGGATGTGGAATTAAATTCCCCATCCAAAGAGTACCCACTCGGCATACTTTTGATGGACCCCTCTACCCCAAAAACAAGAAATACCTAAAAAAACGTGATGATGTGATGTCATCATCACGTTTTTTTCAGGTATTTCTTGTTTTTGGGGTAGCAGGGTCCGTCAAAACTATGCCGAGTGGGTACTCGTTAGATGGGGAATTTAATTCTGCATCGAAATAGCTCTCTCGATCGAAATTTGAGTAAAAACACGAGGAGATATGTCGAAAATACAAACAAAAAAATAGTTTTTTTCTTTTCTTCCTCCAAAATTAATAAATATTATTTTATTATTTTAACTAATATTTTATTAATTTTTTTCAGGAGGCCCATTTTGAGTTGAAATTTCCTCTAATGTGATGATATCATCATCATCATCACTATGATTTTCGAGCATATCTTCATCTATATCATCATCAAGAACTGGTGCATTGTCTCCTATGTTAGGTTCATCTTCTCCATCTTCTTCATCTGTCGACCCATCTTCCTTCCCTGTCTCTACATCACCTTCTTCTTGAATATCATCTTCTACCTTTCTAGTATACTTTACTGGCCTTCCTTTTGGGTCGTATCTAACAACAAATGACCAATGCCTCTTACCTAGAACCTTTGAGTAAAAGACCTGTTCACATTGGCTTGAAAAAACATAGCGATCATTTTTATTTTCAAACAATATTGTTTTAATCATCGAAAATCCATTGGAATTCTCAATAACAATTCTATCCTCATCACATCCATGTAGTAGTAATCTATACCATTTGATATCTAACATAACTAATTTGAATGAATTAAATTCACACTCAATTATATCATCCAACTAACCATAGTAATTATTTATAGTTCCTCAAGGATGACTATCTCTCCTAGAGGAAACATTAGTGACTTGGAACACTGTAGTTATCCTACTATCATAAGTTTTCCTAGTCTCATCCAATTGTTTGATGCGAAATTTACATCCATCGCACCACATATCCTTTTGGTGTTTCAACTGCAATATGCCATACATGGAAAATATGCATTGAAAATTAATAAACATATTTATATAACTTGAAAATTATATAAAAAAATCACACCTACAATCACATTAATATAATATAGAACAAATAAATAAAATGGGTAAATTTGCTTTCCTTTTCATCTTTCAAACCATATGTTAAATATATTTCCCACTGTGTAACATCAACGTCTTCATTATGACTAGATTTTCTAACCAATTCACACAGTTGTTTACATCATAACCTACCACCATGAAATTCTTTACACTTTTCAATCCATACCTTCATCCAATCTAGGTTGTTTGCAATGTATAAATGTAGTGCCTTCCAATCTCGATGATTTGAATCAAAAAATCATAATTCACCAATATTAAATACTAGTTATAACCATGGTAAATATTAATAAATTATGAAAAATAAGTATAAAATGAGTATGATCATATGAACAAAAAATGAATAATGTATTATAAATCTCCACAATTTAATTACCTATCACTTTCTTCATTCTACCTTTCCCCAATAGGTGCCCCCCTTTGATGGATTTCACATCCCAAATGTGATCCATTGCATGCATACCTCACACTGCTTACCTAGAAATATATAGACTAATATACACCATGGATTGATATACGATATATCCATTCACCATATAATCCTTGGGGCATGCTCTTTGTCTAACCAAATCCTTCAATAATTTCAAGTGCCACTCCACCATCCACATTGACCTTGTGTGTATAGGTCCACGCATTTCAATCCTCAACTTGGTGTATGAGGTAGTGTTCTTGTGCATTGAAAAATGTTGTAGGTAGATACTCTTGCAATTCACACATTGATCGAGGAATTTCTCTCTTCCAATACTTTATATCATCTTGATGGATTTCTTTCAATGAAAACCATCTACAAATTATGACACAAGAAAATAAAATGTTTCAACAAAACATAATATATATATTACATTACAATTAAAACATATGTCATTAAGTACAACAACAAATTGAAAAAACAAATTGCATATCAATTAATCAGAACTACTTACCTTGTGTATTTGCTAAGATCATATATAACGTCTTTGACGTTGTTGTTAAATTCATTTGGGAGAGATGTAGGTAGATCATACTATAACATTAAAAAAGAATCATTATTTGTTTCAAAAGTAGACAAAAAAATAAAATTCTCAAAATATATATACAACCAACATATAAATATGAATACCAAAGTTATTACCTTAATAAAGGTATGTTAGTCACATGTTTTTACCCCACCAAATTCAACTTTCTTCATTAAGATATCATTTATTTTTGAAGAAAAATATGTGGGAAATTTAATTCTTTGAATGACCTCTTTTACAATATCATTTCTTTGTTTCTCTGTTAATAACCATGTAAGGTTATTTTGGTCTCCATCGCTATTTGATCAGATCACACTTTGCATTGTATGATTGGATTATTGAATGTCAATGCAAATTTTGACAATTTTTTATTTATCCCTCCTACCATCTATGATTCGCCATAATGTTTCTATCACATTCTTCTCAATATGCATTGTATCAAACAAATGAGCTATTTTTAGATTCTCATAGTACATAAAACTCATGAATTGAGTGGGATAACATTTCATTCCTCACGGAATCCCATTATTACTACCTTCACGACGATGGACTTGATGACGCATAAAATAAATCACAACAATAATTATAAAATATGATAAAATAAATTGAATAATTAAAATAGAATTTCAAATTCAAAACATTACATATATGATACATAAACAAATTGCAAACCTTGACCATTTATGTTATATTCCAACCTCCTATTGGTTATGGATCCAACCAAATAGACCTTTTGGCTCTGGTACCAATTGTTAGAAAATAGGACCGCAGAGCAATAACAAATTGACAATTAAATCGTTAAACAAAATGCAAAACACATTAAACACATTATAGAGAGACACAATTATAACGTGGTTCACCCAAATGATGGGCTATGTTCACACAAAAATTTCCAATCCTTTTATTACCATCTAGAAATATGAAGGGATACAACCTGTAGCAATACCGTTGCACTTCCTCTTCACGCTCTCACAGTCTCTCTCACACAATCACAGAGATTGTTTACAATGCTACAATACAATACAATACAATACCCTACCCAATCATATTACAATGCTTTTATTTTATAAGGAAAATACCATGGGAAAATACTACAGTTAACCCAATACCATGGGTCCACAAAATTGTGGGGAATGAGTGTATAGTACACCTGGGGTACAAACACAACTGAATGACATCTTTGAATCTGGAAGATCAGGCTCCACAACCAACATTATGTATTATGTATTTATTATTATTGTTATTATTATTATTATTATTGTTTATGTAATAGTGATGACGATAATGATGGGGATGATGATGATGACAACGACGACGACGATGATGATAATTATGGTAATCAATATGACGATGTTGAGACGTGCATGATGAGAATTAAACAGTGAAGTGAGTATTATGCAAGGACACGAGTCATCTTTAAGTCCTGAAACCTTACTAGGAGTGTGAGACATCTTTGAGTTTGGAAGGCCTCCCATATTGTTAAGGCATTCAAAAAGTCTTCCCATGTCAGATTTCACTACATACAGAAACATTTTGAAAAATCTCGATGTTGGCCCCATTCAGAGGTCACTGTTGCCCATGTCTAATCCTAGTATAATGTCTTTTGTATGTTTATTTTTAAATTTAATTTGAGACACACGTTCCCACATCGAATGCAATATAAATAATGTCAATGAATATGTACTTGATAAATTGCACAAGCTTTGTCAATTATTTCTTGTCTTTGTTTTTTATCTCATATAATTTTTTCACTCTGTATACTAGAGTAATATGAAACCATTATTTCAATATGAAATGTATCCTAGTTCATTATTCTTTGCATGATGTCGATTTGAACGACATAGGTGTTGAATGCAAAGATCGACACAACCATCATGTGTATGGGTATGTTTGGAGTTACATGCATTATTATCTGAGAAAGTTCAAATGAAACTAGGACAAGATCAAAGATATAGAGTACTACTTGGTATGTGAGTCATATTTGAGTCCAAAAATCCTCCCATATTGTTAAGGAATGTAAATAGTCTTCCCATGTCAAAATTTAGTGCATATATAAATTGTTTGACAAACTTTCAAAGTTGGCACCATTTAGAGGTCATTGTTTCCCATATCTAGTCCAAGTACAATATCTTTTATTTGTTTGTTTTAAAGTTTGTTCGAGACACATGTTCCTACATCTAGTGCAAGGAAAATAATGTCGATAAATAAGTACTTGATAAATTGCACAAGCTTAATCAATTATTTATTGTCTTTGTTTTTTTATCTTTATCTAAGTTCTTTGCTCCATATACTAGAGTAGTATGAAACCATTATTTCAATATGAAATGTCATGTAGCACCTTCATATTACCACCATCCCATGGGCCTAATTGGCATGATGTAAGTTTTGAATGGCATAGATGATAAATAAAAATATCGACACAACCATCAGATAGGTGGGTATGTTGGGAGTTCCATGTACAATAGTCTAAGAAAGTTCAAACGAAACTAGGAGGAGATCATAGATAAAGAGTACTATTGGGTGTGTGAGTTATACTTGAGTCTGAAAATACCCCCATATTATTGAGGCATGCAAATAGTCTACCCATCTCGAAATTCAATTCATACAAAAATAGTTTGAAAAAAGTTCAAAGTTGGCCCCATTCGGAGGCCATTGTTTCCCATTTCTAGTTCCAATATAATGTATTTTAGTTGTTTCTTGTAAATGTCATTCAATATGCACAGTCCCACATCTAGTGCAAGGGAAATAACATCGATAAACAAGTACTTGATAAATTGCACAATCTTCATCAATTATTTCTTCTCTTTATTTTTTGTTATCATCTAAGTTTTTTGCTCCATGTAGTAGAGTAGTACGAAACCATTATTTCGATATGAAATGGAATCTAGTGCCTTCTTCTTTCCACCAATGCCATGGACCTAATTGACATGATGCTAGTTTTGAATGACATAGACAATGAATACAAAGATCAACACAATCATCACATAGATGGTTAGGTTGGGAGTTCCATGCATGATGTCCGAGAAATTTAAAACAAAACTAGGCTGAGACAAGAGATATAGAGTACAAATGAGTGTATGCACCATTTTTAGTCCAAAAATACTCCCATTATGTCAAGGCATGCATACAATTTTCCCATGTCAACATTATGTTCATACAGAAACAATTTGAAAAAATTTCAACATTTGCCCCATTCAGAGGTCAATATTGCCCATATCTAGTCCCAGTACAATGTCTTTTATATGTTCTTTTAAATATTTTTTAAGACACGCCTTCCTACATATAGTGCAAGGGCAATAACGTCTATAAACAAGTACTTGATAAATTGCACAAGCTTCATCGGTTATTTATTGTCTTAGTTTTTCGCTCTCATCTAAGTTTTTCGCTCCATATACTAGAGTAGTACGAAACCATTATTTCATTATGAAATGTTGTCTAGCGCCTTCTTCTTGCAACCAATCACATGGGTCTGATTAGCAGGATGATGGTTTTGAACAATATAGTAGATGAATACAAATATTGACACAACCATCATGTCGATGTGTTTGTTGGGAGTTCCATGCATGATAATCTGAGAAAGTTCAAACAAAACTAGGACGGGATCAGAGATATAGAGTACTACCGGGTGTGTGAGTTTTTAATGCCTACCATATCGTCAAGTCATGTGAATATTATTCCCATGTATAAATTTAGTGCATACATAAATAGTTTTAAAATTTGTCAAAGTTGGTCCCATTCAAATGTCCCTATTTTCGGTGTCTAGTCCCAGTACAATGTCTTTTAGCGGTTTATTTTAAAGTTCATTCGAGAAACATGTTCTTGCATATATTCCAAGGGAAATAACATCCATAAATAGGTACTTGATAGATTACACAAGCTTCATTAGTTATTTATTGTCTTTTTTTTTCTCTCATCAAAGTTTTGTTCTCTATATGCTAGAGTAGTACAAAACCATTATTTTAATATGAAATGTGTTCTAGTATGTTCTTCTTTCCATGAATCTCATGGTCCTAATTGGAAAAATGATAGTTTTGAATGACATAGATTATGAGTACAAATATCAACACAACCATCAAACGGATGGGTATGTTGGGAGTTCCATGAATGACGATCCGAGAAAGTTCAAATGAAACTAGGACGATATCAAAGATATAGAGTACTACTAGGTGTGTGAGTCATATTTGAGTCTAGAAATCCTCCCATATCTTTAAATCATGTGAACATTTTTCCCATGTCAAAATTCAATGCATAAAGAAACAGTTTGAAATTTTTTTAACGTTGGCCCCATTCACAGGTCATCATTTCACATGTCCCGATAAAATGTCTTTTAGCTATTTATTTTAAATTTCATTCAAGGCGCAAGTTCCTTCATATAGTGCAATGGAAATAACATCACTAAACAAGTACTTTATAAATTTCACAAGCTTCATCAATTATTTCTTATCTTTGTTTTTATCTCTAATCTAAGTTTTTTAATCCATATACTAGAGTAGTACAAAACCATTATTTCAGTATCAACTGTCATCTAGATCCTTCTTCTTTCCACCAACTCATGGGACTAATTGGAATAATTCTAGTTTTGAATGACAAAGGTGATGAATACAAAGATAAAAAAAACATCACATGGAGGGCTATGTTTGGATTTCCATGCATGACAATCCAAGAAAGTGCAAACAAAACTAGGATGAGATCAGAGATATAGATTACTATTGTGTGTGTGAATCATATTTGAGTCTAGAAATCCTCCCATATCATCAAGGTATGAAAATAATTTATCCATGTCAAATTTCAGTGCATACAAAAACAATTTGAAATTTTTTTAACGTTGGCCCCATTCAGAGGTCATTGTTTCCCATGTCTAGTCCCAGTACAATGTATTTTAGCTATTTATTTTAAAGTTAGTTCGAGATGATAATTCCCACATATAATGTATGTTCAATCATTTCTATAAATAAGTACTTGATAAATTACACAAGCTTCATCTGTTATTTATTTTCTTTGTTTTTTTCTCTCATCTAAGTTTTTTTATCCATATACTAGAGTAGTACGAAACCATTATTTCAATATGAAATGACGTCTAGTTCCTTCTTCTTACCACCAATATCAAGGACCCCAATTGCATGATGATATTTTTTAACGACATAGGCGATGAATACAAATATCAGCACATCCATCACATGGATGGGTATGTTGGAAGTTACATGCTTGACAATGCAAGAAAGTTCAAACAAAACTAGGACAAGATCATAGATAGAGAGTGCGATTGGGTGTGTGAGTTATATTTTAGTCTAGAAATCCTCCCATATCACCAAGTCATGTGTATAGTTATCCCATGTCAAAATTTAGTGCATACAGAAATAGTTTGAAAAAAATTCAACATTGACCCCATTCAGAGGTCATTGTTTATCATGTCTAGTCCCAACACAATGTCTTTTAGTCGTTTCTTCTCAAGTTCATTCAATATGTATGTTCATGCATCTAGTGTAAGGGAAATAATGTCGATAAACATGTACTTGATAAATTGCACAAGCTTCAACAATTATTTCTTATCTTTTTTTGTTATCATCTAATTCTTTTGCTCCATATGATGATGATTAATGTCCACTAAGACCAACATTGGTCTATCGGACCTTAAGAAGGATAATACTTGGTTTACTTTAAAATATTGTTCCTACTAAAAAATATTTCCAAGAAGATTTCCAATCTCACTATAGTTTTGGCAAGTTAGGATGTTATAAAGCTTTGTATTGTAGAAAATACTATGAAACTCAGATATAATGTGTGTGTAAGTAAGAAACTTTAAGAGAAAGTGATTTTCATCCTGTACGCTCATAGACTCAGACATATGGTAAACCCTTTCATCCCATGGAGTTTTTGGAATAGACCAATGCCCTATTTCGCTATGGATTTCATGAGAGCTTGTTCTAATCTTGGCTATATGAATTTTATTCCGTGAGCAAGTTACTACCAAGAGATAGTTCTGATCTTCCCAGTTAGGATTAATTACCTCCTTATAGTATCTTAATATTCTCTTGACCGCTAAATTTTCCTCACACCACAATTTTTGTTTAAACTTAGAAGTAATAATAGTTTTAACATTATCACTGTTTTGCAAAATGTCCTTTGCATCAATGCCCCAATGGTTTAACGAAGCCATGGTATATTTACAACAACATCGCTTGAGGCATAGTTGGATTTAACTTGAGTTTAAAACATAGTACAAAACCATTATTCAATATGAAATGTCATCTAGCACCTTATTCTTTCCACAAATACCATGGGACTAATTGGCATTATTCCGGTTTTGAATGACATAGGAGATGATTATAAATATCAACACAACCATCATGCAGATGGTTATGATGGGAGTTCCATGCATGACAATCCGAGAAATTTCAAATGAAACTAGGATAAAATTAGAGATACAAAGTACTACTAGTTGTGTGAGTTATCTTTGAGACCAAAAAGGATCCCATATTATAAAGGTATGCGAACAGTCTTCCCATGTCAAAATTAAGTGCATACACTAACAATTTGAAAAAATTTCAAACTTGGCCCCATTTAAAGGTCATTGTTACCCATGTCTAGTCTAAGTACAATGTATTTTATATGTTTATTTTAAAGTTAGTTTGAGACACACATTCCTGCATCTAGTGCAAGGGAAATAACATTGGTAAACAAGTACTTTATAAATTGCACAAGCTTCATTAGTTATGTCTTGTCTTTTTTGTTTATTCTCATCTAAGATTTTTTATCCATTAGTATGAAACTATTATTTCTATATTAAATGTCATATAGTGCCTTCTTCTTTCCACCAATCCCACGGGAATAATTGGCATGATTCTAGTTTTGAATGATATAGGTGAAGAATACAAAGATCGACATAACCATCACGTAGATGGATATGTCAAGAATTCCATGCATGAAAATCCAATAAAATTGAAAAGAAACTAGGACAAGGTCAGAGATACAGAGTAATATGGGGCGCGTGAGTCATATTTGAGTCCAAAAATACTCCCATATCATCAACTCATCGGAACAATCATCCCATGTCAAAATCTAGTGCATACATAAACAATTTGAAAATTTTCAACGTTGGCCCCATTCAGAGGTCATTATTTCCCATGTTTAATCCTAGTACAATGTATTTTAATTTTATATTTTAAATTTCATTTGATATGTGCATTCCTGGATCTAGTGTAATGCAACTAATGTCGATAAACAAGTACTTGCTAAGTTGCACAAGCTTCATAAATTATTTTTTTACTTTTCTTTTTGCTCTCATATAAGTTCTTTTCTCCATTTACTAGAGTAGTATGATACCATTATTTCAATAAGAAATTTTACCTAGAGAATTTTTATTTCCGTGAATCCCATGGTTCTGATTAGAATGATGTCAATTTTCAATGACATAGGCGATGAATGAAAAGATAGACACAACCATCACACAGATGGGTATGTTGGGAGTTCCATGCATGCTGGTCTGATAAAGTTCAAATGAAACTAGGATGAAATCAGCAATATAGAGTAGTACTGGGTGTGTGAGTCATATTTGATTCCAAAAATCCTCCCATGCCATCAAGGCATGCAAAAATTCAACCCATGTCAAAATTTAGTGTATACAAAAACAATTTGGAAATTTTTTAATGTTGGACCCATTTAGAGGTCATTATTGCTTGTTTCTAGTTCTATTACAATGTATTTTAGTTGTTTCTAATAATGTTCATTCAATACACAGGTTCATGCATTTAGTGTGAGGTAAATAATGGTGATAAACAAGTATTTGATAAATTGCACAAGCTTCATTAGTTATTTCTTGTATTTGTATTTTTCTCTCTTTTATTTTTTTTGCTCCATATACTAGACTAGTATGAAACCATTATTTCAATATGAAATCTTTTCTAGTGATTTCTTCTTTCCATCAATCCCATGGGCCTAATTCACATGATGCAAGTTTTGAATGACATAGGACATGAATACAAATATCAACACAACAATCATGAGGATGGATATGTCCATGCATGACTATTCGAGAAAGTTCTAAGGAAACTAGGATGAGATTAGAGATATAGAGCACTAATAGGTGTGTGAGTCACATTTGAGTATGGAAAGCCTCCCATATCATTATGGAATGCAAACTATCTACCCATCTCATATTTCAGCGCATACATAAACAATTTGAAAAAAATCAGCTTTGGCCCCATACATAGCTCAACGTTTCCCATGTCTAGTCCCAGTAAAATGTATTTTAGTCATTTATTTTAAATTTTGTTTGATACACATGTTCCCACACCTAGTGCAAGGGAAAAAACATCAATAAACAAGTACTTGACAAATTTCACAAGATTCATCAATTATTGCTTGTCTTTTTTTTTCTCATCTATTTTTTTTGCTCCATATACCAGAGTAGTACGAAACCATTATTCAATATAAAATGTCGTCTATAACCTTGTTCTTTCCACCAATCCCATGGGACTAATTATCATGATTCCATTTTTTAATTATATAGGTAATTAATACAAATATTGACAAAACCATCACATAGATGGGTATGTTGGGCGTTTCATGCAAGAAAATATGAGAAAGTTCAAATGAAACTAGGGTGAGATCAAAGATATAGAGTACTACTGGGTGTGTGAGTCATATTTGTGTTTGAAAATCCTCCGATATCGTCAAGGTGTGAGAACAATCTACCCATGTAAAAATTCAGTAAATACAGAAACAGTTTGAAAAAGTTTCAATGTTTGCCCCATCAAAGATCAATATTGCCCATGTCTAGTCCCAGTACAATGTCTTTTAGTTGTTTTTTTTAAAGTTAGTTCAAGTTGCACATTCTTACAGATAGTGAAAGGTCAATAATTTCAATAAACAATTGCTTAATAAATTGCACAAGCTTCATTAGTTATTTCTTGTCTTTGTTTTTCTTATCTCATCTATGTTTTTTGCTTCATATACTAGAGTAGCACGAAACCATTATTTCAGTATAAAATTTCATCTAGTTCCTTCTTCTTAACACCAATCCCATGGGCCTAATTGGAATGATTCTAGTTTTGAATGACATAGGCAATAAACAAATATCATTACAACAATCACACAAATGGGTATGTTGGGATCTCCATGAATGATAATCCAATAAAGTTCAAACAAAACTAGGATGAGATCAAAGATATAGAGTACTACTGGGAGTGTGAGTAATATTTGAGTATGGAAATCCTGCCATATATTAGGCATGTAAATAGTCTTCCCATGTCAAAATCCAGTGCATATAAAAACAGATTGAAAAAATTTCAATGTTGGTTCCATTCAAAGGTCATTTTTTCCCATGTCTACTCCCATCACAATATATTTTATTTGTTTCTTTTAAAGTTCATTAGAGATGCATCTTCCCACATATAGTGCAAGGGAAATAACATCGATAAACAAGTACTTGATAAATTACACAAGCTTCATCAATTATTTCTTGTCTTTGTTTTTTTTTCTCATCTATTTTTTTTGCTCCATATACTAGAGTAGTACGAAACCATTACTTCAATATGAAATGTAGTATAGCACCTTCTTCTTGCTACCAATCCCATGGGACTAATTAGCATGATGCTAGTTTTGAATTACATAGGATATGGACACAAAGATCGAAAAAAATATATCATGAATGGGTATGATGGAAGATCCATGCATGACAATTCAATAAAGTTCAAACTAAACTAGGACAAGATCAGATATATAGAGTACTACTGGGTGTGTGAGTCATCTTTGAATCTAAAAAGTATCCCATGTCATCAAGGCATGCGAACAGTCTTCCCATGTCAAAATTCAGTGCATACAAAAATTGTTTGAATTTTTTTTAACATGGGCCCCATAAAGAGGTCATTGTTTCCCATGGCTAGTCATATTACAACGTCTTTAGTTGTCTAGTTTAAATCCATTCAAGACACATGTTCCTGCTTCTAATGCAAGTGAAATAACATTGATAAACAAGTACTTGATAATTTGCACAATATTCACCAATTATTTATTGTATTTGTTTGTTTCTATAATCTAAGTTTTTAGGTCCAAATTTCCTTCAAGACACATCTTCTTGCATCTAGTGCAAGGAAAACAACATCGATAAACAAGTACTTGGTAAATTGTATAAGCTTCATCAGTTATTTATTGTCTTTTTTTTTCTCTCATTTATGTGTTTTGCTCCATATACTAGAGTAGTATGAAACCGTTATTTCAATATGAAATTTTGTATAACTCCTTCTTCTTCCCACCAATAACATGGCATTAATTGGCATGATATTGGTTTTGAATGACATAAGTGATGATAACAAATATTGACACAACCATCATGCGGATGGGTATGTTGGGAGTTATATGCATGACAATTCGAGAAAGTTCAAATGACACTAAGACAAGGTCAGTTAATGGGTGTGTGAGTCATCTTTGAATTAAAAAATCCTCCCATATCATAAAGGCGTGTGAAAATTCTTTCCATTTCATATTTTAGTGCATACAAAAATAGTTTGAAAAAATTTGAATATTGGCCACATTGAAAGGTCATTGTTTCCCATGTCTAGTCCCCGTACAATTTCTTGTAGTTTTTTATTTTAATTTTTTTTCAAGATGCATGTTCTTGCATCTAGTGCAAGGGAAATAATGTCAATAAACAAGTAATTGATAAATTGCACAAGATTTAATATTTTTTTATTATCTCTTTTTTTTGCTCTCATCTAGTTTTTTTTCTCCATAGACTAGAGTAGTACGAAACCATTATTTCAATATGAAATGTTGTTTTAGTACCTTGTTCTTTCCACCAATCCCATGGGCCTAACTGGAGCTATGTAGTTTTTTAAAAACATAGGATATGGATATAGAGATCTACACAACCATCATGTGGATGGGTATGTTGGGAGTTCCATGCATGATAATTTGACTAAGCTCAAACAAAACTAGGAGAAGATCAGATATATGGAGTACTACTGGGTATATGAATCATCTTTGAGTCCAAAAATCCTCCCACATCATCAAGGCATGTAAATATTCTACCTATGTCAAATTCTAGTGCATAAAGAAACAATTTGAAAAAATTTCAACGTTGGCCACATTCAGAGGTCATTGTTACCCATGTCTAGTCCTAGTAGAATGTATTTTAGATATTTCTTTTAAAGTTCATTCGAGATGCACATTCCCACTTCTAATTCAAGGGAAACAATGTCAATAAACAATTACTTGATAATGTCTCATATGTCAAAATTCCCATGTTTTGAAATAGTTTGTATAAATATGCTATAGAAATTATGGACATGTTCATTAAACTTCATCGCTACAATACTATGAAAACAATGATGACATTTGTGATGATGGTATAAAGATGAGTGATATTTTATTGGTTTCGAGAATAATTTATTATTTATTGAACAAGGCCAACCACATGAAGGTGGAAGATCGTATAGATCCTCCCCTCCCCCTCATATCACTCTCGATTTCCCAACACCAAATCTATAAAATAGAAAAAAATTGAAAGTAACATACTAATTAGATTCAGGCATAGAAACTACCAAAACAAGAAATAATTAAGGTAAAGGAAACTATCATGTGTTTGTAAATGATAATTTTAGTTTAGCACATACGCTATGGCTACTATTTTCAAGTTTGACATAATAAAAAACATGTAACATAGGATATAAAAAATGACATAAAACTTAAAAACATGTAATTAACCCACATAAGTAAATTATTTAAAGAGAATAATTCATGCAATTTAAAATATATGGTTACGTACCTCATCCAAATCAATATTTCTATCATCCTTATTTTGTATCTTCTTCTTCATTCAAATCGACATATGTATCATAATCCAGTTCAGAAAGGGTGTTGAAAGGATTGATGATATCATCATCATCATCACTATGATTTTTGAGCATATCTTCATCTATATCATCATCAAGAACTGCTGCATTGTCTCCTATGTTAGGTTCATCTTCTCCATCTTCTTCATCTGTCCACCCATATTCCTTCCCTGTCTCTACATCATCTTCTTCCTTTCTAGTATACTTTACTGGCCTTCCTCTTGGGTCGTATCTAACAACAAATGACCAATCCCTCTTACCTAGAACCTTTGAGTAAAAGACCTATTCACATTGGCTTGAAAAAACATAGCGATCATTTTTATTTTCAAACAATATTGTTTTAATCACCAGAAATCCGTTGGAATTCTCAATAACAATTCTATCCTCATCACATCCATGTAGTAGTAACCTATACCATTTGAAATCTAACATAACTAATTTGAATGAATTAAATTCACACTCAATTATACCATCCAAATACCCATAGTAATTATTTATAGTTCCTTAAGGATGAATATCTCTCCTAGAGGAAACATTAGTGATTTGAAACATTGTAGTTATCCAACTATCATAAGTTTTCCTAGTCTCATCCAATTGTTTGATGCAAAATTTACATCCATTGCACCACATATCCTTTTAGTGTTTCAACTGCAATATGCCATACATGGAAAATATGCATTGAAAATTAATAAACATATTTATATAACTTGGAAATTATCTAAAAAAATCACACCTACAATCACATTAATATAATATAGAACAAATAAATAAAATGGGTAAATTTGATTTCCTTTTCATCTTTCAAACCATATGCTAAATATATTTCCCACTGTGTAACATCGACGTCTTCATTATGACAAGATTTTCTAACCAATTCACACAGTTGTTTACATCATAACCTACCATCATGAAATTCTTTCAAGTTTTCAATCCATACCTTCATCCAGTCTAGGTTGTTTGCAATGTATAAATGTAGTGCCTCCCAATCCCGATGATTTGAATAAAAAAATCATAATTCACCAATATTAAATACTAGTTATAACCATGGTAAATATTAATAAATTGTGAAAAATAAGTATAAAATGAGTATGATCATATGAACAAAATATGAATAATGTATTATAAATCTACACAATTTAATTACCTGTCACTTTCTTCATTCTACCTTTACCCAATAGGTGCTCCCCTTCAAATTTTTTGATGGATTTCACATCCCAAATGTGATCCATTGCATGCATACCTCATACTGCTTACCTAGAAATACACATATTAATATACACCATGGATTGATATACCACATATCCATTCTCCATATAATCCTTGGGGAGTGCTCTTTGTCTAACCAAAGCCTTCAATAATTTCAAGTGCCACTCCACCATCCACATTGACCTTGTGTGTATAGGTCCACGCATTTCAATCCTCAACTTGGTGTATGAGGTAGTGTTCTTGTGCATTGAAAAATGTTGTAGGTAGATACTCTTGCATTTCACACATTGATCGAGGAATTTCTCCTTTCTAATACTTTATATCATCTTGATGGATTTCTTTCAATGAAAACCATATACAAATTATGACACAAGAAAATAAAATGTTTCAACAAAACATAATATATATATATTACATTACAATTAAAACACATGTCATTAAGTACAACAACAAATTGAAAAAACAAATTGCATATCAATTAATCAGAACTTCTTACCTTGTGCATTTGCCAAGATCATATATAACTTGTTTGACATTGTTGTCAAATTCATTTGGGAGAGATGTAGGTAGATCATACTATAACATTAAAAAATAGTCATTATTTGTTTCAAAATTAGACAAAAAAATAAAATTCTCAAAATATATATACAACCAATATATAAATATGAATACCAAAGTTATTAACTTAATAAAGGTATGTTAGTCACATGTTTTTACCCCACCAAATTCAACTTTCTTCATTAAGATATCATTTATTTTTGAAGAAAAATATGTGGGAAATTTAAGTCTTTGAATGACCTCTTTTACAATATCATTTCTTTGTTCCTTTGTTAATAACCATGTAAGGTTATTTTGGTCTCCATCGCTATTTGACCGGATCACACACTGCATTGTATGATTGGATTATTGAATGTCAGTACAAATTTTGACAATTTTTTATTTATCCCCCCTACCATCTATGATTCACCATAATGTTTCTATCATATTCTTCTCAATATGCATTGTATCAAACAAATGAGCTATTTTTAGATGCTCATAGTAGGGAAAACTCATGAATTGAGAGGGATAACATTTCATTCCTCAGGGAATCCCATTATTACTAACTTCACGACGACAGACTTGATGATGCATAAAATAAATCACGACAATAATTATAAAATATGATAAAATAAATTGAATAATTAAAATAGAATTTAAAATTCAAAACATTACATATATGATACATAAAAAAATTGTAAACCTTGACCATTTATGTTATATTCCAACCTCCGATTGGTTATGGATCTTGATCTTCCTGATTCATAGATGTTATTATTTCAGTCGTGTTTGGATTCCAACACCTAACTGGTGTGGTGGGGGCTCTCCCCCCCCTCCCCAATATAGTCATCAGGGGAATATAGGGGGGGTGACGACTATTTTTGGAACCCCCCTTAGCATAGGTTTGGGGGAAGCTTCTCTGTAGAGAAAATTTAGGAAAAAATGCCTTGTAAAATGTTGTAATTTCAAAGTCACAACTTGGTCAATAACGGGTGATTTATGAGCCCATAGTATTTTCCCATGGTATTCCCTTTATAAAAAGAAGGCATTGTAATATGTTTTTGTATTGTATTGTAGCATTGTAAAAATGATCTATGTGATTGTGTGAGAGACTATGAGAGAGTTAAGAGGAAGTGCATTGGGTGTGCTACAGGTTGTATCCCTTCATTTGGATAGACAATTTCTATGTGGACATATCCCATATTGGGTGAACCATGTGTATTGGTGTCTCTCTTTTAATGTGTTAATTGTTTTTATATTTGCATCTTGTTTATTGTTATTGCTCTGTGATCATGTTTTCTAACACCTCCATAGGTGAGGTGTTATTCTTTGTGGTTTTACTCTAGTCTCTTCTTTCCCATTGAAAAGGTGTTTTTCAATAGTTTGAAACCTAAGGGTCTTCAAGGAATTTCATATACTCATCAAACACCATATTTGCTAATTTTTTTTGAATAATGGTACTTAATATTCTAACCACAAACTAGACATGTAAATTTACCCTTGTTTGAAGACCTGCAACAGATGGATCACTGTCAATTACACGTTGGGATTATTGCGTCGAGAGGCGCTCTACAATCCAATATGGGGGAGATCTTGTAACATTACATAACGTTATGTAACGTTACAAGGCTAAAAAAATAATAAAAATTAAAAAAATGTAATTGTCCACCAAAATAAATGTCGGCCAAAAAAACAACCTAATATTAGGGAGATCTTGTAACGTTTGTTACTAAAAAAATAATAAAAATTAAAAATTTTAATTATTGGCCAAAATAAATGGCGGCCAGTAAAAAAACCTAATATGGAGGAGATGTTGTAATGTTCCTACCTAACAAAACAATAAAAAACTAAAAATTTAATTATCCTAAAAAAATGCGGGTAAAAAAAAGTGACAATATGGGGGAGATTTTGTAATGTTCCTACCTAACAAAATAATAAAAAATAAAAAATTGAAATATACGGAAAAAAATGTTGACCTTGCACATGGTTTTTAAACCATGTGCAAGGCCTTCTAAACAACCCATGGTTTTATTGTACATGGTTTAGGAGGGCCTTGCACATGGTTTTAAAACCATGTGCAAGGCCTCCTAAACAACCCATGGTTTTATTGTACATGGTTTAGGAGGGCCTTGAAAATGGTTTTAATACCATGTGAAAGGCCTCCTAAACAACCCATGGTATTAGGAGGGCCTTGCATATGGTTTTAAAACCATGTATGGGGATTCATTGTAATGTTCGTTCCTAAAAAAATAATAAATATTATATCTTGGCCATAAATAATATTAAATTTTAATAATAAAAAGATGTGTCTTTTTGTTTGAATCAAATCAATGGCTATATATAGTACACACCAAAGTTGATAGCTCATTGAGTGCAATACCTAAGAATATGTTTGCACCTCGAGAGATTTGATCCCTCTCGGCGCTTGATAGAGCCTAGAGTTTGGATCTTTTAAAAACATTCATGATATCTTTGAATAATTATATACTATTAAAGTACAACATAACATTACATACCACAAAAATGTGTTAATCTTGGGGCATCATGAATTGTGCATACAAGCATTCCACAGATTTGAAATATCTTTTGCTCGATTGGTTTACAAATGTCATACATAGTGATGTCGTTCCATAACTATATTAGCTCATCAATAAGAGGCTCGATATATGCATCGTATATTTAACTTGGAACTTACCTAATTGTTTGAAATTACACATAATTACTACCATGATATGTATATATAAGTAAATAAATAAATAAATGATGTTATCCAAAAACCAAGACAAAAATGGAAATGTTACATTCAAAATATTAATGTAAAGAAATACCTAAAACAAACATTGTCAATATTATGTGCTCCCTCTTTATTGACATCTAAGGAGGAATGTTATTGTTGATAACAAAATTAGGCCACATTGAGTAAATAGACCTAAGCTCTTCGAATGGATTAACACCATCGACTACTAATGAAAGCCTAATATTATGAGGTTCGTCTTTAAAATATGGCCATTTTCCCTCAATTTCCCTAAATGCATAACCATATGCAAGCATTCAAAGAAAACCATATCCACTTATGTTCCATGCATGGTAGTCCATAAATTGCGTTGTGCTTTTGCACCTAAATAATCGCTACAAACGTGAAATTATGGTAATATGACAAAGAACCTTTCGAGGAACCATTTTTGTTGCTTTATCGGTTTGATATCTACTAATATGGCATTCATGGCATTCAGTTTTTGACGCAAGTTGTCCATAATATATAATATGATCATTAGGACATGCATCTATACTTTGATACTCCATTCCAAATTCTTTCATAATGGAAAGTAAATCTCGATATGTGCGAGGTAATATGTTTGACGATGGTAACATAAATTCACCTAACAATCTACAACATAAAAAATAACTAGTTAATAATAATAATATTAATCGTAAATATTGCATTCTTATTTTACACATTGATTAACACTAAAAAAGAGCAAAAATTCAACCTTTATGTATATCTCATGAAACATATTACATACCTTAGGATCTATCTCGTACAAGTGTTCAAAAAATGATTCATAACCTTTAAGTTCATCATCAGCAATGTAGCAGAAACAATATTTGTTCTTGACCCTTTATAAAGTCATTTATTTTCCTTTTCCAATAGAGGTTCATAGTAAATACCATCATTGTCCCCATCCCTATATGGTCAAGTGAAAAAGTATTGGATCATTTGATTTGTCTCGTCATCATGAACCATGTTATTATTGTCATATACTTCCATGGGATCATCAACTTGATCTTATTTATTCACTTCAGGATCCTTAGCTTGTACAACATCATTTCTACTACTACTTGGGGAATTCTACAGAAAATTAGGGCAAAGCTCTAACTTTATAATTACAAAAAATCATGCAAAATTAGTGCATGTACAAAAAATATTAAAACAAAATAAACTTTTACAAATATAATCAATATTAAGATAGATAAAGACAATAGAGAGAGCTAATTACCTGTTGTCTTGGTTTTCTCACCTGGGCCAACTAAGGAGAAATAGTCCACACAAAGCTCTTAAAGAAGCCCTCGGTGTATTTGGAATGACTAAATCTCGCAGGTTATGGTCTCCCGCTACCAGCTGAATTTATCCTCTTAAGGAGAATATAAAAACTCAGCAAAATGTATCTTATGTTAATCTAAAGTTTATATATCCCTAATGTCAGTTCTTAAGTTTAAATCATCCTAAAATTGCTTTCCTAATGAAAGTCTCTTGATTTCTTTGATTTTTGTTTTTAGTTTTTTTGTTAAGGAACTATTATAAAATAAACAAAATAATATATTTTTAAATCCTATTAAATAGTTATTAAATTTAAACTAAATTAAAACTTAACTAACTACCCTATCTCAGTTGAGAGCAACTTTGAAAACTATATTAATTATAAAATAATAACTTAAGTTAACAAAGAAGTAAATGATAATAATTCAAATGAAAATACTTCAATTATTATCATAAAAATCACTTTGTTGAATATGCACAACAACAGAAATTAAAAATAGAAACTATTTTTATTTATTCTGTGATGTCACATTAATCAATAACTAATGTTCAATACTAAATATTTGAATAACAAGATTATATTCATTCATGAAAACATTGTTAAAAATACAAATGAGATCAGAAATAAATATGAAATGTATTATTACTAAATCACAATTATCAATAAAAATATTAACTAACTAGACTCAGTAATACTTTCAATCAAACATTAATATTGTGCGAATAGAGTATATTTTCAGATAATAAACACAATTATATCACAGTACAATTGCATAAAGTGTAAGGTGAGAAAATAGTATATCGAAATATATATTAAGTTTCAGAAAAAGTAACAAGCAATGATACCAATTTGAGAAATCTAGTAACAATCATCCACGAAGGTAAAATTCCAAAAGAGTAATCAAAACCAAAAATTGTATTACATTTCAATAAGTCTTTTTTCTAGTACTCCATCCCCATTTACAATAAGTATTTCAGACTTTTATAAGAAGGACAAATAACTGCCTTTCCTTACTCTAAGCAACTAAAACTAAAACTAAACTATCAAGCCTATATGATCGAACATCTAGGACCTAACACATTTAATTATCATCCTCTTCAATAGTGCACCTAGCATCTAAATCATCAATCCAATAACTGCTTTCTCATCTTCAAATGTCGATTTGTCCATACAACAACTGTTATTTGACATCTAGCATCCAGATCATTCGAGCTTGAAACAGCTTCATCATTTGCTGGTAAAATATAAATGAAAAGAACACCATCAAAATCGAGGATCCATATGACACCTACAAAAATCAATTAACCATGCATGAGTCTTATAATAAATAACAAATTTAATTAAATGATGTGCAATGCCCGCAGAATCTATGATTCTGTACACATGATAATTACCTATTCTATTATTTCCAAAAAGAAACAAAAAAAACCTCAACAACAGTAACAATTTTCAAGGTGCACTTCTAAGTTTGATAACTCGACGAGCCTCAAACAATTTAGCCCTTAACTTTATGTTTTCAATTTTATGTTGCTCTTCACGCTTCAAGAACTTCCCGTTAGCAGTAATCCACGATCTTTTCATAGTTTTCAACCTATCTTTCTTCACTTTCAAATCCTGCCATCGCTTAACCCAGGTTAATAACTCATTTCTCAAGTTTTGTACTTCATCTTTCAATACAATGGAATTCGATTCAGACCTTTTCAATTTTCCTTTCAATTGCTCAATTTTTTGTTTTAATTTTATAGTCTTCATGGTAATTCTCAGCGTCTTCTCTGATGAAGAATAGTTATTCATTGCAAATGCTATTTTGATCTCTGTATTGTTTTGCAGAATCAGGGATTGATTTTCATTAAAATCATCGTTCAGAGATACAATAGGATCATCAATTTTATCTTCATACTCCTGTGACGATACATCTACTGAACCATAATCCCTTCTTCACTTAGGATTTCGATTAATGGCAAATCTTGGGCATGCAAAGGTTCTTTAGAAGTAGAAGATTTCATGCTTCTGGTAATTATGCGAAAACCTAACTTTGTAATGAGGAATTCTGATAAGTTTTATTTTCCATTGAATTTCGCTTTTCCTTTATCTAAGGTCTTCAATTTTTCCCTTTCATTCAAAGATATAGTATGAGGATCCTCATATAAAGCCAAGACTACAGGGGTTTCAAGATTTAAAGGAAGGGATTCTACTACAACTGTATGTCTTTGATTATCCTCTATAGGCACTCTCAATTCAGATGATTCAACACCTCTTGACTCAGAATTGGCTTCAGTTTGAGGAAAATGTTTCTGTTTTCTACGAGTTTTAGGACACAGAGTAGGCCAATATTGAGTTAATCCAAAATCATTCGCATTCAAAAATTCATCCCAAGATCTACCCAGATGATTTAACTGGTACTGAAACAGAATCTTAAGAAGACCATGATGAAATAAACTTTTTTCTATATCTCCAATAGTGGTCTTACAGTATGTGCCATTTTCCTAAGACTCTGAAGCAGAAAGAAAGGCAGGTTGATTCTGCAACCTTTTAAGGCCATCAACAACCGTAAATGATAATAATGTATATGAGAGTAGTTGATGTTGCAGTAACATACCTAATTAATATCTCAAAATAGGCTCTCCATTATGGTTTCAAAATTTTTATGGAAACGCCTCTTCCAAGATCCAAACCCTATGGTAATCGCAAGAGAAACATTTCACATTTTTTCTTATTTACTTTCTAGCCCTTGAACCAACATTCACCAATTTGGGGAAGCTTGGTAGCTTTAGCAATCAGATCCTCATTCTGAATCAGCTGAAAATCCCCAACTTGAGCTACATCATCCTTCAGAGACATAGCGAATCATCTGGTTATTTCTACATGATGACCGTTGAAACCTTTAAAAAAAAACCCAGCCTATTTTCTCAAACAATGCGGCTGCTTCTGGGTTAGATTCAACCAATTCAGGGCCTAAAATCTCAAAGCGATTAAGAGGTGCCATTTTCACCCTGCAAATATTTTGATTAGGGTTCGGGATGAAGGGATGCATGAATACAGATGGTATTGGAATCCATGTAAATGGCATTGTGTGAAATATCAAATCATAGCCCAGTTCATCTAAAACGAGAACTGAAACCCTAAACATAATCTTAGTAACCATAGTTCCAAAATAATGAAAACTAGTTCCAAAATCTTGTTACTTCGTAAAACGCGACCACCAAGATAACAAAAGAATTATGCAATGCTTCTCTGCAACCATTACCTGATTTCAAGATTTGTTTTCCCATTGAAATGATATCAAGGTTAAAATCATAAAAACTCAAGAAATAAAATCATAACCTTGTACATGTTTAATATTCAAAGATTTGTGGGAATCAATGTGAAAAGACATAATTAGTACACTATCCTACATGTGTCCTATTATGAAACTTCGTGTTTAATTCCAATGCTAGGATAATGACCAAATATCAAAATAAATCACCATATGATAGATAATGACTTTTGCATTGAAATTCTATAAATTCATGGTGCAGTAATTAACATGTGTGAGGATGTATAGATTCGTGTCAAAGTCATTCTTTTCCAGCTCTTAATCCTTGATACGGTAAGTCTAATATGTGGAGGCTGGATGTAACATCATCTTAAGCAATAGGAAACCACATGTTCAAGAATAATTATGGTGCATCGACGAAAGCATCAACAATGATATCAAGCAAATCTTTCCAATACAGGTTCATCAATAACATTAACTTGGAAAATTAATTTGATGATCATTATAAATGACACAACGAGTACATAAGCCACCTAAATGTTGATTAGAAAACATCATGCCAATTTTAATGAAGATTGATCAATCAAAAGATGATATTTAAAGCTAATCTTTAAATCAAAACTAGTTTCGATTTATTATTGAAAGCATAATATAAAAGATTTTGATCATATTTTGAAATAGTAATAAAGACAAGGTTTACTTTCTATAAGTATATACAATGCAAATATTATTTATTTACAAATCGTATAAGACATAAGTTATCGAAGTTTGTAATGATACAAATGTTCAACCAACATATAAAGGTTATCATATGATATAGAAAAATTAGTCAACCTTAACATATATGTTTGATAATAAAACTATGTCAAATACTTGAAACCAAATCTTTAAATGCAAATTTAAAAGAAATTTTATGAAATGCAAGGATTATGGATTATTTAAGCCAATTCACTCTAACTAAATAATGTAAAGCAACAATCCATTTGTATTGATGATATATGATCATGAAATAATGAGAATGAATTTAACAGTTGCAAAATATAAAAGAACTAGCTCAATTCAAAGTGTTTCCTAAACTACCATCTTGACCACTAACTCTTCCTTCATTGAGAGTACCTTCAGAATCAAAGATTCTAAAGGAACTCTTGAATAATAATAAAAAATTAAATTAATTAAAGAAAATAATTGATCAATTTATTATGCAATATAGCAAGAAAATTGAGAAGAGTTGTTGTCATCCAACAAATGGCGATGACCTGGGCGAACCAGTTATCTCTGCTCATATAATTTTCAAATGACTGTATAAAAAAAATCTTAAAATCTATTCAAAACAATAAAAAATTCTCAGTCTAATAAAGACCATTATCTAATTTATATTCGCAAGTATAATTCAGAATTATTCCCATCTCTGTCAATAAAGATCTTGTTAAAGATAAGCTTAAGAATATCCTAGTCAAAACAAAGTACTCATAGTAATGATAATCTGAACCATCACTATAAGATATAGGAATTTACTTCTCTGAAAAATCTCTAGAATCTGTTCCATTTATTGTATTTTTTTTTTAATAAAAATTCAAAAACAATTTATTTAACTGAAGACTACTATCTAGGCATGTTAACTTTGATTTGATAGTATCATTCACGAGAACTTCCTAGAATAAGTAAGCTGACTCATGATGAGACCTATTGTTCCTTGATATTTTGACCAAGAGCCATCACTCTGATGATCAGAAATGAAGTTATATTAGACAACAATGATGATCATGATTAGGCCAGCTCGTGATGAGACCTCCTATTCTTCAATCAAAGTTATGTTTCTCTTTATTGAGTATGAAAGTTTAAGTTTTATAAAATAAGAGAACACTACCCAACATGGTAACCAAATGGTAATGTTAGTCACTAATATCACCATAAAATGAATCAGCTAGCTCGTGATGAGACCCCCTATCTCTTGACCTCGCGACCAAGAGCCATCATCAGTTTCCTGATAATGTCATATCGATGATATTTATGATCCTGATTCGATTGGCTTATTACTAAGATGTTTGGTCTCTTATTTTAAACTTTGGAATTTTATTGACTGGAACAGATCTAAAAAATTTCCAGATTGTAAACAACTTTTTTTTTTAAATGACTGATGATAAATATCCAAGTACAAAGTTTTGAAAAAGACATTAATCAGCCATCCTAACTGTCAAAATAAATAGGTGAATGAGGGATAATATAAACCATATTTACAAATAATTTCAAACAATGATAGGTTCTTGATAGACTTAAGAAACTCTGATCATTCTAAACAAATTTTTAAAAGACTTAGTTTAACACCACAATTCTAAACTAATGAACAAAACGGGTTTAAGCAACGGTACTTATTTATTTCAAAAACATATGTACATTAGCGACTGATTATCTGAAAATATATACAGAGATTGGACAATCTTATGTACAAATGATTGAGAGATCATGATATTTGACTCAAAGGATCTATCAATTCTAAATTTAAGAAAATCAATCCTAAAATGGATTTCAAGAGTATTTACACATGGATCAAATGAAATTTGAATGTACATGATAATTAGGAATTTATCATAATTCTTTTTGATAAAAGATTGTAGAGAAATATCAACAATCTTATAAAGTTTTGTGATGATAATATATACAGAAAATTATGAAATTTAGAAATTATTTACAAACAAAAATTGGTTGAAAATAAGGGAATACAAGCTGTACAATAATCAACAAAATAAGCAAGCTTATATACAAAATTATATATATATTCAGAGGTTAAAGAAATCAACAGAAATATTTTTTTAAGATCAGTCCATTAACTGGAAATGTTTTGAACTGACCTTCTAAGGTTTTCAAAACGAAAGTGCTTGGACCTATCTTCTCAGCAATGACAAATGGGCCTAACCAAATTTTTTGGCACTTGGTATGATCTCCTTTCTCCTCATGGGCTTTGTCGCATTTTAACACCAAGTCCCCCACCTGGAACTCTCTTTTAGAACTTGAGGATTGATCGAACCAGGACTTAACAATTTGTTGATGTCTTATAAAATGTTGTTTGGACCTATCTCTTTCCTCCTCTAGTTTTAGTAAAGTGTTAATCCTCTTCTCCATAGATGGAAAATGCTCATCCTGAACAAATTGGGCTAGCTGTAAGGAAGGTAAAAATAAATTTGGCGGTAAAATGGCCTTGGTTCCATAAACCAGGAAGAAAGGTGAGTTACCTATTGAAGCTTTAGGAGTTACTCTATCCGCTCAAAGAGCATTAAACGACATTTTGTGCCAGTCACGATGGTGAATTGAAATGGTTCTTTTAAGAACTTTCAACAAATTTTTATTTGTTGATTCAACTAAACCATTTCTGTGAGGATGATAATTGGCTGAATATATAACCCTTATACCTTTCTCTAAGGTACATTGAGTTAACTCAACTGATGAAAAATATGAGGCATTATCAAAAACAAGGGAATCTAGAACACCAAATCATGTTATGATAAACGATTCTAGAAATAAGATAACTTGATTGGTGTTCACAACCCTTAAAGGTGTAACCTCTGCCAAATGGGTAAAATAATGAGTTGCAGTTATAATGTATTTGTGTTGCATAGAGGAGGGAGGGTTTATTGGTCCAACTATATCAATACCCCATTGCTGAAAAGGCCTTTCTACTGAAACAGGTTGTAAAGGAAAAGCAGACTTCTTAACCCTACCTATAGCAAGTTGGCATTGTTGACATTTTCTGACAAAAGCATAAGAATATCATAATAAAGTAGGTCAATAATAGACAGCCCTAAGAATCTTATGTGTCATAGTCTCTCCACCAAAATGAGCACCTACTGGGCCAAAATGCAGTTCTTTCAAAATCATTTATGTTTCATCCTTGTCTAAGCAGCGAAGTAAAACACCATCTGAATTTCTCCTAAAAAGAGTATTATCAATTTCCAAATAAGGAGCAGATTTCAATCTAAGCACTCTCCTTTTTCTTGGTTCAAGGTAGTTAGGAGCAGTTCCTATTTCCAGAAATGTCCTTAAATCTGTATACCAAAAATCTTGTGGTGGAGGATAAAAGTAGATTTCCCTGTTTAGTAAGACTTCATCAATGACAGTTTTAGAATTTTTATTAGGCAGATGAGCTGCTTCAGCAACAAGTTTACTTAATCCCTGTCCCTTGACTACTGTTGAAAGTTTAATCTCCAAGTCATACTCTTGAAGAGCTGTCATCCATGGTGCTCTTTTTTCACCTAAATATTTATGTACTAATATATTTCTGACTAAAGGAAAAGGAACTATCACTTTAGTTCTTGATTTCAATAGATATGGATGAAAATGTTTGACAGCTTTGAAAATAGCAAAATCTTGTTTATCAACCTCATGATAGTTTAGTTCAGCACCTTTAAAATTTGAGCTCATAAAATAAATTGGTACTTCACCATTTTACTAGTTTCACTAAGTTAAGACTGCTGCATATGATTTGTCAGAAGTGAAAGTGTACAATATGAATTCCTTGTTGAAATCTGGGCTCAAAAGACTAGGGGCTTCTGAAATGGCTTCTAAGATTCTCTAGAAACATTCTTTTTAAGTTTGTCCCTAGTTGAAAATAGCATCCTTCTTAATCATTTTTTGTAAAGGATGGATGATTTCTGAAAAATTGGGGATAAATATCCTAACAAAGTTTATTTTACCGAGAAATGATTGCATTGCATTATTTCTAGAAGGGTAAGTTATTTTTGATATGGCTCGGGTTCATTCAGGATCAATAATAATCCCATGTTTTGAAACCACACAACCTAATAAAATACCTTGTGTAACAGCAAATATCGTTTTCTTTGGATTTAAAGAAACTCCAAATTTCCTACAGCGTTCAAATAATTTTCCAAGATGATTAATGTGATCATGTCAACATTTAGAAAATACAATGACATCGTCTAGATAGACAACTACTGAATAATTAATTAGCCCTGTAAAAGCAATATCCATTGCTCTTTGAAAAGTTTCCCCAGCATTGATTAACCCAAAGGGCATCTTTCTGTAAGCATATGTTTCCCATGGGGTTCTGAAAGCTGTTTTAAGTTGATCATCTGGGGAAACCAATACTTGGTTATATCCTGAGAAACCATCAAGAAGTGATAGTATCTCAAACCCAGAGACTTTCTGAAGGATTTGTTCCATGGGAGGAACTGGGTAATTATCTTTTTCAGAGGATTTATTGATATTTTGAAAATCAACACATAGTTGAATGTCACCATTTTTCTTCCTAACTGGAACCAAATTAGATACCCACTGAGTATGTCGAATAGGAAAAATAATCCTAGTAGCTAAAAGTTTGTTTAATTCCTTCTTAATTGTTGGTTCCAGTGACGGGTGATACTTTCTAAGTTTCTGTTGGAAAGGTTTTGATCCTTGTTTTATAGGAATAATGTGTTGCATAACTTGTGGATTAAAAGTCTTTAAATCATCGTACGTCCATGCAAACACATCCTTGAATTCTTTAAATAATTTTATGAATGCTGATTTTTCTGTAGGAGTGCAATCTATTCCTAAATTCACAGTTTGAGAATTTGGTTATGTTCCTAAATTTATAGTTTCATATTTCATTTGTGAACTATTAGTTTTACAATTAGAAATAGATTTAAATCAATCCTGAAGATCGAAAAAAAATTACAATCTTAAAACTGAGTTAGGAATTGGTTTTACCTTCTCAAAATATTTTTCAATTGAACAAAAATAATTTATTGCCATAAAGTCCCACAAATTTTCATCATGTGTAACTTCATCAATGGCTGAATCTTTGAAAGTATCATCATTCGTTAAGAAATTCAAAACATGCAAATCATTATCAAAAACACGCTAGTTAAAGATATTATCTAGTATGGAAGGCCTAAAAATTAATTCAACTGAAAAGAAATCAGGTGTAAAATTATCAGATGGAATCAATTTTGATGCTACATTTGCTAATCAATCTGCCTCTTGATTCTGGAATCTAGGAACCGACATTATATTGAATGCATCAAATGTGAAATGAGATTCCATACCTCTCATTGATAATTATACAAATGTTCAGAAATATAGTGGATAGAATTATGGACTTGCCTGACGATGATTTCAGGATCACCATATGCAACTAGCACTTTAATATCCAAATCAATTGCTTTTTTTAGAAACTGAATTAGTGTTTCATATTATACAATATTATTTGTACAATTAAATTCAAGTCTACATGCTATACATGTTTTGTTTCCGTTAGGGTCAATTAGCAGGCAACCAGCTCTTGCTCCTTCTTTAGATTTTGACCCATCAAAATATAAAGTCCAAGTGGAACTATTAGCAACTACTTTACTTTCAACAATATTTACATAATTATGATTATCTACATTATTTACAATTTCTCTAAATGAAGAATCATGATGAATAGTTGTAACATTTAGAATTTCCTATTGTTGCTTATTATCAAAGAAAGCAGAATTTTCAGATTTAAAATTTTCAAACCCAAGTTCAAACATATAATTCCCCATTATAGAATCTGAAAATAAAACCGGTTCACTGGGATCATGTAATTATGTCACTGTGTGTTTCAAATATCTTTCTTTGTTTATCTTAATTTGATTTGATTTTCCATTTTTAGGAAACCATAAGTTTTACCAATATGTAGCAAAAAATCCATTCAACTGATGAGACCAATCCCCACTCAAAAATAGCCCATATGCATCAAGAATGTCTACAACCACTATATCTATGATTTGAAAAACTGAAGGGTTACAAGCAATACTAACTAGAACATCTTTCATCTCTCCCACAACCCTCACATTCATTCTATCTAGTTGAGTAATCTGTGAATTTGATGGAACATACTTTCCATTTAACCTTTTGCACACAGACAAAGGCATTACATTGGAATATGCTCCAGAATCAACCATGCAATTATGAACATTCCTATTAAAAATATCGAAGGTAAGGAGGAATGGAGGGGTTGTTGATTTTGAATTTTTCCCTATTAGTGAAGCTTTATCAGCTGTTGATTTTCCTTTATTAGCAAGCGCTAAATCACTGTTAGAATTATTCGCAGCTATATTTTGCTTAGCATTAGGAATTATTGAACTGATGGCAGGATTTATAATGGGACTATTAGGCATTGGATAAATTTGAAGAAGATCATACATACTAATATTTGCACGTGTCTTTTTTAGATCTTCAATTATGTCATACTATAGATCTAACTTTGGAGCACTTTGGATAGGCTGAGAAGTCCTCACAAGTTGAGTTTGTTTGACAAATTGAGTTTGTTTGATAGGTTAAGAATTATTATTATCCTCACTTGGGCTAGAACTTGATGATGCTCCAGGAGTATTTGTGAATGTTCTACTCCGAGTATTATAGGAATGTTTTCCTAGAGGAGGACTTCTACTTTCACAATCTTTCACTAGACTGTCCCAAAAATGACCATTTAATTGTTGAGGTTCTTCCAATTCTTCTTCATTTTCATATTCTTCTTCCTCTTCATTATCTACAATTTCTTGATTTGAAGGAGTTTCAGATAAAGATAAGACTGCTCGAATAGTATTAAAAATTTATTCATTTACTACTATATCAGGAGGTGAACTTATTTTATTATTAGTATTAGGACTTTGTCTAAACTGATTTCTAAAATACCCTCTGGAATAGGAAGTTTCAGAATTAGTTTTCTTTAATCCTATGACTTCATTAGTTAATGCCTGAATAGAATTCTGCAATTGTTCTACATCAAATTCCTTATCTTTATCTGAATTAGGTCTTTAAATTTTCTTACAAGGAAAAGTATAAACTTTGCCACTTCTATCAGGTTCATAACACATGGAATCCTTCTCGACTTTAATAGCTTCCTCAAAAGTTTCAACAAGTTGTTTTACCACCTATTTTAAAAAATATCCCAGGATATTTTAGTAAAGCTGAAGTATAATTTTCTATGATTATATCCTCGGGTTGTTGAGAAGCAAAAGGAATTTTGTTTTTTAAGGTAAGAAATCTTTCATTAAAATCTTTAAATCTTTCTTTAGGTTCCATTTTAATTCTAGACAATTCAAGAGCTAAAAGAGTAGGTGTTTTATCCTCCCCGAATTTATCTAGGAAAGCCTTGTTGAAATTGGTCCAGTTTGTTATTGACCCTTGGACTAATGAAAAGTACCAAGTAGATGCTTTCCCTTCAAAATTTAAAGGGAGAAAATGACACACTATGTCTTCATGCTGAACGTTCATGGTTTGAACAGCTAAAATGAATTTATCTACATGCACCTCTGTAGGTTATTTATTATCTAGATTAAACTTCGGAAGAAGTTTGTCTAAATATTTTGGCAAACGATGGTGTACACCAGGCACAGCTGCAGCAGTTTTTCTTAACCAAGTAAGTTGTGGGTTAGGTGGATTAGGAGGGTTACCTTCTCCTCCTCCCCCTATAGGTATGTTTCCAGCCATAGGATTTTCTTCAGAATCTGAAGAACTCCCTTGATTAGATGACTTTGGAATATCTTGTGGTGATTCCAGAGGAGAAGGTAGTTGACCAAAACCACCTACAGAAGTCAAACTTCTAACAATACTTGTTCTAGCAGTTTCTCTGTGAAGACTTCTAACTTGATAACTTGGAGTTCTATCGGCTTCTGCTAAATCTTGAGTAATTATATTCAATTGAGGATTACGTCTTTGTTGTCTAGGTAAACCATAGTCTATTGGTGTTAAACCAAGTTGATGAGCATAAGCTCTCATAACAATATGATGTGATTCTTCTAAAGTTTGAGTACTTTGTTCAAGACTAAATGGAGATGTATTATGGTCACGCTCAAGAATGCTCCTAACGGTTTCTATGAATGGTGATCTGCTAATTTCAGGTTGTAATGGAGGTTGTTGTTTGGTTGAAGTTTTATCATTAGTTCCATCAGCCATTGATCATTAACAGGCCCTCCTTCTAGCGCCACTTGTTGGCCTGATTTTCTGACCTGGGCCAACTAAGGAGAAATAGTCCACACAAAGTGCTTAAAGCAGCCCTCGGTGTGTTTGGAATGACTAAATATCACAGTTTATGGTCTCCTGCTACCAGCTGAATTTATCCTCTTAAGGAGAATATAAAAACTCAGCAAAATGTATCTTATGTTAATCTGAAGTTTATCTATCCCTAATGTCAATTCTTAAGTTTAAATCATCTTAAAATTCCTTTCCTAATGAAAGTCTCCTGATTTCTTTGGTTTTTGTTTTTTGTTTTTTGGTTAAGGAACTATTATAAAATAAACAAAATAATCTATTTTTAAATCCTATTAAATTGTTATTAAATTTAAACTAAATTAAAACTATGAATTAAAACTTAACTAACTACCCTATCTCAGTTGAGGGCAACTTTGAAAACTATATTAATTATAAATTATCAACTTAAGTTAACAAAGAAGTAAATGATAATAATTCAAATGAAAATACTTCAATTATTATCATCAAAATCACTTTGTTGAATATGCACAACAACAGAAAATAAAAATAGAAAACTATTTTTATTTCTTCTGTGATGTCCTATTAATCAATAACTAATGTTCAATACTAAATATTTGAATAACAAGATTATATTCATTCATGAAAACATTGTAAAAATTACAAACGATATCAGAAATAAATATGAAATGTATTATTACTAAATCACAATTATGAATAAAAATATTAACTAACTAGACTCAGTAATACTTTCAATCAAACATTAATATTATGCGAATAGAGTATATTTTTAGATAATAAACACAATTATATCACAGTACAATTGCATAAAGTGTAAGATGAGAAAATAGTATATCAAAATATATATTAAGTTTCAGAAATAGTAACAAGCAATGATACAAATTTGAGAAATCTAGTAACAATCATCCACGAAGGTAAAACTCCAGCAGAGTAATCAAAACCAGAAATTGTATATGATACTTTCAATAAGTCTTTTCTCCAGTACTCCATCCCCTTTTACAATAAGTCTTTCAAAGTTTTATAAGAAGGACAAATAACTTCCTTTCCTTATTCTATGTAACTAAAACTAAAAATAAACTATCAAGCCTATATGATCGAACATCTAGGACCTAACACATTTAATTATCATCCTCTTCAATAGTGCACCTGGCATCTGAATCATCAATTCAATAACTACTTTCTCATCTTCAAATATAGATTTGTCCATACAGCAACTGTTATTTGACATCTAGCATCCAAATCATTCGAGCTTGAAACAACTTCATCTTTTGCTGGAAAAATATAAATGAAAAGAACACCATCAAAATCGAGGATCCATATGACACCAGCAAAAATCAATTAACCATGCATCAATTTTATAATAAATAACAAAACTGAAATAACAAATTTAATTAAATGATGTGCAATGCCCACAGAATCTATGATTCTGTGGGAATGCTAATTACCTATTCTGTTATTTCCAAAAAGAAACAAAAAAACTCTATAGCAGTAACAATTTTCAAGGTGCGCTTCTGAGTTTGATAACTTGACGAGCGTCGGACAATTTAGCCCTTAATTTTATGTTTTCAATTTTATGTTGCTCTTCATGCTTCAAGAACTTCCCGTGAGCAGTAGTCCATGATATTTTCATAGTTTTCAACCTAACTTTCTTCACTTTCAAATCCTGCCATCACTTGACCCAGGTTGATAACTCACTTCTCAAGTTTTGTACTTCATCTTTCAATACAATGGAATTCGATTCAGACCTTTTCAATAGTCCTTTCAATTGATCAATTTTTTGTTTTAATTTTATAATCTTCACGGTACTTCTCAGCGTCTACTCTGATGAAGAATCGTTATTCACTGCAGATCCTATTTTGATCTCTGTATCATTTTGCAGAACCGACTATTGATTTTCATTAAAAACATCATTCAGAGATACAACAAGATCATCAATTTTATCTTCATACTCCTGTGATGATACATCTATTGAACCATAATCCCCTTCTTCACTTAGGATTTCGATTAATGGCAAATATTGGGCATGCAAAGGTACTTTTGAAGTAGAATATTTCATGCTTCTGGTGATTCTGCGAAACCTAACTTTGTAATGGGGAATTCTGATAAGTTTGATTTGCCATTGAATTTCACTTTTCCTTTGTCTAACGTCTTCAATTTTTCCCTTTCATTCAAAGATATAGTATGAGGATCCTCATATAAATTCGAGACTACAAGGGTTTTAAGATTTAAAGGAAGGGATTCTACTACAATTGTATGTATTTGATTATCCTCTATAGGCACTCTCAATTCAGACGATTCAACACCTCTTGACTTAGAATTGGCTTCAGTTTGAGGAAAACGTTTACGTTTCCTACAAGTTTTAACATGCACAGTAGGACGATACTAAGTTAATCCAAAATCATTCGCATTCAAAAATTCACCCGAAGATCTACCCAAACGATTTAACTAGTACTGAAACAAAATCTTAAGAAGACCATGATGAAATAAACTTTGTTCTATATCTCCAATAGTGGTCTGTACAGTATTTTCCATTTTCCTAAGACTCTGAAGCAGAAAGAAAGGCATGTTGATTTTGCAACCTTTCAAGGCCATCAACAACCGTAAATGATAATAATGTAAAAGGGAGTAGCGATCGTCGCAGGTAGCATACCAAATTAATATCTCAAAACAGGTTCTCCAATGTGGTTTCAAAAATTTAACGAAAATGCCTCTTCCAAGATCCAAACCCTCTAGCAATGGAAAGAGAAACATTTCACATTTTTTCTTATTTACTCTTTGTCCCTTGAACCAATGTTCACCAATTTGGGGAAGCTTGGTAGCTTTAGCAATCAAATCCTCATTCTGAATCACCTGAAAATCCCCAACTTGAGCTACATCATCCTTCAGAGACATAGAGAATTGTCTGGTTATTTCTACATGATGACCGCTGAAACCTTTAAAAAACAAACCACAGCCTATTTTCTCAAACAACATGGTTGCTTCTGGGTTAGATTCAACCAATTCAGGGCTTGAAATCTCAAAGCGATTAAAAGGTGCCATTTTCACCCTGCAAAGATTTTAATTAGGGTTCAGGATCAAGGGATGCGTGAATACAGATGGTATTGGAATCCATGTAAATGGCATTGTGTGAAATATCAAATCATAACCCATTTCATCTGAAACGATAATTGAAACCCTAAACATAATCTTAGTAACCATAGTTCCAAAATAATGAAAACTAATTCCAAAATCCGGTTACTTCATAAAACGTTACCACCAGTATAACCAAATCATTATGCAATGCTTCTCTATAACCATTAGCTGATTTCAAGATTTGTTTTCCCAACGAAATGATATCAAGGTTAAAATCATAAAAACTCAAGAAATAAAATGATAACCTTGTACGTGTTTGATATTCAAATATTTTTGGGAATCAATATGAAAAGACATAATTAGTACACTATCCTACATGTGTCCGATTATGAAACTTCATGTTTAATCCCAATGCTGGATAATGACCAAATATCAAAAGAAATCACCATATGATAAATAATGATTTTTGCAATGAAATTCTATCAATTCATGGTGCAGTAATTAACAGGTGTGAGGATGTATAGATTTGTGTCAAAGTCATTCTTTTCCAGATCTTAATCCTTGATACGATAAGTCTAATACATGGAGGCTGGATGTAACATCATCCTAAGTACTAGGGAACCACATGCTCAAGAATAATTATGGCACATCAACGAAAGAATCATCAATGACATTAAGCAAATCTTTCCAATACAGGTTCATCAATAATATTAACTTGGAAAATTAATTTGACGATCATTAGAAATGACACAATGGGTACGTAAGCCACATAAATGTTGATTAGAAAACATCATGCCGAGTTTAATGAAGATTGATCAATCAAAAGATGATATTTAAAGCTAATCCTTAGTTCAAAACTAGATTCGATTTATTATTGAAAGCATAATATAAAAGATTTTAATCAGAGTTTGAAATAGTCATAAAGACAAGGTTTACTTTCTATAAGTACATACAATGCAACTATTATTTACTTACAAATCATATAAGACATAAGTTATCGAAGTCTGTAATGATACACATGTTCAACCAACATATAAATGTTATCATAAGATATAGAAAAATTAGTCAACCTTAACATAAATGTTTGAACATTTATGTTTGATAATAAAACTATGTCAAATACTTGAAACCAAATCTTTAAATGCAAATTTAAAAGAAATTTTAAGAAATTCAAGGATTATGGATTATTTAAGCCAATTCACTCTAACCAAATAATGTAAAGAAGAAATCCATTTGTATTGGTGATATATGATCTTGAAATAATGAGAATGAATTTAACAACTGCAAAATATAAAAGAACTAGTTTAATTCAAAGTGTTTCCTAAACTACCATCTTGACCACTAACTCTTCCTTCATTGAGAGAGCCTTTAGAATCAAAGATTCTGAAGGCACTCTTTAATAATTTTTTTAAAATTAATTAAAGAAAATATATGATCAATTTACTACGCAATATAGCAAGAAAATTGAGAAGAGCTGTTGCCTGCCAACAAATGGCGACGACCTGGGTGAACCAGTTATCTCTGCTCATATAATTTTCAAATGACTGTATAAACAAAATCTTAAAATCTATTCAAAACAATGAAAAATTATCAGTCTAATAAAAACCATTATCTGATTTATATTTGCAAGTATAATTCAGAATTATTCCCATCTTTGTCAAGAAAGATCTTGTTAAATATAAGGTTAAGAATATCCCAATCAAAACAAAGTACTCATAGTAATGATAATATGAACCGTCAGTATAAGATATAGGAATTTACTTTTCTAAAAAATCTCTAGAATCTATTCCATTTATTGTATTTTTTTTTATAAAAAATCAGAAACAATTTCTTTGACTACAGACTACTTTTTAGGCATGATAACCTAATGTGATAGTATCATTCACGGGAACTGCCTAGAATAAGCAAGCCGGCTCGTGATGAGACCTCTTGTTCCTTGATCTTTTAACCAAGAGCCATCACTCTGATGATCAGAAATGAAGTTATACTAGACAGCACTGATTAGCATGATTAGGCCGGCTCGTGATGAGACCTCCTATTCTTCAATAAAAGTTATGTTTCACTTTATTGAGTTTGAAAGTTTAAGTTTTATAAAATAAGAGAACACTACCCAGCATGGTAACCAAATGTTAATGTCAGTCACTAATATCACCAGAAAATTAATCAACTGGTTCGTGACGAGACCTCCTATCTCTTGACCTCACAACCAAAAGCCATCATTAGTTTCCTGATAATTTCATACAAATGATATTTATGATCCTAATCAGATCGGATTATTACTAAGACCTTAAGTCTCTTATTTTAAACTTTGGAATTTTATTGAATGGAACAGATCTAAAAACTTTCCATATTGTAAACAAATTTTTTTTTAAATGACTGATGATAAAGATCCAAGTACAAAGTTTTGAAAAATACATTAATCAGCCATCCTAACTGTCAAAAGAAATAGGTGAATGAGGGATAATATAAACCATATTTACAAATATTTTCAAACAATGATAGGTTCTTAACAGACTTAAGAAACTCTGATCATTCTAAACCAATTTTTAAAAGACTTAGTTTTGTTGATGTATTTGTAACTTCGGAATGTATTCTTCTGTGTATCTTATATATTGTAACCCGATGTTTATTCCGGGATGTTTCTATTATGTATTTGAGTCATGTTGTCATGCCCCGATGTTCCGATCGGGAGGATTAATAAGGTAAACAAGTCTTGTCAAGTCATTGTTAAAGTCCCCACAGTTTCGGGGCACTAGAGTTATTATACACTCATTGAGATGTAGGCTCTAGTAAGTAATTGTTAAGTTGGGCCGACATGATTGAGTGCACTTCGAGTGAACAGAAGAATATAAATAGAGACTGAGAGTCTCTCTATTTATCACTTGTACTACACATCACTCACTTACTCAAGTGTGGTGCATTAGTGAGGAAGGAAATACACTGGGACTAGACAAGAAGAAGACTACTGCTGTCGGGAGTGCATCTTACTGTTTTGGGGTCTTACATCTTGTGGTGATTCTATATTTGAGGAAGTTGCAGGGTTTTCTCCATTTATGGTTACCCTGATCAAAAACATTGTGTTCATTGTCTCTTGTGTTTGATTGTTGTACTTGTTATTCTCTCAGTAAAGATCCTAACATAATGCTAGCTTAATGTTGAAAAACTAACATGGTATCAGAGCTAACCTGAGAAGAAGACACTGTGCAGCTACGGGAACTAGGGCTTCCTAGTTTGTGGACCTTCTTCCATAGATTTTCAGCAAAAGTAAGGTGGAACAACTCTCCTCCTTAGGGCACATCTTTCTGTCGAAACAGAATCCAATCCTGAGGTTTTTCAGTTTTGGACCTGTCACTGGGGTCAGAAATTAGGGATTTTTACAGAAGAGGAATTTTTCAGTGAGCCCAGGCCTGGATTGATCTCCTCCCCAAAATCAAAAGTAGGGACAAATTTCAAGGCATTTGGGTGGACAGAACTCTGGAAAAGCAAAACCCTATTTTGCTCCTGAACCAGCTCTGCAGGATTTCAGCTCAAGTTTCAGATTCGACATCTTGAACCTGGTAAGATCTAAAATCTCTTGTATTTCCATTTGAGGTTCTCATTTAAGATGTCTCATCATACCAAGCTTGATTAAAATCTTGAGGGAGCTGATAACTTTCAAGCCTGGAAGTATAGGATCTCCCTGGTCTTGGAAGAGAATGAATTAGACTCCTACATTCATGAGGAGGTTCCAGTTCCAGAGGAAGATGAGGAAAAGGCCTTACATAAGAAGAATATGGTTATGGAAAAGAGGATCATTGCTTATTCTATTAAGGATCACCTTATCCCACAAGTGTCCTCTCTCAAGACACCTAAAGCTATGTTTGATGCCCTAACCAAGTTGTTTAGAGGAAAGAACATCAATCGGAAGATGACCCTGAGGAACCAACTTAAGAATGTGAAGATTTAGAATGCAGAAACTATCCAGTCTTACTTCACAAGGGTTTCTCAGATCAAGGAACAATTAGAAGCTGTTGATGAAGAAGTGGAAAATGCAGAGATTGTGATGACTACTTTGAATGGCCTTCCTAGGTCATGGGATGCTTTCATTCAAGGAATCTGTGCTAGAAAGAAGTTAGTCAAATTCAGCAGACTATGGGAAGAATGCTCTCAAGAAGAAGCTCGGATAGCAGCTCGAGGAGAGAAGATTGGAAGTGAAGACCAAGCTCTTACAGTACGCTCCAAATCTCACTCCAAGTCAAGCAAAAGGAGACCTCATGGCTCTAAAGGTAAGCGTTCTCACAAAGATAATACTAGAAGAGATATGTCTAGGGTCATATGCTATGCTTGTGATGAAGCAGGACACTTTGCAAAAGATTGTCCTAACAAACAGAAGATAGTAAAGAAGAGCAACAAAAGAAGACATCATGCTCATGCTGCAGAGGATGATGAACCATCCAGAAAGAGATCCAGATATGAAAGTGAAGATTCTTCAAGCGAGGATGAATATGTTCTGATATCAACTCTCATAGGTAACATTACTCATGGAAGTGATGAATGGGTTATAGACAGTGGGGCTTCCAAACATATGACGGGATTCAAGGAATCTTTTATAATACTGTCAGAACATGAATCACCTCACAAGGTGAAACTAGGAGATGACTACCAATATCCAATAAAAGGTAGTGGGGAATATTCATACAAGCTAGACTCTGGTAAGTCTCTAACAATGAAAGAAGTATTGTTTGTGCCAGGACTGAAGAAGAACCTTCTATCCATTTCAGCATTGGATGCAAAAGGAATGCGGGTGGCATTCATAGATGGTCAAGTCATCATGTGGCCAAAAGGAAAGACTATCGATGATGCGATAGTGATTGGAGAACAAGAAGGAGGATTGTGCAAATTGAAGGGCCATCCAGAACAAGCCTTGATCCATGACACAGTAGAGCCAAATGAGCTTTGGCATAGAAGGCTTGCACATGTGCATTACAGAGCACTACCTATTGCAAGTAAAGCTGTCGAAGGTCTTCCAGAAATTCTAGCTAAACATGATGGGGTCTGCAAAGGATTTGCGAAAGGAAAGAATACAAAGAAGACATTTCCAAGCAGAAAAAGCAAAGCCAAAAGCATTCTAGAAATCATCCACTCCGATGTATGCGGTCTTATGTCATCAAACTCACTTAGCGGGTATGCATACTATGTTTCTTTTATTGATGATTTTTCTAGAAAGACATGGACTTACTTTATGAAGAACAAAGATGAAGTATATAGCAAGTTCAAGGAATTTAAAGCCTTGATCGAAAACCATACTGAAAAGAATAAAAGACCATTCGATCAGATAATGGTGGAGAATTCACTTCAAATGAATTAAAAGAGCTATGCAAAGAATCAAGGATTAAGAGGGAGTTGTCCACTCCTTATAATCCACAACAGAATGGGATTGTGGAATGGAAGAACAGAACTATCATGGAAGCTGCAAGAGCTATGCTTCATGATCAAGATCTACCTATGCATATTTGGGCTGAAGCTACCAGAACAGCGGTGTATGTGCAGAACCATACTCCACATAGAGTGCTCGAGAACAAGACTCCTGAAGAAGTCTTCTCTGGCAAGAAACCAAAAGTCAGCCATCTCAGAATATTCGGCTGTCCCGTGTACATACACATTCCAAAAGAAAAGAGAACTAAATTAGATCCTTCAGGAAATAAGGGTATATTTGTGGGATACTCTGAAAGCTCGAAGGCTTACAGAATCTACTTCCTAGGATACAGGAAGATTGACATCAGTAGGGATGTGACATTTGATGAAGGCACAGCCTACAACAAATCCAGAAAGAAACCTGCTGAAGAACCTGAAGAAGCGGAAGCAGAAGTACCCAGAATTCATGATACAATCATGAACAAAGAAGCTCAAGAAGAAGATCGAGAGGAACCACAAAAACCTATAGATCCACCTCTAGAGAAGAATCCTCATAAGAGGAAACCTACTTGGGTATGTGAACTTATCCAAGGTGTAGAAAGATATGGGGCTCCAGAAGAGAATCACAGAGAAAGAAAGAGGACCAGATAAAATTCTGGGTATGTAGCTTTACTATGTGATTTCATTGATAAAGAACCTTCCAGTTATGAAGAAGCGGCAGAACAGAAAGAATGGAAGGATGCTATGATCGAAGAATACCAATCAATCATGAAGAATGATGTTTGGGATGTTGTCCCAAGACCAAAAGGGAAGTCAATTGTCACTTCCAAATGGATCTACAAGATCAAGCATGCTACATACGGTAGCATTGAAAAGTATAAGGCAAGATTTGTAGCTCGAGGATTCTCTCAGAAAGAGGGAGTAGACTATGAAGAAACCTTTGCACCTATAGCTAGATACACTTCCATCAGATCAGTACTTGCTCTAGCTGCAGTGATGAAATGGAAGATACACCAAATGGATGTCAAGACTGCCTTCTTGAATGGTGTAGTAGAAGAGGAAGTGTATGTAGAACAGCCACTCGGGTTTGAGACACATGACAGAGAGTCTCATGTATGCAGATTGAAGAAAGGCCTGTATGGTTTGAAATAGGCACCCAGGACCTGGTACGGCAGAATCGATAGCTTTCTATCCAGTTTGGGCTTTACCAAGAGTAAAGCAGATTCCAACCTTTACTTCAAGGTTGAAGATGAAAACCCAGTGATGCTTCTACTATATGTAGATGATCTATTTGTGACAGGTACGGATGGGTTGATTGCTGATACAAAGAGAAATCTTGCTGCTGAGTATGAGATGAAGGACTTGGGAATGATGCATTACTTTCTAGGTAAGGAAGTGTGGCAGAGTACAGATGGAATCTTTCTTGGACAAGGGAAGTATGCAATAGAGATCCTGAAGAGGTTTGGGATGATGGACTGCAAAGCTATGGCCACACCTATGGCATCGAACCTGAAGCTATTAAGTAATGCTTCATCAGAGTCAGTTGATGCTACGATGTATCGTCAGATGATTGGGTCATTGATGTACCTGACGAACACGAGACCAGACATTTGCTTTGCTGTGAACACCTTGATCCAGTATCTAACAAATCCGAGGAGTGTTCACTTGATTGCTGTAAAGCATATTCTGAGGTACCTGAAGGGTACAATTGATTATGGGCTCAAGTACAATGCGAATCAAAAGATTAACCTAGAGGGTTATGTTGATTCAGATTGGGCAGGCAGTGTCATCAACAGGAAGAGTACTTCAGGATGTTTCTTCAGTATGGGATCAGGTATGATCTCTTGGTTTAGTAGGAAGCAATCCTGTGTGGCACTGAGTACAGCTGAAGCAGAGTATGTCGCAGCTTGTTCAGCTAGTTGTGAGGCAGTATGGCTGCGGAAGCTACTGTCTGATATATTTGATCTCCAATTGGATGCTACTTGTATACATTGTGACAACCAGAGTTGCGTGAAGTTGTTAGAGAATCTAGTGTTCCATGACAAGTCGAAGCATATCGAGATCAAGTATCACTATATCATGGATATGGTGCAGAGAGGAGCAGTGAAGCTCCAGTATGTTGTTACGGAGGAACAAATAGCTGATGTGTTGACGAAGCCATTATCCAGAGTGAAGTTCAAGTACTTTAGGGAGAAGCTTAGTGTTCTCCAGATCAAGGTTTCCTCCAAGAGAAAGTGATGAGACCCATAGCCATTTTGACATGGTGAGAGGATTGGTTCCTTCCATGTTTAGATGTAAGGGCTGAGCCATTCTGTCATGGTGAGAGGATTTGGTTCCTTCCATGTCAGATATGAGTGCTAACTGCCATTCTGGGAATGGAGGCACCTGGTCAGTTACCAGGAACACTCAGTCAGGGACTGAGAGAGCCATTCTGACAAGCAGGTCAGATGGAAGGGCTGAACCATTATGTCATGGCTAAAGGATTAGGTTCCTCCCATGTCAGATGTGAGTGTTGGCCATTCTGTCGAGTAGGACAGATGTAAGGGAAACTGCCACTCTCTGGGAGAGTGGAGGCACCTAGTCCGTTACCAGGTAGCTCAGTCAGGGACTGGGGGCCATTATGACAAGGGTGTAGGATTCAGTTCCTACCAGGTTAGATGTGAGTGCAGAAATCTTTCATCATTGTGGCGGATGTGGTTCTAGCCTGGGTGAAAAGAACAGAGTTCTTTCATCATCGTGGCATATGTGGTTCCAGCCTGGATGAAAGTCTTCCATCATTGTGGCGGATGTGGTTCCAGCCTGGGTGAAAAGAACAGAGTTCTTTCATCATTGTGGTGGATGTGGTTCCATCCTGGATGGATGTACCCTTCTGACGAGTAGGTCAGATATAAGTGCAGAGCCATTTCACAGATGGTAGTTGATGTGCCTACCATACTGGTGAATGTGAGTGCTGGGCCTTTCTGATGTGATTGTAGTTTAATACATGATCATATGTGAGTGTTGGGCGTGCCTTTCTGACGAGTAGGTTAGATGTAAGTGCTGGGAGAAGACCTACCTGGTGGCTAGGCCTACAACCAGCATGAAAAAGGGCTAGCTCTGTAGAACTTCCTATGACGAGATAGTACACACATGATGATGACCAAAGATGATCCAGATCGAGCTATGATCCATATCTAGTTATGATGACTCCAAGAGATCCAAATCGAGTGATGATCCAGATCCAGCAGTGATGATCTAGATCCAGTCCCGTGATGATGATCCAGATCCAGTGATGATGTTCTATGATGATCCAGATCGAGAGATGACCCAGATCCGATAATGAAGATGACTTAAATATTAATATGACTTGAATATAAAGATGACTTGAAGACGAAGATGACTTGAATATGAAGATGATCCAGTTGATCCAGAGAAGAATACCAATGCTGAAAATTGTGTCGAAAGAATACCTTCCTAGTTAAGAGGGAGTGTTGATGTATTTGTAACTTCGGAATGTATTCTTCTATGTATCTTATATATTGTAACCCGATGTTTATTCCAGGATGTTTCTATTATGTATTTGAGTCATGTTTTCATGCCCCGATGTTCCAATCGAGAGGATTAATAAGGTAAACAAGTCTTGTCAAGTCATTGTTAAAGTCCCCACAGTTTCAAGGCACTAGAGTTATTATACACTCATTGAGATGTAGGCTCTAGTAAGTAATTGTTAAGTTGGGCCGACATGATTGAGTGCACTTCAAGTGAATGGAAGAATATAAATAGAGAGTGAGAGTCTCTCTATTTATCACTTGTACTACACATCACTCACTTACTCAAGTGTGGTGCATTAGTGAGGAAGGAAATACACTGGGACTAGACAAGAAGAAGACTACTGCTGTCGGGAGTGCATCTTACTATTTTGGGGTCTTACATCTTGTGGTGATTCTATCTTTGAGGAAGTTGTGGGGTTTTCTCCATTTATGGTTTCCCCAATCAAAAACATTGTGTTCATTGTCTCTTGTGTTTGATTGATGTACTTATTGTTCTCTCAGTAAAGATCCTAACATAATGCTAGCTTAATGTTGAAAAACTAACAAGTTTAACACTGCAATTATAAACTAATGAAAAAACTGGGTTTAAGCCACAGGACTTACTTATTTACAAATTTTCTTTCAAAAACATATGTACATTAGCGACTGATTATCTGAAAATATATACAGAGATTTGACAATCTTATGTACAAATGATTAACAGATCATGATATTTGACTTGAAGGATTTATCAATTCTAAATTTAAGAAATCCAATCCTAAAATGGATTTCAAGAGTATTTACACATGGATCAAATGAAATTTGAATGTACATGAGAATTAGGAATTTATCATAATTCTGTTTAATAAAAGATTGTACAGAAATATCAACAATCATATAAAGTTTTTTGATGATAATATATACAGAAAATTCTGAAATTTAGAAATTATTTACAAACAAAAATTGGTTGAAAATAAGGGAATACAAGCTGTACAATAATCAACAAAATAAGCAAGCTTATATACAAAATTATATACATATTCAGAGCCTAAAGAAATCAACATAAATATTTTTTTAAGATCAGTCCATTAACTGGAAATGTTTCGATCTGACCTTCTAAGGTTTGCAAATGGAAAGTGCTTGGACCTATCTTCTCAGCAATGACAAATGGTCCTAACCAAATTTTTTGGAACTTAGTATGATGTCCTTTCTCCTCATGGGATTTGTCCCATTTTAACACCAAGTCCCCCACCTGGAACTCTCTATTAGAACTTGAGGATTAATCGAACTAGGACTTAACAATTTGTTGATGTTTTATAAAATGTTGTTTTGACCTGTCTCTTTCCTCCTCTAGTTTTAGTAAATTGTTAATCCTCTTAGCTGGACAATCCTCATCCTGAGCAGATTAGGATAGTTGTAAAGAAGGTAAAAATAAATTTGGCAGTAAAATGGCCTTGGTTCCATAAACCAAGAAGAAAGGTGAGTTACCTATTGAATATTTAGGAGTTACTCTATCCTCCCAAAGAGCATTAAACAATGCTGTGTGCCAGTCACGATGGTGAAATTAAATGGTTCTTTTAAGAATTTTCAACAAATTTTTATTTGTTGATTCAGTTAAACCATTTCCATGAGGATGATAATTGGATGAATATATAACCCTTATACCTTTCTCTAAGGAAAATTGAGTAAACTCAACTAATGAAAAATATGAGGCATTATCAAAAACAAGGGAATCTGGAACACCAAATCGTGTTATGATAAAAGATTCTAGAAATAAGATAACCTGGTTGGTGTTCACAACCCTTAAAGGTGTAGCCTCTGCCCAACGGGTAAAATAATCAGTTGCAGTTCTAATGTATTTGTTTTGCATAGAGGAGGGAGGGTTTATTGGTACAACTATATCAATACCCCATTGCTGGAAAGGCCTTTCTACTGAAACAAGTTGTAAAGAAAAAGTAGACTTCTTAACCCTACCTGCAACAAGTTGGCATTGTTGACACTTTCTGACAAAAGCATAAGAATATTATAATAAAGTAGGCCAATAATAGACATCCCTAAGAATCTTATGTGCCGTAGTCTCTCCACCAAAATGACCACCTGCTGGGCCAAAATGTAGTTCTTTCAAATCATTTTTGTTTCATCCTTGCCTAAGCAGCGAAGTAAAACACCATCTGAATTTATCCTAAAAAGAGTATTATCAATTACCAAATAAGGAGCAAATTTCAATCTAAGTGCTCTCCTTTTTCTTGGTTCAAGGTAGTCAGGAGCAGTTCCTATTTTGAGAAATGTCCTTAAATCTGTATACCAAGAATACTGTGGTGGAGGATAAAAGTCGATTTCCCTGTTTAGTAAGACTTTGAGATTTTCAGAATTTTTATTAGGCAAATGAGCTGCTTCAGTAGCAAGTTTACATAATCCCTGACCCTTGACTACCATTGAAGGTTTAATCTCGAAGTCATACTCTTGAAGAGTTGTCATCCATGGTGCTCTTTTTTCACCTAAATCTTTCTATACTAACAAATTTCTGACTGAAGGAAAAGGAACTATCACTTTAGTTCTTGATTTCAATAGATATGGATGAAAATGTTTGACAGCTTTGAATATAGAAAAATCTTGTTTATCAACCTCATGGTAGTTTAGTTTAGCACCTTTAAAATTTGATCTCATAAAAGAAATTGGTTCTTCACCATTTTGTTGGTTTCGCTGAGTTAAGACTGCTGCATATGATATGTCAGAAGTGAAAGCGTACAATATGAAGTCCTTGTTGAAATCTGGGCTGAAAACACTAGGGGCTTCTAAAATGGCTTCTAAGATTATCTAGAAAGATTCTTTTTCAGTTTGTCCCTAGTTGAAAATAGCATCCTTCTTAATTATTTTTTGTAAAGGACGGATGATTTCTAAAAAACTGGGGATAAATATCCTAACAAAGTTTATTTTACCAAGAAATGATTGCATTGCCTTTTTGATAGAAGGGTAAGTTACTTTTTATATTGCTTGGCTTCGTTCAGGATCAATCATGATCCCTCATTTTGAAACCACACAGCCTAATAAAATACCTTGTGTAACAACAAATATCGTTTTCTTTGGATTTAAAGAGACTCCAAATTTCCTACAACGTTCAAATACTTTTTCGAGATGATTAATGTGATCATGTCAACATTTGGAAAATAAAGTGACATCATCTAGATAGACAACTACTGAATGATTAATTAACCCTCTAAAAGAAATATCCATTGCTCCTTGAAAAGTTTCACCAGCATTGATTAACCCAAAGGGCATCTTTCTGTAAGCATATGTTCCCCATGGGGTTCTGAAAGCTGTTTTAAGTTGATCATCTGGGGAAACCAATATTTGGTTATATCCTGAGAAACCATCAAGAAGTGATACTATCTCAGACCCAGAGACTTTCTGAAGGATTTGTTCCATGGGAGGAACTGGGTAATTATATTTTTCAGAGGATTTATTGAGATTTCGAAAATCAACACATAGTCAAATGTCACCATTTTTCTTCCTAACTAGAACCAAATTAGCTACCCACTGAGTATGTCGAATATGAAATACAATCCTAGCAGCTAAAAGTTTGTTTAATTCATTCTTAATTGTTGGTTCCAGTGACGGGTGATACTTTGTCAGTTTCTGTTGGAAAGGTTTTGATCCTTGTATTATAGGAATAATGTGTTGCATAACTTGTTGATTGAAAGTCTTTAAATCATCATATGTCCATGCAAACACATCCTTGAATTCTTTAAATAATTTTATGAATGCTGATTTTTTTGTAGCAGTGCAATCTATTCCTAAATTCGCAATTTGAGGATTTAGTTTTGTTCCTAAATTTATAGTTTCATATTTCATTTGTGAACTATTAGTTTTACAATTAGGAACAGATTTAAATTTATCCTGAAGATCGAAAAAAAATTATGATCTTAAAACTGAGTTAGGGATCGTTTTTACCTTCTCAAAAGCTTTTTCAATTGAACAAAAATCATTTATTACCATAAAGTCCCGCAAATTTTCATCAGGTGTAACTTCATCAATGGCTGAATCTTTGAAAGTATCGTCATTCGTTAAGAAATTCAGAACCTTCAAATCATTATCAAAAACACACCAGTTAAAGATATTATCTGGTATGGAAGGACTAAAAATTAATTCAACTGAAAAGAAATCAAGTGTAAAATTATCAGATGGAATAATTTTTTATGCTACATTTGCTAATAAATCTACCTCTTGATTCTGGAATCTAGGAACTGACATTATATTGAATGCATCAAAATGTGAATTGAGATTCCATACCTCTCGTTGATAATTATACAAATGTTCAAAAATTTAGTGGATAGAATTACGGATTTGCCTGACTATGATTTCAGAATCACCATATGCAACTAGCACTTTAATATCCAAATCAATCACTTTTTCAGACCCTAAATTAGTGCTTCATATTCTACAGTATTATTTGTACAATTAAACTGAAGCACACATGCTATACATGCTTTGTTTCCTTTAGGGTCAATTAACAGGCAACCAGCTCCTACTCCTTCTTTAGATTTTGACCCATCAAAATATAAAGTCCAAGTGGAACTATTTGCAACTACTTTACTTTCAACAATATTTACATAATTATGACTATCTACATTATTTACAATTTCTTTAAATGAAGAATCATGATGAATAGTTGTAACGTTTAGAATTTCAAATTGTTGTTTATTATCAGAGAAAGCAGAATTTTCAGATTTAAAATTTTCGAACCCAAGTTTAAACATATAATTCCCCATTATAGAATCTGAAAATAAAATCGGTTCACTGGGATCATGTAATTCTGTCACTGTGTCTTTCAAATATCTTTCTCTGTTTATCTTAACTTGATTTGATTTTTTATTTTTAGGCAACCATAAGGTTGACTAATCTGTAGCAAAAAATCCATTCAACTGCTGAGACCAATCCCTACTCAAAAACAGCCCATATGCATCAAGAATGTCTGCAACCACTATATCTATGATTTGAAAAACTGAAGGGTTACAAGCAATCCTAACTAGAACATCTTTCATCTCTCCCACAACCCTCACATTCGTTATATCTAGTTGAGTAATCTATGAATTTGATGGAACATACTTTCGATTTAACCTTTTGCACACAGACAAAGGCATTACATTGGAAGATGCTCCCGAATCAACCATGCAATTATGAACGTTCGTATTAAAAATCTCGAAGGTAAGAAGGAACGGAGGGGTTGTTGATTTTAAATTTTTCCCTATTAGTGAAGCTTTATCAGCTGCTAATTTTCCTTTATCAGTAAGTGTTAAATCACTGTTAGAATTATTAGCAGCTATATTTTGCTTAGCATTAGGAATTATTGAACTCATGGTAGTATTTATAATGGAACTATTAGGCATTGGATAAATTTTAAGAAGATCATACATATTAATATTTGCACATGTCTTTTCTAAATCTTCAATTATGTCATACTATAGATCTAACTTTGGATCACTTTGGATAGGCTCAGAAGTCCTCACAGGTTGAGTTTGTTTGACAGATTGAGTCTGTTTGACAGGTTGAGAATTATTATTATCCTTACTTGGGGTAGAACCTTATGATGCTCCAGCAGTATTTGCGAATGTTCTACTTAGATTATTATAGGCATGTTGTCCTGAACAAGGAATTCTACTTTTAGAATCTTTCACTAGACTGCCCCAAAAATGGCCATTTGATTGTTGAGGTTCTTCCAATTCTTCTTCATTTTCATATTGTTCTTCCTCTTCATTATCTACGGTTTCTTTATTTGAAGGAGTTTCGGATAAAGATAAGACTACTCGAATAGTGTTAGAAATTTCTTCACTTACTGCTATATCAGGAGGTGAACTTGTTTTATTATTAGTATTAGGATTATGTCTAAACTGATTTCTGAAATACCCTCTAGAAGAGGAAGTTTCAGAATTAGTTTTCTTTGATCTTATGACTTCATTAGTTAATACCCGAATAACATTCTGCAATTGTTCTACATCAAATGCCTTATCCTTATCTAAATTAGGTCTTTCAATTTTCTTACGAGGAAAAGCATCAACTTTTTCACTTCTATCAGGTTCATAAGACATGGAATCCTTCTCGACTTTAATAGCTTCCTCAAAAGTTTCAACAAGTGTTGTTTTACCAGCTCTTTTAACAAACATTCCAAGATATTTTGGTAAAGCTGAAGTATAATTTTCTATGATTATATCCTCATGTGGTTGAGAAGCAACAGGAATTTTGTTTTTTAAGGTAATAAATCTCTGATTAAAATATTTAATTCTTTCTTTAGCTTCCATTTTAATTCTAGACAATTCAAGAGCTAAAAGAGCAGGTGTTTTATCCTCCCCGAATTTATCTAGGAAAGCCTTGTTGAAATCAGTATAGTTTGTGATTGACCCTTGGACTAATGAAAAGTACCAAGTAGATTCTTTCCCTTCAAAAGTTAAAGAGAACAAACGACAGACTATGTATTCATGCTGAACATTCATGGTTTGAACAGCTAAAATGAATTTATCTACATGCACCTCTGTAGGTTCTTTATTATCTGGATTAAACTTCGGAAGAAGTTTGTCTGAATGTTATGGCAAAGGATGTTGTACACCAGGCACAGCTACAACAGCTATTCTTAACCAAGGAAGTTATGGGTTAGGTGGATTAGGAGGGTTACCTCCTCCTCCTCCCCCTACAGGTATGTTTCTAGCCATAGTATTTTCTTCAGAATCTAAAGAACTCCCTTGATTAGATGACCTTGAACTATCCGGTGGTGATTCCGAAGGAGAAGGTGGTTGACCAAAACTTCCTACAGAAGTCAAGCTTCTAACAGTACTTTTTCTAGAAGTTTCTCTATGAAGACTTCTGACATGATAACTTGGATTTCTATCGGCTGAATCTTAAGTAATTATATTCAATTGAGGATTACGTCTTTGTTGTCTGGGTAAACTATAGTCTATTGGTGTTAAACCAAGTTGATGAGCATAAGCTCTCGTAAGAATATGACGTGATTCTTCTAAAGTTTGATTACTTTGTTCAGGAGTAAATGGAGATGTATTATGGTCACGCTCAAGAATGCTCCTAACAGTTTCTATGAATGGTGATCTGCTAATTTCAGGTTGTAAAGGAGGTTTTTGGTTGGTTAAAGGTTTATCATTAGTTCCATCAGCCATTAATCATTAATAGGCCCTCCTTCTAGCACCATTTGTTGGCCTGATTTTCTGACCTGGGCCAACTAAGGAGAAATAGTCCAAACAAAGCGCTTAAAGCATCCCTCGGTATGTTTGGAATGACTAAATCTCACAAGTTATGGTCTCCTGCTACCAACTAAATTTATCCTCTAAAGGAGAATATAAAAACTCAGTAAAATGTATCTTATGTTAATCTAAAGTTTATCTATCCCTAATGTCAGTTCTTAAGTTTAAATCATCCTAAAATTGATTTCCTAATGAAAGTCTCCTGATTTCTTTGGTTTTTGTTTTCAGTTTTCTGGTTAAGGAACTATTATAAAATAAACAAAATAATCTATTTTTAAATCCTATTAAATAGTTATTAAATTTAAACTAAATTAAAACTTAACTAACTACCCTATCTCAGCTGAGAGCAACTTTGAAAACTATATTAATTACCAATTAATAACTTAAGTTAACAATGAAGTAAATGATAATAATTCAAATGAAAATACTTCAATTATTATCATCAAAATCACTTTGTTGAATATGCACAAGACAAAAAATAAAAATAGAAAACTATTTTTATTTATTCTGTGATGTCCTATTAATCAATAACTAATGTTCAATACTAAATATTTGAATAACAAGATTATATTCATTCATGAAAACATTGTAAAAAATACAAATGAGATAAGAAATAAATATGAAATGTATTATTACTAAATCATAATTATGAATAAAAATATTAACTAACTAGACTCAGTAATACTTTCAATCAAACATTAATATTGTGCGAATAGAGTATATTTTCATATAATAAACACAATTATATCACAGTAAAATTGGATAAAGTGTAAGACGAGAAAAGAGTATATTGAAATAATATTAAGTTTCAGAAATAGTAACAAGCAATGATACCAATTTGAGAAATCTAGTAACAATCATCCACGAAGGTAAAACTCCAGCAGAGTAATCAAAACCAGAAATTGTATTATACTTTCAATAAGTCTTTTCTCCAGTACTCCATCCCTTTAACAATAAGTCTTTCAAAGTTTTATAAGAAGGACAAATAACTGCCTTTCCTTATTCTATGCAACTAAAACTAAAAATAAACTATCGAGACTATATGATAGAACATCTAGGACCTAACACATTTAATTATCATCCTCTTCAATAGTGCACCTGGCATCTGAATCATCAATCCAATAATTGCTTTCTCATCTTCAAATGTGGATTTGTCCATACAACAACTATTATTTGACATCTAGCATCCAGATCATTCGAGCTTGAAACAACTTCATCATTTGCTGGCAAAATATAAACGAAAAGAACACCATCAAAATCGAGGATCCATATCACACCTGCAAAAATCAATTAACCATGCATCAATTTTATAATAAATAACAAAACTGAAATAACAAATTTAATTAATTTATGTGCAATGCCCACAGAATCTATGATTTTGTGGGCATGCTAATTACCTGTTCTATTATTTCCAAAAAGAAACAAAAAAAACTCAACAGCAGTAACAATTTTCAAGGTGCACTTCTGAGTTTGATAACCCAACGAGCCTCAAACAATTTAGCTCTTAAATTTATGTTTTCAATTTTATGTTTCTCTACACACTTCAAGAACTTCTCATTAGCAGTAATCCATGATCTTTTCATAGTTTTCAACCTATATTTCTTCACTTTCAAATGCTTCCATTGCTTAACCCAGGTTAATAACTCACTTCTCAAGTTTTGTACTTCATCTTTCAATACAATGGAATTCGATTCAGACCTTTTCAATTTTCCTTTCAATTGCTCAATTTGTTGTTTTAATTTTATAGTATTCACGGTAATTCTTAGCATCTTCTCTGATGAAGAATCGTTATTCACTGCAGATCCTATTTTGATCTCTGTATCATTTTCCAAAACCGGCGATTGATTTTCACTAAAATCATCTTTCAGTTATACAACAGGATCATCAATTTTATCTTCATACTCCTGTGACGATACATCTACTGAACCATAATCCCCTTCTTGACATAGGATTTCGATTAATGGAAAATCTTGGGCATGAAAAGGTGCTTTTGAAGTAGAAGATTTCATGCTTCTGGTAATTCTGCAAAACCTAACTTTGTAATGGGGAATTCTGATAAGTTTGATTTTCCATCGAATTTCACTTTTCCTTTGTCTAATGTCTTCATTTTTTCCCTTTCATTCAAATATATAGTATGAGTATCCTCATATAAAGCCGAGACTACATGGGTTTCAAGATTTAAAGGAAGGGATTCTACTGCAACTGTATGTCTTTGATTATCCTCTATAGGCACTCTCAATTTAGACAATTCAACACCTCTTGACTTAGAATTGGCTTCAGTTTGAGGAAAACATTTACGTTTTCTATGAGTTTTAGGATGCAAAGTAGGTCAATACCGAGTTAATCCAAAATCATTCGCATTCAAAAATTCATCCCAAGATCTACCCAGATGATTTAACTCGTACTGAAATAGAATCTTAAGAAGACCATGATGAAATAAACTTTGTTATATATCTCCAATAGTGGTATGTACAGTATGAGCCATTTTCCTAAGACTCTGAAGTAGAAATAAAGGCAGGTTGATTCTGCAACCTTTCAAGGCCATCAACAACTGTAAATGATAATAATGTAGATGAGAGTAGTGGTCATCGTAGGTAAAATACCTAATTAATATCTTGAAATAGGATCTCCATTGTGGTTTCAAAAATTTAACGGAAATGCCTCTTTCAAGATCCAAACCCTATGCCAATGGCAAGAGAAACATTTCACATTTTTTCTTTTTTACTCTCTGGCCCTTGAACCAACATTCACCAATTTGGCGAAGCTTGGTAGCTTTAGCAATCAGAACCTCATTCTAAATCACCTGAAAAATCCCCAACTTAAGCTACATCATTCTTCAAAGACATAGCGAATCGTCTAGTTATTTCTACACGATGACCGCTGAAACCTTTAAAAAACAAACCCCAGCCTATTTTCTCAAACAATGCGGTTGCTTCTGGGTTATATTCAACCAATTCAGGGCATGAAATCTCAAAGCGATTAAGAGGTTCCATTTTCACCCTGCAAAGATTTTGATTAGGGTTCGGGATGAAGGGATGCGTGAATACAGATGGTATTGGAATCCATGTAAATGGAATTGTGTGAAGTATCAAATCATATCCCAGTTCATCTAAAATGAGAACTGAAACCCTAAACATAATCTTAGTAACCATAGTTCCAAAATAATGAAAACTAGTTCCAAAATTCTGCTACTTCATAAAACGCGACCACCAGGATAACCTAATCATTATGCAATGCTTCTCTGCAACCATTACATGATTTCAAGATTTGTTTTCCCAATGAAATGATATCAAGGTTAAAATCATAAAAACTCAAGAAATAAAATGATTACCTTGTACGTGTTTGATATTCAAAGATTTGTGGGAATCAAGCTGAAAAGACATAATTAGTACACTATCCTACATGTGTCCGATTATGAAACTTTGTGTTTAATCCCAATGCTAGGATAATGACCAAATATCAAAAGAAATCACCATATGATAAATAATGATTTTTGCATTGAAATTCTATCAATTCGTGGTGCAGTAATTAACAGGTGTGAGGATGTATAGATTCGTGTCAAAGTCATCTTTTTCTAGCTCTTAATCCTTGATACATTAAGTCTAATACGTGGAGGCTGGATGTAACATCATCCTAAGCAATAGTAAACCGCATGATAAAGAATAATTATGGTGCATCAACGAAAGCATCAACAATGACATCAAGCAAATCTTTCCAATACAAGTTCATCAATAATATTAACTTGGAAGATTAATATGACGATAAGTTAGAAATCACACAACGATTACATAAGCCACCTAAATGTTGATTAGAAATCATCATGCCAAGTTTAATGAAGATCGATCAATCAAAAGATGATATTTAAAGCTAATCCCTAGATCAAAACTACTTTCAATTTATTATTGAAAGCATAATATAAAATATTTTTATCAGAGTTTGAAATAGTAATAAAGACAAGGGTTACTTTCTATAAGTATATACAATGCAAATATTATTTATTTACAAATCGTATAAGACATAAGTTATCGAAGTTTGTAATGATACAAATGTTCAACCAGCATATAAAGGTTATCATATGATATAGCAAAATTAGTCAACCTTAACATATATGTTTGAACATCTACGTTTGATAATAACACTATGTCAAATACTTGAAACCAAATCTTTAAATGCAAATTTAAAAGAAATTTTATGAAATGCAAGGATTATGGATTATTTATACCAATTCACTCTAAACAAATAATGTAAAGCAGTAATCTATTTGTATTGATGATATATGATCATGAAATAATGAGAATGAATTTAACAGCTGCAAAATATAAAAGGACTAGCTTAATTCAAAGTGTTTCCTAAACTACCATCTTGACCATTAACTCTTCCTTCGTTGAGAGTACCTTCAGAATCAAAGATTTTTAAGGCACTCTTTAATAATTTTTAAAAAAAATTAATTAAAGAAAAGATCTGATCAATTTATTATGCAATATAGCAAGAAAATTGAGAAGAGTTGTTTCCTACCAACATTACCATGGGATGATATTCATTGAATCTCTCATCCTTGTGCCCATATTTCATACATTTTTTTCTAGTTGTTGCTATTAAATTTCACTCGGGATTTCTCATAAAGAAACTATTGCAAGGGAAAAAACATATATCATCACCCTTTTCACCCTCTTTCCCCGCCTCTAATGTTTTCTTACATTATTCCCACAAAAATACAGTGATAATTATAAAAATAAATCTATTTTTTTCTCAATAAGAAGACCTTACACCCTTTCTGAACCATCATTGTTATAGAAAAATTGTCGTAACATCTTTAAAATGAAACATATTTATAATTTTTATGTCATCGGACTTTCAAAAATCATTGACCAAGTAAATGTTGACTTTTTCAAACAATGGCTAACAGTTTGGAAAGGGAAACACCTACTATTTTGTTCATCTCAATTGAGACACAGTAACCCATAACGTCCCAATTGTGACACAATGTCACATATCATTGCAATTGGGGAGATATGTTACATGTTGTCACAAATTAGGACAAAAAAGAGTCATCATTGCAATACTAATGACATTGAACAGGATGGAAAAAATAATTAAAAATTTTAACATTTATCTTGGATTTTTTGATAGTATGGCTAGTTTAATCTATACTATCAGAAGCCATTAGTCATATTTCTTCCAATATGTACTAGTGATATGTTCGTTATTCGTAGACAACCATGGGATGATATTTTTATTGATCACTACTATAGGCCAAATAATATAGGTGGTGTTTGTTTTGGAAAATGGTTTGACTACATCAACGACTATGCTCAATCAGAGGCTATGTACTTCATCCTAGAATTTCTTAGGCCATGTATCCTCTATATGCTTCATGGTTATTAAATTTGTTGAGATTCGCATAACTCCTTCCTCATTTCGATGTGGTGCATGCCATCCCTGTAGAATAGCTAATTCTTTTCAATGAAAGAGCCTTCGAATCCTTAGGATTATAGGCATGTGCTTCAATATCTTATGAAGAGGACTGTGTGCTTTAGCCTTGTTTTTCTATCCTTATTTCTTGTCATGCCCACATTTTGGACATCTCTCTTTGTCTGCATATTCACCTCTATATATAATACAATCATTTGGACACACATGATATGAGATGTACTCAACACCCAACATTTTCAACATTTGCTTTGCATCTTTGCAGATGTCAGGAAAGAAAATATCACTCAAAAATTCCTTATCTTTGAATAAACTATAAATAGTGGGAAATATAAATGTACCATGTCATTTAACATTCATAAATTTAACCATTTTCAATGTTGATTATGTGACAATATTACTCAAAATATAAGGTAGTTGATGGTCATTTACCTCAAAATTACAGAGAAACATGCATCTAGCATGACATACATTTCTTTCAAGTTGTATAGTAACATTGTTGTCCCCGAATTTGTAGAATTGACTGTTTAGGTCCATAGAGAAGGGTGGAGGAAGTCAATTCAAGGCTTCCAAAGAAGGATTCAGTGATATGAGAATCATCCCCTAGCTCATTGTCCTAGAATGTATGTAACAACATTGCATCCATGGCACTAGTTTGTTGTAATAACTCATCCATACCAACCTCTACTTTGTTGCCTCCATTTCCAACATGTGAAAAACTACTATTACCCTAAGAATTCCTAATTAGTGAGTATGGATGCAACGAAATTTGAATACATAGTTTATTCAACCATTCTTGGTATGATTCCTCTTCGAGTTGCACTCTTTTATCATCCTTCTCTCGATTTGACATTGTACTGGGGTGAAATGGAATATCATAGATAGGTTTCTCATCATCAAAATCATGATTTCAAAAATATTGAACATTACATAAATGATTTTAGTAAGGACAATGCAACTGGTTTGATCCAACATTATACAAAAGAATTATTTCAGAATCATGAGAATCATTTCCAATAAAAAATGTTAATATGCAAACAATTTATAAAGAAGACATTTAGATTGAGCAATAAATTAACATCAGTCCCACATAGAAATTAAAATTTTCAAATTGATCAATACATTTTCAAATTGACATTATACAAGGCTGACAGCCTTAACAACACACCCATTAACCACCTATTCTACACCCCATGGGAAAATTGAACAATGCATTAACATGAATCCCATATAAAATTAACAAATATAATTAATCAAATAAGAGTGTTGTATCCAAGCAAGTAGTACACGTAGTGCTATCCATGAGTATGTGTGTGATATTTTGGCGTGATAATTACACATATGATAATGGTGTGATTAAACATCCTTGAGTGTATGATGAATCACATGAATATATTATGGAAAGTTCCCTATTTTGGCCATAAAACAAATAATTATAAATTAAATTAATAATTTATGAAACAAAATTTTAAACTAAGCAATACATTAACATGACCCCCATTGAAAATTAACAAATACAATTAATAATTTTTCTTTTGTTTTATCCCCCAATGGGACATCTAAGGGTAATCCCAATGTAAGGAATCTCTAATGAGCAGTTGGTGATATAAAAAAGTTATAGTTTATTAATAATTCATCACTAGGAGATAAACTATGTATTGCAAGTACAACAACAAATATATACGCTTTCCTTTTCATAAAGAACTCCTCGTCATTGAAGTGTTCCTCAAATGAACAACTTGCAAAAAATAAAGATCACCTAGAACTATTTATGAACCCTCTAATGCTCCCATGAGTGCGTGTATGACCATCTATATATAACATGTTCTTTCTATTAAAGTTTCTAGAAACATATATAAGATTCTGACAGGCAGATCTTGGGACAAACATGGTCTTCACATAGATTGCACAAGAGAAATAAGAGAAGAATAATTGAAGAACAATATGTGAAATATTCCATTAATAATTATTCACATTATGGGTGAATATATAATACATCACCAATGAATAATTCGAATACCTACATATGTAGTTGAATATACCAACCTAGACTGACTATAGAGCTAAATAGGAGTGGAAAAATCACCACCAGAGATAACTAGTTCAACTCCAGATCACTAAATAGTTAATAACTAGTTACAATCAGTTACAATCAATTAATTGAAGAGGGTAGGTGAACAAAGGCACCTAAATCCCCTTGATTCATGCAAATTGGCGTTAGACACAATGGGATTGAACTAACTAATGAAGAGTGGTGTACATGCAAATCAAATCATGTATGTAAGTTTAAATAAAAACTCAAAAGAAGTGATTGATGTCATGTTGTCAATTCAATCACAACTTATTCTATAGGAAATGGAATCAAATTCCATCGAAGACCCATTTGATATATCAAAGATATATTTCAAATAATATAAGGAACTTAACCTATCTCATCCCGTAGAGTGATAAATATCATGTTGAAATAGAGGGTATGGACAGAAACGAGCTGTTGCAAACCTCCGATATTCAACTGAACATATCTCTCAAACCAGAGACTCAATTTGAATTTCATGAAAAACACATTTCAGATCATGGAAATAAATTTCAAACGAGCTATGGTAGGCCCTCTAAGATGATATGTAGAGGTAGTGGTACCTATTCAAAGTTGGTTGTGATTTTCAAATTTTGTTGTTGAATTGTACCTACAGAAAACTAGAAAGAATTTTTTTGTAAGATGAATCAACCTCTATTTCCACAATGAGCACATTTTCAGAGTCCATCACACCTGTAGAGACTTCTCTGGACAGAATCCGGGGTTAGCAAGGAAAATATTGCAGCATTTATGTGGAAACTCAGCTGCTTCTAATGCATCAATGGAAATATCTAAGGGAGATTTGAATAGCCTGACCAGGATCTGATACCATATTATATTCTAACAAGAAGATCTTGGGACAAAAATGGTCTTCACGTAGATTGCATAAGAGAAATAAAAGAAGAATTATTGAATAACAATATGAGAAATCATTCCATTAATAATTAATCACATTATGGGTGAATATATATTGCATCATCAATGAATAATTTGAATACCTAAACAGGTAGTTGAATCTACCAACCTAGACTGACTCTAGAGCTAACTAGAAGTGGGAAAATAACCACTAAATCTAACTAGTGCAACTCCATATCACTAAAATAGTTAATAACTAGCTACAACCATTTACAATCAGTTCACTCAAGAGGGTAGGTGAACAAAGGAGCCTAAATCCCCTTGATTCATTCAAACTGGTGCTAGAAACATTAGGAGCGATCTGACTTATGGGGATCAGAGCACAACTGACGATAACTAAAGACGTACTGGAGTCAATTGTTGGAAAATTCTGGTGGGACTACGAGTGGGTTCCTATAAAATAGGGATTGATCCTTGGAGCTCCAAAATGCATGCAGAAAGGTGCAGTAAGTGGCATATATCCACTAGTTATGTCCCCCATGCACTGGTAAAGTGATAAGACCTCCCAAGCTAGGGAATTTAATCAAATATACTTTATGTGATCAAAGGAGACAAGGGGATGATTAACAATAATACTAACTATATAACCATTCATGCACATACTATACACGAGAACGTTATGCTTGTATTTAACAATATTCAAGTAATATGACTGATAATAGATAAGATCACAAAATGGAATAATTAATACTAACTATTTGGGAGGAACGAGTACATGTGAAAGGATAAACAATCCAAGACTTGTAGCATCTATATTAGACTTGGAAATCATAAAACAATTACCACAAAAGGAGAATTCAGCGTCCAACATCAGGCACAGGTAGACAAGATGACCAAGTACCATACCAAACGTGGTTGTAATAAGTTTGATATTTACTTTTCAAATTGACAAGAAGGGAGAAATCATCGCTACCCTTCAACATTTGGATGGACCTTGGTATGTACTTAGACAATTTTTCTCTCAATTCATGCAACTTTCTAGATCTTCTAGTAGAGATGTACTATTGGGTGACATTCATATCATACTTTGGATCACTAGAAATTTGGGTTGATTTAACATAAGAAGAGGGGTTCATTAATTGAGAATGACACATAGTTTTTTTAGCTTCCAATTTTTAAAAAATGAGCACAGGGAAGTGGTCCTACATGTCTTTTCTATGTCACCTATTGGGATTTTTACTGCAGTAGGGGGTATTAGATCATCAAAATTTGGTAATCTAGCATTGGTTTAATGGGTGAGTGTGACGCACCAAGGGTTATCCTTCAACCCTTGACATTTTTAACAACCAAAAACTACTATAGTGTCATAAAATAGATCCATATCATCATGAATTACCATTCATGAACCAATATTGTGGCTTGAAGATGGCATGTCACAATTTGCAAGGTAAAGTGGCTTCCCATTTTCATCTACGAATTGCTTGCAATATTTTGCTCCTAATAAGAGCTTACGACGTATCGAAATTGGTGAAATATATTGTGCATCCAAACTCAAACCTGAATTGGGATCCTGCAATATATAATAAGTTGATATTCATATTCACATGGATAAGTAACATAAATTCAAATAAATAATCAAAATATAAATAAAACCTAAACTTACTGGAGATGGAAAGGGAGATCTCATCAAACTTTGAACAAGATGGAATGAGATGGAATCTGAAGAATTGGCCATTTGGTACTATAACCTTTTCTCCTTGTATTTGAGTCAAATAAACAATCATTATATATATCTACAGTCCCAAAATATTTTTAATAATTGTATCACAATCTAAATTCCAATATAGTTTGGAAACCATTTTATTAGAATAATGTGATTTTAAGCAACTCATATATACTATGAAATATTTCAATTGATGTGGTTGAATACTAAAAGAACAATTGAGATGCATATATAATTTTAAGTTGATGAATAAAGCCACATTATTTCCAAATTAAATCGATGTGTCTAATCAAATAAACACTCGCTGATGTGATCATAACTATTTAACACACTCATAACTCGTTAACACACCGATGCATCCTAAAAACAAACACAACATACATCATCGACAAAATCCCCCATAGAATAAAATATCTGCTACAATAGATAGCAAATATTTATCAATGCATTTTACAAAATAATTCATATTGGTTTGTTTACTAAATATTGTTGATGTATTTGTAACTTCAGAATGTATTCACTTGTATATTTTATATATTGTATTTCATTGGTCCCTGATGTTCCTATCGGGATAATCATTAATGTAATCAAGTCATGTAAATTCATAGAGGTTAAACCTCCTAGTTGATCGGGAGAAAAAGTCCCCACAGTTTCAGGGAACTAGGGTTATTAGACCCTCCTAGAGAAATTGACCCTGCTAAGTAATTGTCAAGTCAGAAATTAGTATAAATAGAGAGTGAACCTCTCTATTTGAGACACACACTCACCCAACTATAGAGCATAGGTGAGAGAGAAGAAGATCACTCAAGTGAGAGAGAGAACAATTGTTGGAGATCATCTCTTTGTCTTTGGGTTTTACTACTGCCATTGGTGCTCATTATATCTCTGAGGAAGTTGCGGGGTTTTCTCCTTTATGGTTCCCCAAGGAAAATAGTTTGTCTATTGTCTCTTGTGATTTATTTCTATGCATGTTATTCTCTCAAATAAGATCCTAATATCATATTGTCTAATTGATAAAAATATAACATCGTATCAGAGCTAACCTGAGAAGAAGACACTCTGCAACTACAGAATCTAGGGCTTCTTACTTTTTGGGTCTCTCTCCACAATCCATCAAAAAAAGGAGGCTAAGCTGACTCTCCATTTAAGGGCACATCTTTTTCTCGAAGCAGAATATGATTCTGTGCACTTTCATTTTTTGACCTACCATTGCATCGGCAAATTAGGGCTTTTCATAGAAGTGAAATTTTTGAGTGAGCCTAGCTTAGGGTTACTCTCCTCCTCAAAATCAAAGTTTAGAGATCAAAATCGAGGTTTTTGGTTAGGTAGAACTACGGGAAAGTCAAACCCTTTTTCCCTGGAACCAGAAAACCAGCACTACAGAAGATCAGCTCCAGATCTAGTTTTTCAGCTTCTCAAATTGGTAAGATCTAGTTTTGTGAAAAGATTGAGGGATCTGATAACTTTCGAGCATGGAAGTATAGGATCTCACTTGTTCTTGAAGAAAATGAATTGGACTCCTACATCAGTGGAGAGGTTCCAGTTCCAGAGGGAGATGAGACTAAGGCCTTACATAAGAAGAACTTGATCAAGGCCAAGAGGATTATTTCTTATTCAAACAAGGATCACCTCATACCACAGGTGTCCTCCCTAAAGACACCTAAAGACATGTTTGAAGCCTTGACCAAGATATTTAAATAAAAGAACATAAATCAGAAGATGGCTTTGAGGAACCTGTTGAAGAATGTGAAGATCTAGAATGCAGAGACCATAAAATCATACTTTAGAAGGGTCTCCCAGATCAAAGAACAACTTTAAGTAGTGGATGAAGAAGTGGAGAATGCAGAGATTGTGATGAAAACCTTGAATGGTCTCCCTATGTCATGGGACTCTTTCATTCAAGGGATTTGTGCTAGAAGAAAGCTAGTCACCTTCAGTAGACTGTGGGAGGAATGCTCACAAGAAGAAGCTTGAATAGTAGCCCAGAATAGAAGATGGGATGTGAACATCAAGCTTTCACAATACACTCCAAGAAAATTAGGAGGGGCTATCATCATCCCAAAGGTAATCATTCTCACCAGAACGATAGCCCTAGAAAATATAACAAAGACATATCTAAATACATATGCTTTACATGTGATGAGAGAGGACACTTTGCAAGAGATTCTCCCAAGAATAAGAAGGGCTCTCATAAGAAGAAGGAAAACAAAAGAAGACATCATGCTCACACTGTAGAGGATGATGAACCTTCCATAAATAGAATCAAACAAGAAAGTGATGATTCTTCAAGTGATGAAGAATATGTTCTAATTTCTACCCTCACAGGAACTGTCACACATGGAAGCAATGATTGGCTTATAGACAGTGGGGCTTCCAAACACATGATGGGATTCAAGGAATATTTTGTGAAACTATCTAAACATAAATCACCCCACAAAGTAAAACTTGAGGATGACTACCAGTATCCAATAAAAGGTAGTGGTGAATCCTCCTATAAGTTAGACTCTGGAAAGTCTATGAAGATGAAGGATGTCTTGTTTGTACCAGGACTGAAGAAAATTCTTGTCTCCATATCTGCATTAGATGCAAAATGCATAAGGGTTTCATTTGTAGATGGGCAAGTCCTTATGTGGCAAAAGGGAAAGACTATAGATGATGCAGTAGTGATTGGAGAGAAAGAGGGAGGCTTATACAAGCTAAAGGGCCAACCAGAACAAGCCTTGGTCCATGACTCAGTTGATCCAAATGAACTTTGGAATAGAATTCCTGCACATGTGCACTATACAGCACTACCATTTGCAAGAAAAGTTGTTGAAGGTATTCGAGAAATACAAGAAAAGCATGAAAGTGTTTGAAAAGGATGTGCGAAAGGAAATAACACAAAGAAGACATTTCCAAGTAGCGAGAGCAAGGAAAAAGGAATCTTGGAAATCATCCACTCCGATATATGCGATCCGATGTCATCCAGTTCATTGAGTGGGTATGTATACTATGTTTCTTTCATTGATGATTTTTCTAGGTAGACATGGATATACTTCCTGAAAAACAAAAATGAAGTATTCAACAAGTTCAAAGAATTCAAATCCTTTATCGAGAACCACACAGAAAAGAAAATCAAGACCTTTCGATCAGACAATGGTAGAGAATTCACATCAAATGAATTCAAAGAATTATTCATAGATTCAGGGATTAAGAGGGAGCTGACCACTCCATATAATCCACAACAAAATGGGGTTGTAGAAAGGAAGAATAGAACTATCGTGGAAGATGCAAGCGCAATGCTTCATGATCAATATCTCCCCATACATCTATGGGAAGAAGCTGCTAGGACAGTTGTGTATGTATAGAACTGTACTCTGCATAAAGTACTTGAGAACAAGACACCTGAAGAAGTATTCCCCGGTAAGAAACCATAAGTTAGTCATCTCAGAATATTTGGTTGTCCAGTGTACATACACATTCAAAAATAAAAGAGGACGAAGTTAGATCCTTTAGGGAATAAGGGTATATTTGTGGGATATAGTGAAAGATCAAAGGCTTACAGAATATACTTCCCAGGATTCAAGAAGATTGAAATCATCAGAGATGTAACATTTAACAAAGACTCATCTTACATCAAATCCAAAAAGAGACCTGTTGAAGACCCTAAAGAAACAAAAGTACCTAGGATTCAAGATACAACTATGAACGATGCAACTCAAGAAGAAGATCGAGAAATAGAAGAACCCCAGGAACCTATAGATCCACCCCAAGAGAATAATCCTCACAAGAAGAAACTTACATGGGTACGAGAGGCTATCCAAGGTGCAGAAAGATATGGGGCTCCAAAAGAAATGCACAGAGAGAGGAAAAGAACTAGGTCCTACTCCGGATATGTATCCCTATTATGTGACATCATTGATAAAGAACCTTCCAATTATGAAGAAGTAGCAGAGAAGAAAGAATGGAAGGATGCTATGATCGAGGAGTACTAGTCGATCATGAAGAATGATGTCTAGGATGTTGTTCCAAGACCAAAGGGGAAGTCTGTTGTGAGTTCCAAGTGGATCTTCAATATCAAGCATGCTACAGATGGCAGCATAGAGAAATATAAAGAAAGATTTGTGGCTCTTGGCTTCTCCCAGAAAGAAGGAATAGATTATGAAGAAACTTTTGCACCTGTAGCCAGATACACTTGCATCAGATCAGTACTTTCTCTAGCTGCAGTATTGAAATGGAAGATACACCAAATGGATGTTAAGACTGCTTTCTTGAATGGTGTAGTGGAAGAGGAAGTGTATGTGGAGCAGCCACTCGCTTTTGAGACACGTGATAGAAAAAATCATGTGTGTAAATTGAAGAAATCCCTGTACAGTTTGAAACAGGCACCCAAGACATGGTACCGCAGGATTGACAGCTTCCTGATTAGCTTGGGCTTTACCAAGAGTAAAGCAGATTCCAACCTTTAATACAAGGTTGAAGAAGGGAACCCAGTGATACTCCTATTGTATGTAGATGACCTATTTGTAACAGGTGAAGATGGGTTGATTGCTGATACGAACAGGAAGCTTGCTTCCGAGTTCAAGATGAAGGACTTGGGTATGATGCACTACTTTATAGGCATGGAGGTGTGGCAGAATGCAGATGGAATATCCCTGGGACAAGCGAAGTATGTAGTAGAGATCCTAAAGAGGTTTGGGATGATGGACTGCAAGGCCATGACCACACCTATGGCATCAAACCTAAAGCTATTGAGTGATGCTTCATCATAGTCGATTGATGCTATGATGTATCGTCAGATGATTGGGTCCTTGATGTACCTGACAAATATGAGACCAGATATTTTCTTTGTTGTGAACACATTCAACTAGTTCCTAACAGATCTGAGACATGTTCACATGATTGTTGCAAAGCATATTTTGAGGTATCTGAAGGGTATAGTTGATTATGGGCTTAAGTATGAGGTGAATCAGAAGGTTAACCTGGAAGGTTATGTCAATTCAGATTGGGAAGGAAGTGCCATTGATAGGAAGAGCACTTCAAGGTGCTACTTCAGTATGGGATCGGGTGTGATCTCTTGGTTTAGCAGGAAGAAGTCCTTTATGGCAGTGAGTACAGTCAAAGTAGAGTATGTCATAGCTTGTACAGGTAGTTGTGAGGCGGTGTGGCTAAGGAAGATACTATCTAATTTGTTTGATATCTAGTTGGATGCTACTTGTATATATTGCGACAACCAGAGTTGTGTGAAGTTGTCGGAGAATCCGATGTTCCATGACAAGTAGAAGCATATCGAGGTAAAATATCACTATATCAGGGATATGGTGCAAAGAGGAGCAGTGAAGCTCTAGTATGTTGCGATGAACAAGCAGATAGCTTATGTGTTGACCGATCCATTGGCCAAAGTGAAGTTTGAGTACTTTGGGGAGAAGTTTGTTGTTCTCCACATCGAGGTTTCTTCCAAGGGGAAGTTATGAGTCTGTGTGCCTTTCTGACATGGTGGTAGGGTTGGTTCCTCCCATGGTCAGATGTAAGTGCAGAGCCTTTCTGACATGGTGGTAGGTTGGGACTACCATGGTCAGATGTAAGTGCAGAGCCTTTCTAACATGGTGGCAGGCTGGGCCTCCCATTGTCAGATGTAAGTGCAGAGCCTTTCTGACATGGTGGTAGGCTGGGCCTCCCATGGTCAGATGTAAATGTAGAGCCTTTCTGACATGGTGCCAGGCTAGGCCTCCCATCATCAAATGTAAGTGAAGATCCTTTCTAACATGGTGGCAGGCTAGGTCTCCCATGGTCAGATATAAGTGTTGATCCTTTCCAACATGGTGGCAGGTCAAGCCTCCCATGGTCGGATATAAGTGCTGAGGCTTTACGACATGGTGGAAGGTCAAGCCTCCCATGGTCAGATGTGAGTGCTAGTCCTTTTTGACATGGTGGCATGCTGGGCCTCCCATGGTTAGATATAAGTGTTGGATAATCCTTTCTAACATGATGGCAGGTTGGGCCTCCCATGGTCATATGTGAGTGTTGGGCCTTTCTAGATTGGTGGTAGGTTGGGCCTCCCATGGTTAGATGTGAGTGTTGGGCGTGCCATTCTGACATGGATGTTGTATGTGTTCCTCCCATGGTAATATATAAGTGTTGGGAGGGCCTTTCCAACATGGTGGAATGCTGGGCCTCCCATGGTCGGATATAAGTGTTGAATAATATGAAGACCTACTTAGAGGCTAGGCCTACAACCAGCATGAAAAGGGACTGGCTCTATAGAAATTCCTATAACAAGTAGAATTGAGAGATAGCACCATTTGATCCAGTTATGATCCAGCTTTGATGATGATCCAGTGATGATGATCAAGTGATGATCTAGTGATGAATACTTGTACTGATGAATTGTGTCAAGAGAATACCTTCCTAGTTATGAGGGAGTGTTGATGTATTTGTAACTTTGGAATGTATTCACTTGTATATTTTATATATTGAATTTCATTAGTCCTCAATGTTCCTATCGAGATAATCATTAATGTAATCAAGTCATGTAAAGTCATAGAGGTTAACCCTCCTAGTTGATCGGGAGGAAAATTCCCCACAGTTTTGAGGCGCTAGGGTTATTAGACTCTCCTACAGGAGTCATCCCTGGTAAGTAATTGTTAAGTCATAAATTAGTATAAATAGAGAGCGAGCCTTTCTATTTGAGACACACACTCACCTAGATATAGCGTATAGGTGAGAGAGAAGAATCTCGCTCAAGTGAGAGAGAGAACAGCTGTTGGAGATCATCTTTTTGTCTTTGGGTTTTACTACTGCCATTGGTGCTCATTCTATCTTTGAGTAAGTTGTGGGGTTTTGTCATTTATGGTTTCCCTGAGGGATTTTTTTTTGTCTATTGTCTCTTGTGATTGATTTCTGTGCATGTTATTCTCTCAGATAACATCCTAAGATCATATTGTCTAATTGATAAAAATCTAACAAATATATGTGCATCGTTGTGTTTCAATTGTACATGCATTGTTGCATGATTTATTGAATACTCATCAATGTGTTTAATTAAAATACACACTAGTGTGTTAGAATCACAAGCGCATCAAAATGCTAAAAATAAAAAAATAGAAAAATTACACAAGTTACTTTTTCCCCAAACTGAAAAAAAAAAGTGGCAATTTTTATTTTGAAAACTAATTCTAAAATGTGTATAAAAGCAAAAAACCTAAACATTGATTCATTCTTTTGCCGAAATTTTTAGGGGAGGGTTTTGGAAGACAGAATTACGTGGAAGTAGTTTGGAGAAACTGTATTATTCGAAGGACTAAATATTTTTAAGTATGATGAATCAAACAAAACCCTGGATAGTAAAAAATTCATGCAAAATATTACTATTGATCTTATTATCCTATTTAGATTTCAACTAGATTTAGAAGAAAAAAAATGATTTTTACCTTCAGTGTTGAAACCCTTATTTTGTTGCCCTCCTTTTCATTTTATGTCGCTGCAAAATTTTACATTAGGGTTTGAATCCCTCTATTGTTACACAATTACAATTTTTTCTTTTAGGGATTTTAGATTTGACTATTTTGTGATTACAGGGCCACTTTTTGGGTTGAATCAATAACCATGTCCACCTTGTTAATTTTTTTATTTATTTTTTATTTTTTAATTAAAAAACATGTGTGTCATTTTTGGTGTGTTTTCATCATTGTTAGAATATAATCCGTCAGGATTATTGTAAATAAATAAATAAATAGGAATTTGAATAGTTGCATGGGAAGGTGAAAAGGCTGGTTCTCAACCGCCTCATTGTAATGTATAAATTAATGTTTTTGGCCATGAATAGAATTGAATCGGGAGTTATTACCAACAAGTGGTATCAGAGCGCTGCCATAACTCCTGCCTATTTCCAGTCTTCCCATTCCTGGCATTCTGCTTGCCAGTCCATTGCCAGACTGCTCCATCAGTCTGCCAGTCGAGTCACATGCAGTGTATGCGTTACTCCTCCATCTACCTACGTTTATTCTCTGCTAAATTTTTTTGAATTACCTAACCCTAATTTGCAGCACCCTAACGTTGGAGATATCCTTTGAAAGTTATTCTTGCCATTGAACTAATATCTCACCACTGCGTTATGAGGAGTCTGTATATTGTGTTGTATATGCCACTTACTATTTATTAGGGTTTCCTTTCATGCCCCCTTGTCTTAGAACCAGAGTTTGGAGCTTCGGCGATCTCTGGGCTCTGGATGTTGCTACAGTAGCATAGAAGCAGTATTATTATTATTACTGCGTTGAGTATATCTCCTCCAATCCTAATTGCTACCGCATCTGCAAAGCCTCATACATGCTCCAACATTACTCGTTGCCCATGATACAAAGCTAGAGCCATGGAATTTGCATCTGTTGGCTCCACACCAATTATCTGTATCTCAGGTCGGACTCGCTTTATGTAAGCAGCAATCCCAGCAATTAGACAACCTCCACGCACTGGTACAAATACATCATGTAATGGGCCCTGAAGTTGGCATATAATTTCCATTCACCTGGTGAGTAATGCCATTGTTTGCGGACTGGAGGCGACGGAAATATCAGAGCTGCAATTTCATGATGGGAGTTTATAATCTAAAGACCGTGGAGAAGAGACTGTGTTGAAGATTAAAGACTGGTGATTGATATATATATATATATATTGATATATATTGCTGCGACCCATATTTTGTGTTGTGAGAGCTGCGACCCATTTACTCTCATATTTTGTGAACTGCGACCTGCAAGTGTATATTCAGTGCCCTTTTCAAAAGCGTGGAAATATATGTTGTTGCTGGTGTATTAGAGAGCCTGCGTGGAGCACAAGATAATAATGTGCGCTGGACATAAAACCCTAGTTTTGCCCTAGTTCCAAACTACTGTGTGTTGAAGATGGTATGGAACTGCTGCGTGTTGAAGACAGCTGTGTTTTGCGTTGTGAAGGTGCAGTGAGTATGGAGTGATAATGATCCTGCCTCATCTTCTCAAAGATTGCGATATAGAGACTGCTGCGTGGAGAGATTGCAGCCTGTGCATGTAAGCTGGTGATTTGAAGGGAGAAAACTAGTGATTTCGAGATATTTGACAGTGAAAACTGATTATTTTTAGTGTTTTTGGTAAAGATTCCTCCTGGAAGTGGAGCTGCGACCTATGCGTGAAGGCACTCTTGTGCGTGAAGTGTGTGGAGGTGAAGACTGTTCTCTTCATATTAGCGTGGAGACCTATCAGTGTTTATGCTGAGTGATATATTGTATGCTGCGTACTTGAAGACCGATCTCAGACTGAATACTGAGACTGATTTGTGCAAATAATGTATGCTGCCCGTGATTGTATACCTTGTGTGGAGTACTAATTCAAAGAGCTACACGTGCCAAATAAAAAGCCTTGTCTATAGAACGAGAACATCGTTCAGTGCATCTTGGATGGTGCTGCTCTCTACAGTGCTGCTCTCATCCGCAATATTTCAGAATTATGCCTACCTCTCTCAGCATGGAGAAGGTAATATGTCATCTAGTTCATTGTGGCATGCAAGATTTGTTCATCTAAATTATAACAGTCTTCGTTTGTTGAGAAAGAATGGTGTATTTGGTCTGCCCACCATTCCCAAAGAGGAGAATAAATGTGATGCATGTATATTAGGGAAACATAGTAAGCTGCCAATCCATGAATCTAATTTCAGAGCAAGTAGGAAATTAGAAATAGTGCATTCTGATTTATGTGGCCCAATGCCAACTCCTTCAGCAAATGGGAATAAGTATTTTATGACATTTGTTGATGACTACTCACGAATGTGCTGGATTTACTGTTTAAAGACAAAATCAGAAGCATTTCAAACATTCAAAGACTTTCATGCATTGATTGAAAAACAAGCACAATAAAAAATTGGTACATTTCGTAATGATAATGGAAAAGAATACACTTCAAATGCTTTTGAAAATTATCTTCGCCAACATGGAATTTCACATCAGACTACCGTTCCCTACAATCCTCAACAAAACGGTGTAGCAGAAAGAATGAATAGAACCATAATGAATATGGTTCGCTCAATGATGTTTTTCAAGAATGTAAAACTAATGTTTTGGGGTGATGCAGTAAAATGTGCAGCATATTTGAGAAATAGAAGTCCATCAAATGCACTTGATAACAAGACTCCACATGACATGTGGTTTGGCCATCTCCCTTCAGTCAGGCATCTCAGAGTTTTTGGTTCCACCTATTATGCCTTGATTCCAAAGGAGCAAAGAAACAAGCTTGGTGCTCGAAGCAGAAAGTGCATTTTCTTGGGGTACGAAGAATACTCCAAGGCATACCGTTTGTATGATGAGGTAAACAAGAAATTTGTTATTTCCAGAGATGTCATTTTTCTTGAAACTAATAAAAATGACCAGTCCATTGAGAGACAGCTTGATCATCTGGAAAATTATCCTCATCCAAAGACATATTCTAAAAATGAATATGAAATTCCAAATCTTGAAGGGGGGATTCCTATTCTGGATCAACCTTTGGAATCTCCATATGAAGCACCAACTCCTTC
>LPNX010749625.1:69754-305036 GCA_001517045.1 Pseudotsuga menziesii | reverse complement strand
GAGACAGGAGTATCAACTTCTGGATACACTATGAGTCTTGGATCAGCAGTTGTTTCATGGAGATCACGCAAACAGTCAGTTCCAGCAGATTCAACAACAGAAGAGGAATATGTGGCTGCAGCTGAAGCAACGAAAGAAATAGTATGGCTCAGGAAGATACTTGAAGATTTGCAAGAAAAACAAGAGAACTCCACTCCATTGTTGGTCGACAATAATTCTGCAATCAAGCTGGCTAAGAATCCTAGATTCCATGATCGAACCAAACACATCAACACAAAGTATCATTTGATTCGACATCATGTAGAGGCCAAGACAGTCCATCTTCGACATTGTTCCACAAATGATCAAGTTGCAGACATCTTCACCAAAGCGCTTGGATGAGAAAAGTTTGAAAGATTCAGAAACATGCTCGAACTTATGAACACCCCTTCGGATTAAGAGGGGGATTGTTAGAATATAATCCGTCGGGATTATTGTAAATAAATAAATAAATAGGAATTTGAATAGTTGCATGGGAAGGTGAAAAGGCTGGTTCTCAAACACCTCATTGTAATGTATAAATTAATGTTTTTGGCCATGAATAGAATTGAATCGGGAGTTATTACCAACAATCATAGTATCACATTGGTGCATTTATAGTAATAGCGCACCGGAAATGACATGCATATCTTATTTTCTAAAAGCTTAGAAAATCATTTCTCGATTATTGGTGTCGCAGTATCGCATTAACTTACCAGTGTGTTTATACTAATATAAGTATATCGGTAATGGTAAGAACACAAATTTTTTATTATCCTGAAAGGCTAAATAATTTTTTGTTGTTTACAGTACACTTGTTTTTATATAAAGCATCAGTGTGTTTTTATACATAACACACAGGGGCATTTTATATATTGAAGTGCACCGATATCAAACTTATTTTATATTTTGAAGTTCTGTAATTTATTTGTGTAAATATTTTGTATTTAATGGTCTAGGATGTTCATTGATAGAAAATGCATGGTATGACTTCTAAGAACAACAAAGTTAGTCAATATGATGGAAGCACATCTAGAATTATGATGAAGGTAAGTGCATTTTAATTTTTGTATTTAAATTAATTTGTTTGAATTGTTTGTAAATTTAACTAATATGCTCTAGTTAATGTGTGACATGCAGAGCCAAAAAATGAGGAATGATAATATTCTTACCAATCTAATTCTAGAAGAGCGTAAAATGTAGATTTTTCACTAGTTTTCAGCCACCGGTATATGAGTAAAAACTGTCACTGTTTATTTAATTCTCTGAAAAAATAAAATGCTGGAAATAAACATTATTTTTCAGACTTAAAACACTATCGTAACTACTCTTTTTCACTAATAGAAAAAAAAAAATTATTCAGCACGCCATTCAACACACAGAACACATTAATTTTCGTCCAATATCCCTGGAAAAACTCACAAGGGGAAAACTAGTCAGAGAGAGAGAGTTTATTATTTCTTCAATATGAAAACCAGACATTAACTTACAGTCAAAAATCCAACTTATCTCAACCTAGAAAGATGACCCAGCAAGTTGCCTCAATTTTTGTGCAAAGGCTGCCTCGTTTTCTGTGCACCTTCAGTCCCAAAATCTGTGCCTAGAAATCACTGCTCAGCTTCCCTCGATTTTTGTGCATGAACAACAAACATCTATCCTCGAAATTCATGCCAAACATGCATAAAAAATTGTATTGTACGGTCTGCAATAAATGCAGTTGTACACCTCGAAATATGTGCCATAAATAAACTGTTGCTGACTCAAGAAATGTGTTGTACGTTCCTCATAATTTGTGCCTAATATTTACCTAAAAATTACTACCAAATCTGTACTCTACGGAACTGTACCTTGCTCCTTGATTTATGTACTAGCATTAAATGCAAGTTGTACTTTCTTCTCGAACTCTGTGAACTCTATTAAATGATATTGTACTTCCTCCTCAAAATTTGTGCTAGCATTTATTGCTCCTTAATAATCATTCCCACCAAAATATTCTCTAGCACGCTACCTCAAAAAGCGTTCCCTTCTCTCTTCTTCATCTTTGTCTTCTTCCTTCTCCTTTCAAGAATGAATGCATTTTCCTTTTCCTTTCTTTTTGTCCATATCCCTAGGTAGGTGAAGAGGCATCTAATCAAAAGGCTTAGAATGGATTACAATGACGGTTGAAATTAATTGCTCATATTTTATTTCTAAAATATTAATTTCACTCAGCCACTTAAATTTATCAAAAACTGACTTTAATGCTCTAAAGTCAAATTAAATGTCACTTAAGTCATTTAATGCAAGGTTCACTTTATTTCCCTTCACTAAGTGACTAAGGATAAAGTCAATTAAGGGAACACTTCCCTAGGTACAAAACTAACACTCCCTCTTACCAAGGAAGGTGTTCTGCACCACTCCCAACTTGTCCCTGAAGAAGACAAACTTGCCCCTCCCTAAACACTTCATTAGAATGTCTACTACCTGCTCATCAGTGGAAATATATTGAAGCGTAACTGCCCCTCTCTGAACATAGTCTCGAATGAAATGATATCTGATCTCAATGTGCTTTGACCTGTCATGGAAAACTGGATTCTTAGAGAGCTGGATGCAACTCTGATTATCATAGTAAATCACCGTAGTCCTAATCTCCTGACCAAATAGATTCACCAGCAACTTGCGAATCAACAAGGCCTCACAGCTAGCCAAAATGGATGCCATATAATTATCCTCAGCAGAACTCAATGCAATGGATTTCTACTTCTAACTGAACCATGACACTGCTTCCCAGCCCAAACTGAAACAACATCTAGAAGTGCTCTTTCGGTCTGTCAAACTGCCTTCCCAATATGAGTATGTATAACCAACCAATCTGATCCCCTCTAACCTCCTGTATTCTAAACCAAATTCCAATTTCCATGATACATAGTGCAACACATGTTTTGTAGTGTCCCAATGCACATTCCTAGGCTCCACCATGAACTCGCTAAGAGTGTTTACTGCAAAACAAAAATTTGGCCTAGTGCTGACCAGATACATCAATGACCCAATAAGATGACGATATAAAGTAGGATCTACCAACTCTCCCTCAAAAGCATGAAGCTTCTTCCAGTTGGTGATCATAGGTGTCAACATAGGCCTACAATCTCCTCAAAATATCAATGGCATACTTTCCCTACCCCAAGAAAATATGTCTAGGCTCCTGCCAAACCTCTAATCCCAAGAAATAATGCATCAGCCCAATATCAGTCATCTCGTCTCTGCTGCAAGATCCTTCTTGCAAGATACAATGGGTCTCTCTCTCTCCCTGTGATAAACAAGTCATCAACATATAGCAAAAGAACAAGCAGATCATCTCCAACCATGATGAAGTAGAGATCTAGATCTGCTTCACTCTTCTGAAACCTCATACTTAGGAAGTAAGAATCGATCCTGGAGTACCAAGCTCTAGGATCTTGATTCATCCCATAAAGGGCCTTCTTCAACCTACAAACATGAGACTCTCTCTTATGAATCTCAAAGCCCTGAGGTTGATCAATGTAAATCTCCTCATGTAAGATCCCATTGAGAAATGTGGTCTTTACATCCATCTGATAGATCTTCCAATCCATTTCCATTGCAATGGAGATCAAGCCCATGATAGAAGTATACCGAGAAATTGGAACAAACACATCATAATCAATTCCCTCAACCTATGAAAACCCCCATGCTACAAACATGGCCTTGTAATTATTCACACTCCCATCTGCCGCATGATTTAGCTTATAAAGCCACTGAGAAGTCACCATAGACTTCCCTTGAGGTCTCAAAACTATCTCCCATACATCATTCTTCATGATGGAATGGTACTCATCCATCTTGGAATCTCTCCAAACCAAATGCTAGGAGGCCTCCTCAAAAGTACAAGGCTCAGAATCTCGTGTACTATCTACCAACAACATGCCCAATCTATCGAGCATCTTGCTGGCCTTCACATCCTCCCTAGGTGCCCCAAACTCCTAAGCTTCCTTCAAGGTATCTCAAATCCACTTAGGTGCCTTCGTCCTTGGAGGTTGTTCCCACACTGGTCGATCATCATCTAAAGATATACCATAGGTGGAAACCCCAGTATCTTGTGAACCTGAAGCTGGTGTACCCTGTAATCTTGATCCTGATCCTCTGTAAGGTGTACCTATAATAATAGACCCATCACCTATCTCCAAAGACCCTTCTAGCCTAACCACTGGACCTAATGAACCTATGCCAAGATAGTGCAGTCCTGTAACCCTGGAAACTGTTGATCATGACTGCTGCAGAGATTGAACCTGTCGAATAACCTGAGGTGTAGGGACCTGCTGCTCTCCCTACTCTGACTCTCTTGACTTCCTGAATGCCCGCTCCTCCTCAAACTTCACATCCCTTCTCACCACCACTTTCCTCTGAGAGGGAAGGTAAATACGGAAGGCCTTTGAAATCTCATCATAGCCTACAAATATTCCATTATCTGTAGTGGGCTCCAACTTTGTCCTCTTCTCTGAAGGGACATGAGAGTAAGTCAGAATACCAAATATCCAAAAATGGCCAACTTCAGGATTCTTATCTAAAAATAACTCCTCGGGTGTCATATTCCCCACTGCACGATGGGGACTCATGTTCTAAAGATATACAGCGGTGCTGGAAGCATCAGCTCAGAGAAAGAAAGGAAGTGACTGGTCATGTAGCATAGCTCAGGATGTTCTAACAATGGACTTGTTCTTCCTCTCTGCTACTCCATTCTACTCTAGAGTATACGACACTGTCAACTATCTCCTGATACCCCCCTGTATGCAAAATCCATCAAACTCCTTGGAGGTATACTCACCCCCGTTATCCGATCTAAGAACTAGGATATTCCTCCTTGTTTGGTTCTCCACAAGAGCTTTGAAATATTGGAACCTTTGTAAGACTTCCTCGCACTTCTTGCTCTTCAGAAAGTAGATCTAGGTCTTCCTGGAATGGTCATCAATGAATGACACATAATACCCGTATCCTCTCAAGGACATAGAAGACATCGATTCGCACAAGTCTGAATGTATCAATTCAAGGGTACCTACTAACCTACTATCACTACTCAAAAAAGCAGTCTTGGTGTACCTTCCCAAAGCACACCCCCTGCACACATCAGTCTACCCTGTGCTGAACTATGGTAAACATGTAACCATGTGTCCTAACAACCCCAAGTCTAGATGATGCAAGTGAGCCATCCTCCTATGCCAAAGCTCACAAATCTCACTACTATTGCTATGTACCAAGGCAAGCTATGGCTGAAACAACAGCCTATATAGTTTCCCACATCTCACTCCAATGGTAACTGAAGTAGATGGTCCTACAGTATTGGGAAACATATGCACGTGTCCATCTAGGAAAGACACCCCAAAACCCTGATCCTTGATCATGGAAACTCACACTAGGTTCTTCTTCAACCCAGGTACATACAATACATCTCGTAACACCATGGGACTCATGGACTCCATCTGAAATGTAGTGGTCCCACACCCAACAGCTCTGACTACTGAGTCATCTCCCAACACAACATCCACATCTATCTCTGTCTGTGAAATCTCGGAGAACATCTCATGAGTACCTGTCATGTGACTCGAGGCTGCGCTATCAATATACCAAGTGTCGGAAGTAGATGCACTATAAGAATGGTCTGTCACATAGGAAAAATCCCTCTGTCTATCAACATCCGCACTGGTGAGAATGGATTCTCTATCAATATCAACATGCCCAGTGCATAGTGAAAACTCACTCTGAAATCTTGCGAAAAAGTCATCGACTTCTGTGAAAGTTGTTTTCTGGTCCGGGTTCTTCTTTTACTTGTTAGGACACCTTGCAACATAGTGTCCCATATGGTGATATGTAAATCACTTTACAGAGCTCAGATCCTTCTTCTGCCCATCCCGTTTTTTCTTGACCCCACCCTTCTTGGGACCCTTCTTGCTCTTCTTCTTCCCCTTCGATGTCAATGCCACATCCTTCTCATCATGTCTACTAGAAGAACTACTCCACTGTAAGAAACCCCTATGAGTATCCTCTTGAACAAAGTCATCATAGACTCTGTCCTAAGATGGTAAGTTCTCTCTAGCCACCAAACCCTGTACAAACACATCCCAAAGTGCAGTCACCCCCATTCAAGGTTGTACACACTAGCTCAAGACCAGTAACTACCACCCATACAGCTGCAAGCTCATCTCTCACCTGAGAGATCCTAGTAAGATAAGTCATACACACCTCACCTTTGACCATCTTGATATTCTTCATATTCTCCATAAGAACCATCTTCCTATTCTCATTAGAAATTTGAAATAACCCGGTCAAAGCACTCCACATCTCATGTGCATGATCCTTCATTGAAATGTGAGGAATAACATGGTCTTTAACAGCATCTAAGATAATCCTCATGGCTTTATTATCCTTCTTCTCAAAGACAGTTGTTGCTTCTGGATCAGTGGTAGCACTGGGAATGACAATGGGGTGAGTTGCAGTGTTATTGAAAACATCATCCTACAACTCATTCTCTCTCAACACAAGTAAAATTTGGGCTTTCCATGAGACAAAGTTCACTGCCCCATCCAACCTATCCTCAGTTTTCAACCCAACAGAAGTCATTTTTCTCAAAGAATAATTTTTAGCAAAATGTACTAATGTCACAAAAGGTTTTCTGAATTCTGGAAATGACTGTCAATCTACAAATATTTGGTTTTCTACCCCAACTCAGCTCTGATACCATGTATATTTTTCACTAGTTTTCAACCACTAGTTTATAAGTAAAAACTGTCACTGTTTATTTCATTCTCATAAAAAATAAAATGCTGGAAATAAACATTAATTTCCAGTCTTAAAACACTGTTGTAACTACTCTTTTTCACTAACAGAAAATAAAAATATTTAGCACGCCATTCAACACACAGAACACAGTAATTTTCGACCAATGGCCCTGGAAAAACCCATAAGGGGAAAACCAGTCAGAGAGAGAGAGTTTATTATTTCTTCAGGATAAAAATAAGACATTAATTTATAGTCAAAAATCCAACTTATCTCAACCTAGAAAGATGACCCAGCAAGCTACCTCGATTCCTGTGCAAAGGCTGCCTCATTTTTCATGCACCTTCAGTCTCAAAAACCATGCCTGGAAATCACTACTCAGCTTCCCTCAATTTCTATGGATGAACAAAAAAATGTTGCCCTCGAAATTTGTGCCAAATAGGCACAAACATCTGTATTGTATGATCTGTAATAAATGCAGTCGTACATCTCAAAATCCATGCCAAAAAGAAACTATTGTTGCCTCAGAAAATGTGTTGTACCTTCCTCGAAATTCATTCCTGGTATTTACCTCAAAATCAGTGCCAAATGCGTACTGTATGGACCTGTACCTTGCTCCTCGATTTATGTGCCAGCATTAAATGTAGGCCATACTTTCTCCTTGAACTCTATGCACTCTTGTAAATATTATTGTACTTCCTCCTCGAAATCTGTGCTAGTAGTTATTGCTCCTTGATAATCATGCCCACCAAAATATTCTCTAGCAGGATGCCTCGAAAATCGTACCCTTCTCTCTTCTTCAGCTCTCTCTTCCTTTAATAATAATACTAACTACCTAACCATTCATGCACATACTATACACATAAATGTTATGCTTTCATTTAACAATATTCAAGTAAAATCTGATCGAAAATAGATACGATCGCAAAATGGAATAATTGATACTAACTGTTTAGGAGGAACAAGTACATGTGAAAGGATAAACAATCCAATACTTGTAGCATCTATATTAGACTTGGAAATCATAAAACAATTACCACAAAAGTAGAATTCAGCATCCAACATCAAGCACATGTAGACAAGACGACCAAGTGCCATACAAAAATGCGGTTGTAAGAAGTTTGATATTTACTTTGCAAATTCACAAGAAGGGAGAAATCATCACTACCCTCCAACATTTGGATGTACCTTGGTGTGTACTTAAACATTTTCTCTCTCAATTCATGCAACTTTTTGGATATTCCAGTATAGATGTACTATTGGGTGACATTCATATCATACTTTGGATCACTAGAAATTTTGGTTGAATGAACATAAGAAGAGGGGTTCATCAATTTAGAATGACACGTAGTTATTCTACCTTCCAATTTTTAAAAAATGGGCACAGGGAAGTGGCCCTATGTGTCTTTTCTATGTCACCTATTGGACTTTTTACTGCAATAGGGGGTATTAGACCATGAAAACTTGGTAGTATATCATTGGTTTAATGGGTCAGTGTGACACACCAAGGGTTCTCCTTCAACTCTTGACATTTTTAACAACCACAAACTACTAGAGTGTCATAAAAGAGATCCATATCATCATGAATTACCATCAATGAACCAATATTGTGGCTTGAAGATGGCATGTTACAATTGGCAAGGTAAAGTGGCTTCCCATTTTCATCTTCGAATTGCTTGCAGTATTTCTCTCCTAATAAGAGCTTATGACGTATTGAAATTGGTGAAATATATTGTGCATCCAAACTCAAACCTAAATCAGGATCCTGCAATATATAATAAATTGATATTCATATTCACATGGATAAGTAACATAAATTCAAATACATAGTCAAAATATAAATAAAACATGAAATTACTAGAGATGGAAAGAGAGATCTTGTCAAACTTTGAACAAGATGGAATGAGATAGAATCTAAAGAATTGGCCATTTGGTACTATAACCATTTCTCCTTGTATTTGAGTCAAATAAACAATCATTATATGTCTCTACAGTCCCAAAATATTTTTAATAACTCTATCACAATCTAAATTCCAATATAGTTTGGAAACCATTTTATAAGAATAATTTGATTTTAAGCAATGCATATATACTATGAAATAATGTAATTGATGTGGTTGAATACTAAAAGAACAGTTGAGATGAATATATAATTTTAAGTTGACAAATCAAACCACATGATTTTCAAATTAAATCGTAACATCTAATCAAATAAACACTCACTGATGTGATCATAACTATTTAACACACTCAGAACTCTTTAATGCACAGATGCATCCTAACAACAAACACACCATACATCACCGACAAAATCCCCCATAGAAGAAAATATCTGCTGCAATAGATAGCGAATATTTATCAATGCATTTTACAAAATAATTCATATTGGTTTGTTTACTAAATATTGTTGATGTATTTGTAACTTCAGAATGTATTCACTTGTATATTTTATATATTGTATTTCATTGGGCCTCGATGTTCCAAGAGAATCATTAATGTAATCAATTCATGTAAATTCTGTTAGAATATTTAGACACTTAGGAGTTAGTTAAGATCAACTTGTGTAATATATCCGTTAGGTAAAAGTGTGTTTCTTTAGTATGCATTAGTATGCATTTGTAAATATTCTAATCCGATGGTCACGATATGTTCTAGACATAGAGTGATCCGACAGTTCAACTTCTCTTAGATCATACCTACCATTGATCTGTGGCTTAACACCCAATTGGTCTATGATCTCTATTTAAAGAGAATAGAGGGTCATTAGCTAGTTGATCGATTATGAGAAGCTCATGTAACTTTATTTCTTTTGCATAATAAATTGCTCCAAGTAGCTATTTGGCTGCGGCTGTGGACTGTTTCCCTTTCGAGGGTTTTAACCATGTGACAAACATTGGTGTGTTGATTTGTGATCTATTTGTGTGAAGCGGTTGCTCAAGGTGTTCAGTCTTTTGGGAGTACCATGTGTACCCGAACATGGGATTAGAGCTTTTACGAAGAGCCGCTTTCGGTTTTGATGAAGATCTAGAACCGGTGTTGCCAAAACTTTGAAAGGGTTTCTGGTTATTGATTTTCTATGCATTTTTGGCCTATGGGAGCTATTCCATTGCATCCAGAGCACCGTTTCCATTGGGAAATAATTTTCATTTCACCAAAAACCATTTCCGTTTGTTCTAGAAACACCCATTTCAGCAAATCTGAAGGTATAATGTTACAGTGACGGATTTGTTTTTTTTTTAATATCTCATATCTTATCAGTTTTATTATTAGATCTTTTTTTGTTTTAGTCTCGGACTGTTGCCTTCCTTGACTGCATATGCTCTTTGCCTTGAACCTTGCGCGATCGCAACGAATCAGAAATAGTAAGGGAAAAAAATTCTTGTCTTCTCGGCTACATATGCTCTTTGTCGTGCACCTTGTGCGATCACGGCAAATCAAAAACAATGAGAAAACTTGAAAACGTAGAATTTTCGGGTAAGCTAACCAAGATCTAACCCCATTGTGTGGAAAAAGTTTTTTTTGTTTTTGTTTTTTGTTTTTTTTTTATTTGTAGAAAAAAGGCAAGCACGGAGAACGACATAGAAGAGTAAAAAAAAAAAAAACCCTTCCTCTTTCCATTCTTTTACGTACCTTTTAAACTTAGCTCACTTGGTCCAAAGTTGCTTTATTCCTTAATAGGTCTTGAGTTCAATTCTTATTAAGCTACTTTTTAGTGCATGCAATTTCTATTTTCAAGTTACTTTATTGTAAAAGTGCATCTCACATAAATAAAATAAAATAAAAAATTCAGTCACTTAATCTTTTAATTTATTGCTACACTATTTAAAAGTAACATTATTATAAAGGTGAACCTCACTTATTCTACAAATGTGATTCACTTCAAAGCAACTTTATTGTAAAGTGATTGTCAAAGGTTGATCTTGGGAAGGGGGAGGTTCTTTTTTTTTAGTCGGTCAAGTTAATATCTGCCACGTCACTATTGGGGACATCTTCAACATTTTCTTTGATCAAGCGTAACTTCATCATCCAAAATCAGTTTTCAATGTCGTTTTTTTTAAAATCGCATATTTTTTCGAGATATTTGCAACCAGATAGTTAGTTTCTGTTTTTTCACTCATTATTTTACAATATCACCGCCCCTTGTGATATTATACTTACAAGTTCTAACTAATTCTCATGGAAATCTTGTATGGAGGATGTTCTACGAAGTAGGGGACTTTTCAGGATAACCTCATGGAAAGAAACAGAACCCACTGATGATGATAATAAAATTAAATGGGAAAATAGATGTGATGAAGCTCATGGATTGATTGGGATGTCAATCTATACTGATTTGCGATTCCACATATCTGGAATTGATGAACCTGATAAAGCTTGGAAAAAGTTGGAATCTGTGTTTGGTAAACACAATGAAATTCGGGGTCATCAACTTGAGAAGGAGTTGCTTTCCTTGAATCCAAATGATTTTTCATGCATTCAAGACTATTTATCTAAGTATAAAACTCTTAGACTCTTATGTGCAGAATGCAAGATTAAGAAAGAAGACAAACAATGTATTTATCATATTCTTTCCAAAATTGGACCTGCATATTCTGTTTTTGTATCTACATTCTACTCCATGAAAGAATCATTGACTGCAACTAGCTATCAAGAGCCTAGTATTGAATCCTTTTTTGATTCCTTAATTAGAGAGCAAGATAAGCTCATTCATCTTGGAATAATTAACAATGCAGATACATCTGGGAAAGCCTTATTGTCCCAACAAAAAGAAAAGTCCAAGCCTCCCAAGAAATAGAATTTTCGTAATAATAAGCCAAACAACAAGGGTCCCAAACTCTCTCAGTCAGCTCTTTCTTTAAAAAATGACAAAGGATCCAAGCAAAAAGGAAAGAAGACTGAGCGTCATTGCAATTTTTGTGGGAAAGATAATCATGATGAATCTAAGTGTTTCAAGAAGATGGCAGCCTTGGAAGCAGTGATGAAGAAGCACCACATCAGCATAGATTCATCCTTAGAATCTAACTCTCATGGATATGCACTTTGTGCTTCTGGTTACTCTTATACTACATCTCCTTATTCTACTTCAAATGAATGGCTTATTGATTCTGGAGCATCTTATCATATGGCTAAGGATCAAGCCATATTTTCTACTATGCATGAATGTAACACCAAACAAATATTTGTTGGTGATGATAGATCTCTAAGTGTTGTAGGATCTGGAACAGTTCCAGTAGAAAATGGTCATTTCAGTGATGTACTATGTGTTCCAAACATTTCCTGCAATTTGTTATCAGTCTATCAAATTACTCATTCAGGTGAAGGTAAAATTGTGACGTTTACACCTCACCAAGTTGTAATCAAGTATTTTAAAAATCCTCAAAATGTCCTAGCTACTAGAATTGTTGATGATATTACCAGGTTGTACAAATTTAACAACTTTGGGTCATCACCTTTTCCTTCAGTTTTTGTTGCTCATAGTGATAACTTGAGTAAACTTTGGCATGAGCGATTTGTTCACTTAAATTATCGCTCATTGCAACAACTATGTAAAGACAATATGGTGATTGGTCTTCCAAAGGTATCTTGCAAGGATGGTGTTTGTTCCGGTTGTGTACTCGAAAAACATCATTCGGACAGTTTTGACAAACATGCCTCTTGGCATGCCTCGATTCCTTTGAATCTTGTGCATAGTGACTTGTGTGGTCCTCTTCCATCTCCATCCTTTTCTGGTTTCAAACATTTCTTCACTTTAATTGATGACTACTCTAGATGCACTTGGGTTTACTTCCTAAAACTTAAGAGCAAAGTATTTAACATGTTCTTGGCCTACAAGGCCCTTGTTGAAAAACAATCCGGTCATCAAATTATAAAGTTAAGATCTGACAATGGAGGAGAATATGTTAACAACAAGTTCACTACTTTCTGCACTGAACAAGGAATCCAATAACAGCACATTGTTTCATATACACCACAACAAAATGGTGTAGCTGAATGGAAGAACCGCACTTTAAAATAAATGGCTAATTGTATGATCCAATCTAAGGGACTAGGTCTTCAATATTGGGCTAAGTTCATAAATTGTGCAAATTACATAGTTCATCACACACCCACTAAAGTTTTACAAGGTATAACACTGGAAGAAGCATGGAGTAAAATTAAACCAGATGTAAGTCACTTTCGTGTGTTTGGTTGTGAAGCATGGGCTCACATTCCGGATGAAAAACAGAAAGCATTGCAGCCTAAAAGTGAAAAGTGCATATTTGTTGGATATTCTGAAGATGTAAAAGTTTATAGAATTCTTCAACCCCATTCACATGATATAATCATTAGAAGAGATGTTAAATTTGATGAAAATATCTTGGCCTGCAAGCCTAACTTGGCGGGTGTGCCATCTTTGGCCTGCAAGCCTAACTTGGCGGGTGTGCCATCTTTGGCCTGCGAGCCTAATTCAGTGATTGTGCCTTCTTCTTCTTCTTCCAACTTCCTTAACAGGTTTCCAACTCCAGTTTCTGATGATGATAGTGAGGATGAAAATCCACCTCGTCCTGCTCATGTTCCTCAAATTGCACCAACACCAATACTTCCTCGATGGGTCTGTTCAACATGTGAAGCAGCTGGTGATCTTCCCGGTGATCCTAGAGATCAACGTTGAACACGTTCTCAGTTTCAGCGAGCCTCTTCTCTTTTGGCTCAAGTTTCTAAGAATCATGATCCAGAAACTTTTGCAGAAGCTTCAGGAAATCCATATTGAGATGCAGCTATGGATGAAGAATATCATTCCTTAATGGTGAACGATACTTGGGATCTTGTTCCTCTTCCAAAAGGAAGAAAACTTGTCAGATGTAAATGGATCTATAGAACTAAGTATGCATCAGATGGAAGTGTTGAAATACTTAAGGCAAGGTTAGTTTCCAAAGGTTTTTCCCAAGATGAAGGGATTGACTACGATGAAACCTTTGCCACTGTAGTAAAAATGAACTCCATCTGCCTTGTTCTTTTCCTTGCAGCCTTACATAACTAGGAAGTCCATCAAATGGATGTCAAGTTTGCCTTCTTACATGGTGATTTACATGAGGAAATTTACATGGAACAACCTCCTAGATATGTTCAGAATAACTCTAGCCTTGTTTGTCTCCTTAAGAAATCCTTATATGTCCTTAAGCAAGATCCTCAAGCTTGGTATGCCAAAATGGATAGCTTTCTCCTTGACATTGGATTTTCTAGATGCCATTCTGACTCCAATGTCTATACCGAGAAAGTAGGAAACCATCTCATCATACTTTTTCTTTATGTTGATGATATTATCCTTACTAGTAGTGACCATAAACTTATAACCCATGTGAAATCTAATCTTAAGCAAAATTTTGAAATGTCAGACTTAGGACATTTGCACTATTTTCTTGGTCTCCAAGTCTTGTAAACCAAAGAAGGAATCTTTCTTTCCCAGTCTAAGTATGCTTGTGACCTTCTTCGTCGCTTCCACATGGAAGATTTTAAACTAGCCCCTTCTCCCTTCCAGTCTGGAGTCAAACTTTCTGCCACTTGTACTTCCCCTGAAGTAGATGCCACCTTGTATCATCAGCTTGTTGGTAGTCTTTTATACTTGAATCATTCCCATCCTAACCTTTCCTTTGTCATTGGTCGTGTTGCCCGTTATATGCAAACTCCTCATGAAAGTCAATAGAAAGCAGCAAAAATAATACTTCGATATATTCGAGGTACAATTTAGTTTGGGATTCATTATAGTACAGGGGGGGGAATTTTGTTGGTTGGTTTCACTGATTCAGATTGGGCTGGCGATCCTAATGATTGAAAGTCTACTGCATGTTATGTTTTCAGTCTAGGATCTGGACCTGTCACTTGGGCTTGTAAGAAACAACAAGATCTTGCTCTTTCTTCAGTAGAAGCAGAATATCGAGACGCAGTTAATGTGAGTAAGGAAGCTTTATGGCTTCAACAGATCCTTTCAGAGTTTGGATTCGAGCAGCAACAGCCTACTCCACTTTGGTGTGAGAATCAAAGTGCCATCAAGCTTGCCAAAGATCCAGTTCTACATCAACGCAGCAAACACATTGAGCTACACATGCACTTCATCATAAATCTTGTTCATGATAGTGTTATTGAAGTTCTCTATTGCCCTATAGATGATCAAGTTGCAAACATCTTCACCAAGTCTCTTATAGAAGCAAATTTTTCTAAACTTCGGTCTATGTTAGAAGTTCAGGAATGTGTCCTTAAGGGGGGATAGGCTCTAATGCCTCCTTCCTTCTCCTAATAGTGTAACTTTTGTAAATCCTTCAATCCTATCCCAAGTTGTTCTTAAGGGGGGATGTTAGGAAGACACTTAGGAGTTAGTTAAGATCAACTTGTGTAATATATCTGTTAGGTAAAAGTGTGTTTCTTTAGTATGCATTAGTATGCATTTGTAAATATTCTAATGCGACGACCACGATATGTTCTAGACATAGAGTGATCCAACAGTTCAACTTCTCTTAGATCATACCTACCATTGATCCGTGGCTTAACACCCAATTGGTCTATGATCTCTATTTAAATAGCATAGAGGGTACTTGTCTAGTTAATCGATTATGAGAAGCTCATGTAACTTTCTTTCTTTTGCATAATAAATTGCTCCAAGTAGCTATTTGGCTAGGGCCATGGACTGTTTCCCTCTCAGAGGGTTTTAACCACGTGACAAACATCGGTGTGTTGATCTGTGATCTATTTGTGTGAAGGGGTTGCTCAAGGTGTTCGGTCTTTTGGGAGTACCCTATGCACCCAAACAAATTCATAGAGGTTAACCCTCTTAGTTGATAGGGAGGCAAAGTCTCCACAGTTTCCGGGCACTAGGGTTATTAGACTCTCCTAGAGAAGTCGACCCTGGTAATTAATTGTCAAGTCAGAAATTAGTATAAATAGAGAGTGAGCCTCTCTATTTGAGACACACACTCACCCAACTATAGCACATAGGTTAGAGAGAAGAAGCTCGCTCAAGTGAGAGAGAGAACAACTGTTGTAGATCATATTTTTTTCTTTGGGTTTTACTGCTGCCATTGGTGCTCATTCTATCGCTAAGGAAGTTGTGGGGTTTTCTCCTTTATGGTTTCCCCAAGGAAAATATTTTTGTCTATTGTCTCTTATGATTGATTGTTGTGCATGTTATTCTCTTAGATAAGATCCTAAGATCGTATTGTCTAATTGATAAAAATATAACATGGTATCAGAGCTAACCTGAGAAGAAGACACTGTGCAGCTGCAAGAGCTAGGGATTCTTAATTTTTGGGTCTCTCTCCACAATCCATCAACAAAAGGAGGCTAGGATGACTCTCCATTGAAGGGTGCATCTTTCTGTCGAAGCAGAATCTGATTTTGAGCGCTTTCAGTTTTTGACCTACCACTACATCAAAAAATTAGGGCTTTTCACATAAGTGGAATTTTTGAGTGAGCCCATCATAGGGTTACTCTCCTCCTCAAAATCAAAGTTTAGAGATCAAAATAGAGGTTTTTGGTTGGGTAGAACTCCAGGAAATTCAAACCCTAATTTTTCCTGGAACCAGAAAACCAGCGCTGCAGAAGATCAGCTCCAGATCTAGTTTTTCAGCTTCTCAAATTGGTAAGATCTAAATATTTTGTATTTCCATTTGAGATTCTTAGTTAAGATGTCTCATCACACCAATATTGATGAAAATATTGAGGGAGCTGATAACTTCTGATCATGGAAGTATAGGATCTCACTAGTTCTTGATGAAAATGAATTGGACTCTTACATCAGTGGAGAGGTTCCAGTTCTAGAGGGAGATGAGGCTAAGGCCTTACACAAGAATAACTTGATCAAGGATAAGAGAATTATTGTTGAATCAATCAAGGATCACCTCATACCACATGTGTCCTCCCTAAAGACACCTAAAGAGATGTTTGAAGCCTTAACCAAGATATTTGAAGGAAAGAACATAAATCAGAAGATGACTTTGAGGAACAAGTTGAAGAATGTGAAGATCCAGAATGCAGATACCATACAATCATACTTTACAAGGGTCTCCCAAATCAAAGAAAAACTTGAAGTAGTGGATGAAGAAGTGGAGAATGCAGAAATTGTGGTGACCACCTTGAATGGTCTCCCTAGGTCGAGAAATAGAAGAACCCTAGGAACCTGTAGATCCACCCCAAGAGAAAAATACTCACAAGAGGAAACCTACATGGGTACGAGAGGCTATCCAAGGTGCATAAAGATATGGGGCTATGGAAGAAATGCATAGAGAGAGGAAAAGAACTAGTTCCTACTCCGGATATGTATCCCTATTATGTGACATCATTGATAAAGAACCTTCCAACTCTGAAGAAGTGGCAGAGAAGAAAGAGTGGAAGGATTCTATGATCGAGGAGTACCAGTCGATCATGAATAATGATGCCTAGGATGTTGTCCCAAGACCAGAGGGGATGTCTGTTGTGAGTTCCTAGTGGATCTTCAAGATCAAGCATGCTGCAGATGGAAGCATAGAGAAAGAGAAAGAAAGATTTGTGGCTCATGGATTCTCCCAGAAAGAAGGAATAGATTATGAAGAAACATTTGCACCTGTAGCCAGAAACACTTCCATCAGATCAGTACTACTTACTCTGGCTGCACTAATGAAATGGAAGATACACCAGATGGATCTCAAGACTACTTTCTTGAATGGTGTAGTGGAATAGGAAGTGTATGTGGAGTAGCCACTCAGTTTTGAGACACATGACATGGAAACTCATGTGTGTAAATTGAAGAAATCCATTCCACAGTTTGAAACATGCACCTAGGACATGGTACGGCAAGATTGACAGCTTCCTAACTAGTTTTAGATTTACTAAGAGTAAAGTAGATTCCAACCTTTATAGAATGTTGAATAAGGGAACCCAGTGATACTCCTAATATATGTAGAAGACCTATTTGTAACAGGTGAAGATTGGTTGATTGCTGATATGAAAAGGAAGCTTGTTACCGAGTTCGAGATGGACTTGGGTATTATGCACTACTTTCTAGGCATGAAGGTGTGGCAGAATACAGATGGAATCTCCCTGGGACAAGGTAAGTATGCAGTAGAGATCTTGAAGAGGTTCAAGATGATGGATTGCAAGGCCATGACCACACCATGGCATCGATCCTGAAGCTATATAGTGATGCTTCATCAGAGTCAGAGAACAGTTGATTATGGGCTCAAGTATGAGGTGAATCAAAATATTAACCTAGAAGTTTATGTTGATTCAGATTGGGCAGGAAGTGCAATTTATAGGAAGAGAAATTCAAGGTGCTGCTTTAGTATGGGACCAGGTGTGATCTCTTGGTTTAGCAAGAAGCAGTCCTCTATGGCACTGAGTACAGCCGAAGTAGAGTATGTCATAGCTTGTTCATCTAGTTCTAAGGTAGTGTGCCTAAGGAAGCTACTATCTAATTTGTTTGATCTCTAATTGGATGCTACTTGTATATATCGCAACAACCATAGTTGTGTTAAGTTGTCAGAGAACCCGGTGTTCCATGACAAGTCAAAGCATATCGAGATCAAATATCACTATATCATGGATATGGTGCAAAGAGGAGTAGTGAAGCTCCAGTATGTTGCGATGGATGAGCAGATAGCTTATGTGTTGACCAAGCCATTGGCCAGAGTGAATTTTGAGTACTTCGGGGAGAATGTTGGTGTTCTTTGGATCAAGGTTTCTTCCAAGGGGAAGTGATGAGTCTGTGTCCCTTTCTGACATGGTCGTAGGATTGGTTCCTCCCATAGTCAGATGTAGGTGTAGAGCCTTTCTGACATGGTGGAAGGTTGGGCCTCCCATGGTCAGATGTAAGTGCACAACCCTTCTAACATGGTGGTAGGATGGGCCTCCCATGGTCATATGTAAGTGCAGATCCTTTCTGACATGGTGGTAGGTTGGGCCTCCCATGGTTAGATGTAAGTGCAAATCCTTTCTGACATGGTGGCAAGCTAGGGCTCCCATGCTCAGATATAAGTGTTGATCCTTTTCGACATGGTGGAAAGTCTGACCTCCCATGGTCGTATATAAGTACTGAGATTTTCTAAAATGGTGGCAGTTCATGCCTCCCATGGTTGGATGTTATTGCTGGTACTTTCTAACATGATGGTAGGATAGGCCTCCCATGGTCAGATATAAGTGTTGGACGAGCCTTTCTAACATGATGGTCCTCCCATGGTCAAATGGGAGTGCTGGTACTTTCTGACATGGTGGAAGGATGGGCCTCCCATGGTCAGATGTGAGTGCTCGGCATGCCATTCTGACATGGATGCTAGATGTGTTCCTCCCAAGGTCAGATATAAGTATTGGGAGGGCCTTTCCGACATGGTGGTAGGTTGGGCATCCCATCGTCGAATATAAGCATTGAAGAAGATGAAGACCTACCTAGAGGCTAGGTCTACAACTAGCATGAAAAAGGACTTCCTCTGTAGAACTTCTTATGACGAGTAGAATTGAGAGATAGCACCATTTGATCCAGTGATGATACAACTTTGATGATGATCAAGTGATGATCTAGCTTTGATGATGATCCAATGATGATCTAGCTTTGATGATGATCCAGTTTCAAAGACTTGTACTAATGAATTGTGTCAAGAGAATACCTTCCTAATTAAGAGGGAGTGTTGATGTATTTGTAACTTCAGAATGTATTCACTTGTATATTTTATATATTATATTTCATTGGTCCCCGATGTTCCTATCGGGAGAATAATTAATGTAATCAAGTCATGTAAAGTCATAGAGGTTGACCCTCCTAGTTGATCAGGAGGAAAAGTCCCCACAGTTTCGGGGATCTAGGGTTATTAGACTCTCCTAGAGAAGTCGGCCCTGGTAAGTAATTGTCAAGTCAGAAATTAGTATAAATAGAGAGTGAGCCTCTCTATTTGAGACATACACTCACCAAGATATAGCACATAGGTGAGAGAGAAGAAGTTCGCTCAAGTGAGAGAGAGAACAACTATTGGAGATCATATTTTTGTCTTTGGGTTTTACCACTGCCATTAGTGCTCATGTTATTCTCTTAGATAATATCCTAATATCATATTGTCTAATTGATAAAAATCTAACAAATATATGTGCATCGTTGTGTTTCAATTGTACATGCATTGTTGCATGATTTATTGAATACTCATCAATGTGTTTAGTTAATATTCACACTAGTGTGTTAGAATCACAAGAGCACCAAAATGCTGAAAATCAAAAATTAAAAAAATTACACAAATTATTTTTTCCCCAAACTGAAAAAAACGGTGGCAATTTTAATTTTGAAAACTAATTCTAAAATGTGTATAAAAGAAAAAAACCTAAACATTGATTCATTCTTTTGCCGAAATTTTGAGGGGAGGATTTTGGAAGAGAGACTTATGTGGAAGTAGTTTGGAGCAACCCTATTATTCGAAGGACTAAAATTTTTAAGTATGATGAATCAAACAAAACCCTGCATAGTAAAAAATTCTTGCGAAATATTACTATTGATATTACTATCCTATTTAGATTTCAACCAAATTTAGAAAAAAAAAATCATTTTCACCTTCAATGTTGAAACCCTTATTTTTTTCCCTCCTTTTCATTTTATGTGGCAGCAAAATTTTACATTAGGGTTTGAATCCCTCTATTGTTACACAATTACAATTTTTCCTTTTAGGGATTTTAGATTTGACAATTTTGTGATTATATATAGAAAGCGTAAGGCGAAATGGGGCCACTTTTTGGGTCGAATCAATAACCATGTCGGCCTTGTTAATTTTTTATTTGTTTTTTATTTTTCAATTAAAAAATGTCTGTGTCATTTTTGGTGTGTTTTCATCATAGTATCACATTGGTGCATTTATAGTAACAGCACACCGGAAATGACATGCATATCTTATTTTCTAAAAGCTCAGAAAATCATTTCTCGATTATTGGTGTCACAGTATCGCATTAACTTACCGGTGTGTTTAGACTAATATAAGTATATCAATAATGGCAAGAACACAACTTTTTTATTATCCTGAAAGGATAAATAATTTTTTGTTGTTTACAGTACACCTTTTTTTATATAAAGCATCAGTGTGTTTTTATACATAACACACAAGGGCATTTTATATATTGAAGCGCACTGATATCAAACTTATTTTATATTTTGAAGTTTTATAATTTATTTGTGTAAAGATTCTATATTTAATGGTCTAGGATGTTCATTGATAGAAAATGCATGGTATGACTTCAATGAACAACAAATTTAGTCAATATGATGGAAGCACATCTAGAATTATGATGAAGGTAAGTGCATTTTAATTTTTTTGAATTATTTGTAAATTTAACTAATATGTATTGGTTAATATGTGACATGCAGAGCCAAAAAATGAGGAATGATAATATTCTTACCAATCTAATTATAGAAGAGGGTAAAATGTAGATTTTTCACTAGTTTTCAACCATCAGTTTATGAGTAAAAATTGTCACTGTTTATTTCATTCTCAGAAAAAATAAAATGTTGGAAATAAAAATTAATTTTCAAACTTAAAACACTGTTGTAACTAATCTTTTTCACTAACATAAAATAAATATTCAACACACAGAACACAGTAATTTTCGTCCAATGTCCCTGGAAAAACCCACAAGGGGAAAACCAGTCAGAGAGAGAGAGAGAGAGAGTTTATTATTTCTTCAGGATAAAAATTAGACATTAACTTACAGTCAAAAATCCAACTTATCTCAACCTAGAAACATGACCGAGCAAGTTGCCTTGATTTCTATGCAAAGACTTCCTCATTTTTTGTGCACCTTCAGTCCTAAAAAATGTGCCTAGAAGTCATTGCTCAACTTCTCTCGATTTCTGTGCATGAACAACAAACTGCTGTCCTCAAAATTCATGCCAAAAAGGAAGAAAAATACTTACTGTACGTCTGTAATAAATGCAGTCATACACCTTGAAATCTGTGCCAAAAATAAACTGTTGCTCCCTCGAGAAATGTTGTGTACCTTCCTCAAAATTTATGCCTGAGATTTACCTCGAAACTAGTGCCAAATTCGTACTTTACGGAACTGTGCCTTTCTCCTCGATTTATGTGCCACCACTAATGCAAGTCGTACTTTCTCCTTGAACTCTATGCACTCTATCAAATGCTATTGCACTTCCTCCTCAAAATCTATGCTAGCATTTATTGCTTCTCGATAATCGTGGCCACCAAAATCTTCTCTAGCAGGCTACCTCGAAAATCGTTCCCTTCTCTCTTCTTCAGCTCTCTCTTCTTCCTTCTCCTCTCAAGAATGAATTCATTTTCCTTTTCCTTTCTTTTTGTCCATAACCCTAGGTAGGTGAAGAGGCATCTAATCCAAAGGCTGAGATTGCATTACAACGACGGTTGAAATTAATTGCTCATATTTTATTTCTAAAATATTAATTTCACTCACCCACTTAAATTTATCAAAAATTGAATTTAATGCTCTAAAGTCAAATTAAATGTCACTTAAGTCATTTAATGCAAGGTTCACTTTATTTCCCTTCACTAAGTGACTAAGGCTAAAGTCACTTAGGGGAACACTTCCCTAGGTACAAAACTAACACTCCCTCTTACCGAGGAAGGTGTTCTACACCACTCCCAACTTGTCCTTGAAGAAGACAAACTTTCCCCTCCCCAAAGACTTCACTAGAATGTCTGCTACCTACTCATTAGTGGAAATATATTGAAGCATAACTGCTCCTCTCTGAACATAGTCTCGGATGAAATGATATCTAATCTCAATGCGCTTTGACCTGTCATGGAAAAATGGATTTTTGAGAGAGCTGGATGCAACTCTGATTGTCACAGTAAATCATTGTATTCCTAATCTCCTGACCAAATAGATTCACTAGAAAGTTGCAAAGCCACAAGACCTCGCAACTGGCCAAAATGGCTACCATATACTTGGCCTCAGTAGAACTCAATGCAACGGATTTCTCCTTTCGATTGAACCATGACACTGCTACCCAGCCCAAACTGAAACAACATCTGGAAGTGCTCTTCCGGTATGCGACACCTCCTTCCCAATATGAGTCTATATAACCAACCAATCTGATCCCCTCTGACCTCTTGTAGTCCAAACCAAAGTCCAATTTCCCTAATAGATAGCGCAACACATGTTTTTCAGTGACCCAATGCACACTCCTAGGCTTAACCATAAACTGGCTAAGAGTGTTCGCTGGAAAACACAAATTTGGCCAAGTGTTGACCAAATACATCAATGACCCAATAAGATGACAGTATAAAGTAGGATCCATCACCTCTCCCTCAAAAGCATGAAGCTTCTTCCAGTTGGTGATCATAGGTGTCGACATAGGCCTGCAATATTCCATCCTATATCTCCTCAAAATATCAACCTTATAATTTCCCTACCCCAGGAAATATGTCCAAGATCCTGCCAAACCTCCAATCCCAAGAAATAATGCATCAGCCCAGTATCAGTTATCTCGTACTTTGCTGCAAGATCCTTCTTGCAAGCTTTAATGGGTCTCTCTTTCCATGTGATAAACAAGTCGTCAACATATAGCAAAAGAACAAGCAGATCATCTCCAACCATGATGAAGTAGAGATTCAGATATGATTCACTCTTCTGAAACTCCATACTCAGCAAGTAAGAATCGATCCTCAAGTACCAAGCTCTAGGAGCTTGCTTCATCCCATAAAGGGCCTTCTTCAACCTACAAACATGAGACTTTCTCTCATGAATCTCAAATCCTTGAGGCTTATCAATGTAACTCTCCTCCTGTATGATCCCATTGAGAAATATGGTCTTCACATCCATCTGATGGATCTCCCAACCCATTTCCACTGCAATGGAGATCAAGCCCCTGATAGAAGTATACCGATCAACTGGTGCAAAAGTTTCATCATAATCAATGCCCTCAACTTGTGAAAACCCTCATGCTATAAACCTGGCCTTGTACCTCTCCATAGTCCCATATGCCACATGCTTTAGCTTGTAAAGCCACTAAGAAGTCACCACAGACTTCCCCTTAGGTCTTGAAACTATCTCCCATACATCATTGTTCATGATGGAATGGTACTCATCCATCATGGCATCTCTCCAAACTGAATGTTGGGAGGCCTCCTCAAACGTAGAAGGATCAAAATATCATGTACTGGCCACCAACAACATACCCAATATTGCAGGAATCTTGATGGCCCTCACATCCTCCTTGGGTGCCCCAAAATCCCAAGCTTCATTCAAGGTATCTCGAAGCCACTTAGGTGCCTTCGTCCATGGAGGTTGTTCCCACACTAGTCGATCATCATCTGAAGATCTACTAGAGGTGGAAACCCTAGTATATCATGAACCTAAAGCTGGTGTGCCAACACTAGGTGTACCTTGTAATCTTGATCCTGATCCTCAGTAAGGTGTACTTATAATAGAAGACACATCACCTGTCCCCGAAGACCCCGCTAGCCTAACCACTGAACCTGGTGAACCTATTCCAAAACTGTACGGTCCTGTAACCCCAAAAACCTGTGATCCTGACTGCTACGTAGATTGAACCTATCAAACAACCTGAGGTGCAGGGACCTACTGCTCTCCCTGCTCTGACTCTCTTAACTTCCTGAAGGCCCGTTCCTCCTCAAACTTCACATCCCTTCTCACGATCACTTTCCTCTAAGAGGGAACATAAATATGGAAGGCCTCTGCAGTTTCATAATATCCCACAAAGATGCCCTTCTCTGAAGTGGGATCCAACTTTGTCCTCTTCTCTGAAGGGGCATGAGAGTAAGTCAGACTACCAAATATTAAAAAATTTCCAACTTTAGGATTCTTTCCTAAAAATAACTCCTCATGTATCATATTCCCCACTGCACGATGGGGACTCCTGTTCTGAAGATATACAGCGGTGCTAGAAGCCTCATCCCATAGAAAGAAAGGAAGTGACTGGTCATGTAGCATAGCTTGGGTTGCTCCAACAATGGACCTGTTCTTCCTCTCTACTACTCCATTCTTCTATGGAGTACACGGTACTGTCAACTGTATCCTCATACCCTCCTATCTGCAAAATCCATCAATGTCCTTGGAGGTATACTTAACATCATTATCCTATCTACGAACTCAGATCTTCCTCCCTGTTTGGTTCTCCTCAAGAGCTTTGAAATCTTGGAACCTCTGTAAGACTTCCTCATACTTCTTTCTCTTCAAAAACTAGATCCAGGTCTTCCTGGAATGGTCATCAATGAATGACACATACTAAACATATCCTCTCAAGGACACAGAAGACATCAGTCTGCATAAGTATTAATGTATCAACTCTAGGGTACCTGCTAACCTACTATAACTACTCAGAAAAGAAGTCTTGGTGTACTTTCCAAAAGCACACCCCTTGCACACATCACTCTGCCCTATGTTGAACTATGGTAAAACTGTAACCATGTGTCTCAACAACCCCAAAGCTGGATGATGCAAGTGAGCCATCCTCCTATGACAAATCTCACAAATCTCATTGCTGCTACTATGTGCTAAGGAAAGATGCAGCTGAAACAAGAGCCTATATATTTTCCCGCATCTCACTCCAATGATAACTGAAGTAGATGGTCCTACATTCTTGGGAAACATATGCACGTGTCCATCTAGGAAAGACACCCCAAGACCCTGATCCTCGATCATGGAAACTCACACTAGGTTCTTATTTATCCCAGGTACATACAATGCATCTTGTAACACCATGGGACTCATGGCCTCCCTCTGAAATGTAATGGGCCCACACCCAACATCTCTGACTACTAAATCATATCCCAACACAACATCCACATCTGTCACTATCTGTGAAATATTGGAGAACATCTCACGAGCACCCGTCATGTGACTCGAGGCTCCCCTGTCAATATACCAAGTGTCGGAGGTAGATGCACTGTAAGAATGGTCTGTCACACAAGAAAACTCCCTCTATCTGTCAACATTCGCACTAGTGAGAATGGATTCTCTCTCAATATCAACATGCCCAGTGCATAGTGAAAACTCACTCTGAAATCTCGCGAAAAAGTCATCGACTTCTATGGAAACTATTGTCTGCTCCTGCTTGTTCTTTTCTTGTTAGGACATGTTACATAATAGTGTCCCATCTTGTGATATGCAAATCACTTTACAGTGATCATATCCTTCTTCTGCCCATCTTGGTCCTACTTGACCCGACCCTTCTTGGGACCCTTCTTTCTCTTATTCTTCCCCTTCGATGTTAATGCCACATCCTCCTTATCATGTCTACTAGTAGAACTACTGAACTGCAAGAAACCCCTCTAAGTATCCTCCTGAACAAAGTCATCACAGAATCTGTCCCAAGATGGTAATTTCTCTCTAGCCACCAAACCCTGTACAAACACAGCCCAAGGTGTAGTCACCCCATTCAAGGTTGTACACACTAGCTAAGGACCAGTAGCCACCACTCACACAATTGCAAGCTCATCTCTCACATGAGAGATCCTAGTAAGATAAGTCATACACACCTCACCTTTGACCACCTTGATATTCTTCAACTTCTCCCTAAGAACCATCTTCCTATTCTCATTATAAATTTGAAATAGCCTGGTCAAATCACTCCACATCTCATGTGCATGATCCTTCGCTGAAATGTGTGGAATAACATAGTATTTGACAACATCTAAGATAATCCTTATGGCTTTAATATCGTTCTTCTTGAAGGCAGTTGTTGCTACTGGATCAGTAGTAACACTGGGAATGACAATGGGGTGAGTTGTAGTGTTATTGACAACCTCATCCCACAGCTCATTTTCTCTCAACACAAGTAAAATCCAGGCTTTCCATGAGACAAAGTTCGATGCCCCATCCAACCTATCCTCAGTTCTCAACCCAACAGAAGTCATTTTTCTCAAAGAAAAAGTTTTAGCAAAATGTACTAATGTCACAAAAGATTTTCTGAATTCTGGAAATGACTGTCAATCTGCAAATATTTGGTTTTCTGCCCCAACTCAGCTCTGATACCATGTAGATTTTTCACTAGTTTTTAGACACTGGTTTATAAGTAAAAATTGTCACTGTTTTTTTCATTCTCAGAAAAAAATAAAATGTTGGAAATAAACATTAATTTTTAGAATTAAAACACTGTTGTAACTACCCTTTTTCACTGACAGAAAATAAATATTCAGCACACCATTCAACACATAGAACAGAGTAATTTTCGACCAATGGCCCTAGAAAAACCCACAAGGGGAAAACCAGTCACAGAGAGAGAGAGTTTACTATTTCTTCAGGATAAAAATAAGACATTAATTTACAGTAAAAAATCCAACTTATCTCAACCCAGAAATATGGACCAAAAAGATGCCCCAATTTCTATGCAAAGGCTGCCTCATTTTCTGTGCACCTTCAGTCTCGAAAACCATGCCTGGAAATCACTGCTCAGCTGCCCTTGATTTCTGTGCATGAACAACAAATTGTTGTCCTCAAAATTTGTGCCAAACAGGCACAAAAATATGTACTATATGGTCTATAATAAATGCATTCATACACCTCGAAATCCATGCCAGAAATGAACTGTTGCTGCCTTAAGAAATGTGTTGTACCTTCCTCAAAATTTGTGCCTAAGATTTACCTTAAAATCAGTTCCAAATCCGTATTGTATGGAACCATAACTTTCTCCTCGATTTTTGTTCCAACATTAAATGCAGGCTGTACTTTCTCCTGAACTAAGTGCACTCTATTAAATGTTGTTGTACTTCCTCCTCGAAATCTGTGCTAACAGTTATTGCTCCTCGATAATCGTGCCCACCCAAAATATTCTCTAGCAGGCTACCTCGGAAATCATGCCCTTCTCTCTTCTTTAGCTCTCTCTTCTTCCTTCTCTCAAGAATGAATGCATTTTCCTTTTCCTTTCTTTTTTTTCGTAACCCCAGGTAGGTGAAGAGGCATCTAATCCAAACTCTGAGAATGGATTAGATCGACGGTTGAAATTAATTGCTCATATTTTATTTCTATATTAATTTCACTCACCCACTTAAATTTATCAAAAACTGACTTTAATGCTCTAAAGTCAAATTAAATGTCATTGAAGTCCTTTAATGCCAGGTTCACTTTATTTCCCTTCATTGAGTGACTAAGGCTAAAGTCACTTAGGGGAACACTTCCCTAGGTACAAAGCTAACATAAAACGTTGATGAAAAGTTGCATAGGGATGAGTTAGGTGAATAAAAAATAAGTCAATTTGAATTATTTCTTTAAATTTGAGTAATATTGTAATTAAGAATATTCACTAACATGGTTCAAATAATCTAATTGACATATGTTAATTTTATGCAAATACTAATAACAACATAAACAAATGTCATCATAAGAAAATATGAAGGATACAAACAATAATTAATTAGTTATTAGAAAATCTGGAGTGGTGTTGGAAGTTCATAAAATGGGGAAATACTTTATAATACTATGAAGAATATATTGGAAAAAATGTATAAACGTACTTTTCACTTACAATATAGAAATCAATCAAATGATTCAAAGAATCAAGTCATATGTAAACTACAAGAGGTGTTTCCAAAGCAATGATCAATGAGACCTGTCATACTTCCAATAGAAAAAACATACAACAACAAAAACTAATCATTCAAAAAGAAATATTCCTAAAGAAAATTATATAATATGTATCTATAACAACTGCAAAGCGTCATTCCTTTAATAATTTTAATTTTGTTATATTTAGTTTTCATATCAACAAAATAATAGTTTAATGCGATTTTACATTTCTAGGAAGATTACAAAAATCCCAAAGGAAGAATGAGGTGATATGTGAAGTGTTCTAGTAAGGGTGTTGAAAAAAATGTATAAGAAGATGGTAAAGGAAATAGACATAAATTCATCGCAGGAGGAGCCATCTCAAAAACAACGTGCATCAAATGTATGGAATCGTTGATTTTTTGCATTATGTACATCTCATTAATTAATTGAACATGATATATATTATTTTTCAATTTTTTTGTTGCAGAAAAGAAAACAAATTGGAACCCATTCAGCACACAACACACGATGAAAAGGGGTTGATAGCAAAGTTTGTGAGTATTTGTGAGTTCCTTGTAAGAAACTAAGATGTCATAGTGGTTGTGATATTTATATTTAAATTTTCTTTTTCATTGGCCATCCTTGGATGTCTTGAAACAGGTGTTAACATACAAAGAGGATTTATTAGAAGAATTAATTGACATTGGGCTAAGCAAGGTTTGTGAGTATATGTTAGCGTATCAAAAACTAATTGTGGAATTTGTAAGTATCTATGTTATTTTTCTTCTCTCATTTTATAATTCATAGAAAATAAAAAAATCATTCATATTAAATTTATGATTTGTGATGGGTGTAAAACTTGAAGGAAATAAATTATGGAGTGCAGCCAATAGAAGACTTGTTGATATAAGGCATGAAATTTGGTTTTGAAAGAATGAGTATCATTCATGACTCAATGCTTTCTATTGTGCATCACTTTTCAATTTACAATCACATATATTATCTATTTTATTTTTTATTATTCTCAACAATATAGATACACTCAATACACTTTATTTTTATGTTTACAAATGGAAGTTGAACAAGAGGAAAAACAATCAATCTAATCAACAAAAAAATTGGCCAAATGACACAATTGATGCAAGTGTCTTGAGCACTGATAACAGTTCGAGTGAAGAATTATGATCCATATTTATTTTTGATGTTAATGCAAAAGCTAATGTATATTTTAAAATATTTTTCTTTTAAAATCAAACATTTTGTATAATGTATTGGACATAGTGTCTGAATTGAAAGAAAATGGGTTACCAATAAGTGTCACCAATTACATCCATGTTGACATCTTGATTATTATTTTGTCTATGTTGTCCTATTTTGTATAAAAAGTGGCACCTTATTAATATATAATAAAATAAACGTTTTTATTCTATTGCATTCTCCAATGTAATTGTTACATGTGAAATGGTACATTTGTAATTAAATATATGGATGATTAAATATTACAATAGATGCTATATATAAGAAATTAATCCAAACAAACACAAAAATTAAAATTGAGATGAATAGTACTATAAAAAAACTTTCAATTTCCAATGAATAATGGAATTAAGAAAATAAAAAATATAATATAGATATATCACTGCAATGTTAGTAGTCACTGTTCAAATAATCATATTTGGTTCTTTTGGTAATTTATGTCGTACCAATGCATTTGTTCAAATAATACACACTGGGGCGGTCATATAAATGACCTTCCTGGTACTCTAATGTAAAGTAAACACACTATTAAATTTGAAAAATAAAATTCCCATGTCTTAGTGGCATTTACCAATGTGTTCTTGCTTGGTAATCACACCAGTGATTTTTAATAGTTTATACGCATTGGGATTTTTATAGATCTTTTACACACCAATGGTTTTTGAAATTAATTACACTGGTGCATTTGAGTTGTTTAAATGCACTAACAGATATTTTAATAGTTTGTATGCATCAGTGCTTATTATGATGAAATGAATCGAGGCACTATTATAATTAAACTGCACTGTTAAAGTTTAAAAATATTAAGAACTTATTGTTCATATAATGTAAAATATCACCCCAGTGTGTTTATGTTGCACGTAAGCACTAGTGTGTATAATATATATGCAAGCATCGATGCAACGTTGAAATTTGGTGTTTTTGATGCATGGTTTGGTTAAGTGCATCGGTGCATAATTGTTATATCCTTCAACACGGGTGCGTTTAAGTGATATATTCACTAGTGTTCCTTTCTTCAACAAAGCGCATTGGTAAAAAACATTTGCTATCACCTCAGGCTGCTAATATTTTTAGTTATAAGATATATCTGTAATAACCTTCGTTAAAACATCCGCTACCATTAGCGAAGGTTGTAGTAGATATTTTTTTGACAATCTGGCAATCTTGTAACACTAAAAACCTTCGCTATAACCTTTTTTGTAGGGCCTTTTCCTTGTAGTGTGACATTGGAAGGAGAAATCAAACAAAATAACTCTTATAATTATGATATTGAGTTATCCCACATTTGTAATGGAGAAAAATACTATTTTTACAATTAATTATATAAAGAGGTAGAAAATCATTTATCCCACATGTAAAAGAGGGATGTTATTCTTCTAGTCCTCTTGATATATAATAGAGGTGGGTGAGGTCCTTTCAGAATTTAAAACAATAACATTGAGAAGCATTGTATCATTTTTATCATCCTTGTGGTACTTTGGGATAACATATGTCGAGTGGATCTCAAGTTGTGATGTTGGAGATATTTTGATGAATAATAATTTTTCGCCTCCCAATTCTAGTTATGACATATTACAACATCAATTAGACATAATTACACATGTAATTATTAAGATTACATATTCCAACACTCCCCCTTAATGATGAATAGGAGAAAAACACAAAGAAGGAGGAACATGTCACTGTATCAACTATCCCCATTGATGAGAACTTCCCTCATTCCCAACAAACTATGAAGATACGTGAACTTTTCTTCTGTCAAAGATTTGGTGAAGATATCAGCTCCTTTGTTTTCTGTGGGGAAATACTCCAAACAAATAATGTCATATGCAATAAGATCTTGAATGTAATGAGTATCCAAGTCAATGTGTTTAGTTTTAGAGTGATAAATAAAATTATATGTAAGTTGAATTGCACTATGATTGTAACATTTAAACTCAATAAGAGGATTTTTCACTAGCCCAAACTCTTTCAGAACATGGCAGACCCACACTACTTCTTTAGATACTTCCTTATTTGATCTATACTATGTCTAGCAAAAAGAAAGTGTTTAATCCTTGTAAGTATTGTGGAAAAACCAAGCACCGTGAAAAGAGTTGTTTTAAATGAAGACATGAACTTGTGAAAGAAAAAAAAATCTTCTGAAGAGCTATCAGTATCCCTGTGTGTTTATTATATTCAACCAAGTAATTATTCTTCTAATGTGGAATGGATAATGGATGTTGGTGCATCTAATCGCATGACTAGTTTAGCTTCTTTGTTTAATTGTTATGACACTAAAAAGAACACACAACATAAAGTATCTATAAGTGATGATAATATTCTTTCAATTTTAGGTTCTGGTAATGTTAATGCTCCTAATGGTACTTTGGAATATGTGTTTCATGTTCAAGGAATTCCAATCAAATTACTTTATATTTATCATTCATGTCAAAAGGGTTATAAATTTGAAGCTCGTCTTGATAAGTATGTGTTAAAAGATATCAAACAAAACTTTAAGATTGTTTCTTTGGTCTTGTTGATCATAAAGTTGGATTATATAAATTTATTGGTTTTAATTCAAGTAAATATAAACCTTTTTATTCCTATGTTGCTCACTCTAATGAACTAATCAAATTATGGCTTGAAATATTAGTTCACTTGAATTATGGTAAAATACAAATAATGTGTAAAATGGTGTACGACTTACCTTTAATTTCTTCCACTAAAGGTTTTTATGAAGGTTGTGTTCCTGGTAAACATCATAAGGAAATGTTTGATAAAGGTAAATCTTGATGTGCTAAAGAACCATTGAAACTAATTCATGGTGATATTTGTGGTCCTCTTAAAACTCCTTCATTGTTTCATGCAGACTATTTTCTTATTTTTATTGATGATTAGAGTCGTAAATCTTGGATTTATTTTTGGAAACATAAAAGTGAAACCTTTACTATTTTTTCAAGAATTTAAATCCATGGTTGAAAATGAATTTGGTAAAATTATTAAGACTTTGAGAATTGATTAAATCATGGTATTCAACATCAAAATATTTTTCCTTATACACCTAAAAAAACGTGGTAGTTGAAAGAAAGAATAGAACTGTGGTTGAAACAGCTATATCAATGCTTAATTCTAAAGGATTGTATAAATGTTTATGGGATGATGATATCTATTGTGCTAACTATATATTGAATAGAGTTCCTACTAAAGCAGTTTCAAATTGTTTTAGATAGCTTACAGGTACACATTGAGGCTAAGGATAGTCCTATTCAAGTATTAGCTTATTTATTTTATAAAAGTGATGATGTTTATTCTTACTATCTTGAAAAGAAAATTCTTCACTAGACCCTAAATATTTGGATAGAATATAGTCATTTTTTGCTAAAATTAAAATTTATAATGAAATATTGAATAATTGTGATACAAATTACAAGAAGATTGACAATGCTCTAAATATTCTTGTAGAGAAAAAATTACCTTCATGCCTTGATATGTTCATCCACACTAGGAATAGGTCCATTGGAATGTCAAAGTGTACTCACAAACCCTCTTTTGAAGAGTTTTGTAAAGGTTTTATAAATGAGAAAGATAGATTAATTGCTAGTGGTCTATTGTTTAATAATAAAGCTCTAATGGCACATAGTAAAAACAATCCTAACAAGAATTTTACTAAAAATTCTAAACTACATAATCAATGATCGAGTTCTATTAATGATGCTTCTAATTTTCCTAACATGGTATCAAAAGCCAGGTCTCGGGTTGAATTCCTTCAAGTTACATCAGAGGGGGGTTCTTGGAGTATAGTATAACTGCCACACCTTTAATGACATACTGAATGGTAAAATGAGTATTTTTATCCATTATAAATGTGGAATAACTCAATATTATAATATTAAGAATTATTTTGTTTGATTTTTCCTTCCAATGCTAGTTATGACATCTTATGACATCAACTAGACATCATTACACATTCCAATAAGATAGGTCCAAATCATGCGTCACATAATTCTTCTCATGATCCTTTAAATTTATCAACTCATAACATATCCCATGTCCTTAGTTCATAAGTACTCTCCCCACCCCTTCAATGAAAGCATCTATGCATACCACAAAACCTTCATCTAGATCTATAATATTTAAAATATGAGTAACTCCTTTAGGAACTAAAAACATTCCTCGCATTATTTCAACCATGCAAACTTTACATTCTTTCTTTGTAGTTATGTGATAGGATTTGATACTTTGGAGAAGCCTCTGATGAATCTCTTGTAATATCTTGCTAAACCCATGAAATATCAATCATTTATCACATTATTGGATGAAGGCCAACTCACTATAGCCACAATATTCTTGAGCTCTATTAAAAATTCATCTATTGAAATGACATGAACCAAACATTGAATATTGTTTGATAAAATTTGCATTTGATTAGCTTGGCATACAAATTATGTGCCCTGAGCACCTGCAACACCATCCTTAGATGTTATGAGTTCTCTCATTCATCCTTGGAATAGAAGAGGATTTCATTTAGGAATACCAACATGAACTTATCCAACTATTGGATGAACACATTATTTATGAGGCACATGAAAGTATTCAACACGTTGGTGAGGACGAATGACACAACTATGAACTCATAGTGGCCATACTGGATTCCGAAAGCTATCTTCTGGAAATCCTCTTGTTTGATTTTAACATAATTGTATCCTGACCTTAAGTCTTGGAAAATAGTTTGCATCCATTTATTTGTTCAAAGAGATCATCTATTGTAGGCAATGGATACCTATTCTTAATTGTGACCTTATTGATCCACCTATAGTCAATACATAGTCTCGATGTTCCATGTTTCTTTTTAATAAACAACATTGGTGAACTCCATGGGGACATGATTGATGTAATGTAGTTTTATCCATTAGTTCCTAGAATTCCATATTCAAATATACCAACTCTGGAGTGCTCATTCTGTAAGTGGATTTAGACACTATGGATGTTCCTAGCACCAAATTAACTGCAAAATGTATATTCATTTAGGTGGCATCCCCGACAACTCTTCTAGGAATACATCCTTATATTCTTGCAGTGATGGATACTTTTATAATGCTAGACTTCTATCTTATGCAAAATATGTCACATGAACTGCACATATTTGATATTTATTCTTTAAGTACCTTCCTAATTGCAACATTATAAATTTCCTTATCAAAACCTTCTTCGACACACTTTTTACTAGATGAGGTCTTCCTTCATCATCGAATTCAACAAACTTATTATAACAGTTAAAATTGGTGTGATGTGTTTCCATCCAATCCATGCCAATGATGACATCATATGATCCTAGCAATAATATATTAATCTCTACTGCACTAGAGAGACCACCCAACATTATTGGACACCCTTCTATCACTTCACTTACTTTCCTCTTTATCCTTGTGGCTAACTGAACAAACCATCAATTTCTATGTTTACTTTTCTTGTGTACACAAACATAAATAATATTAGCATGAATATGAATATGATTGGACCATGGTTCAATCAAAATATAAATAGACTATGCGATAATATTACCTCCAAATTCCACTGTGAATTCTTGGTGGTCTACCTAATGATCATCCAAAGTTGCATAGATTCTAGGAGTTGATCTAGGCATGTATTCCATAGTAACAATTCCTTCAATGTTATATATCCTTCAAGGTTATCCCTTCCTATGTATTAAACATATAGCTTATCATTCTCTCCATATCCACAACATTGTAATGGTTCCTTGGGTCTTCCTTCTACCGGCATAACTCGCTTAAATTTTCCTTGAGTTGGTTTCTCGTGTTGGACATTTATTCGATGATTACTGTAGTGTATGGATATGAATTATTTCTTCCTTGGATTAAAATTTTCCTTGGGATTCCCTCTTCCTACCCGAGTCTCCTCAAATATACTCTTGTTTTTATCATAGCAATGCATAGTCTTCCAAATAGCATCATCCAAAGACTTTTCTTTTTAACTCTGAGGAATTCCACTTAAGAATATTTGAATCTTTACCTTCTCATTTCTAAGGTAATTCAGATAGCACAATAGCTCTAGGAACTTGTTCACATATTCCTCTATTGTCATATGTCCTATCTTTAGCTCATGCAATTCCTTGATCTTATTATCATAATACCTTTCATAAAGGTATTTCTATTTGAAATACTTTTCAAACTTATTCCAAACAATCTTTGTTTCTTTAAGACCCTTCACCTATTAGAGGTTCTCTCACCATATTGAATCTCTTCCATTAACATTAAAAATGGAATTCCTATCCTTTTCATGCCCATAGTATTCACAAATCCTAAATTATTTCTTCATTCTAATAAGTCATGCTTCAACCTCCATCCCCTCTTACTCTCTCTATCGAATGTAGGTGGATTTACCTTCCTAAATTATCCATAGGAACTCTTTTTACAAGGATTAATTCTCTTATATATTTCGGATGAATTCTCTAAAATATCTTACGATTTTCCTGATCTATTGAATCTGTTGGCTGAGGTGCTTTATAGATACATGCTTATTCTCCTCTTGCGTGAACCTCTTTCTTGGAATTAAGATCTTCCTATAGAGTCACTGCTTGCACTCTTTATTTGCTTCCTTCCATTATTTTGATTTGATCCTAAATTAGATTTATGTTGAAGGTATGTTAGGCTTTGCAATGTGGAAACACTGATCTAATGTTTCTCTTCCTATGCCTTAGTCATCCTTTTGTTGAAACTACTCATAGTCTCAACCATTTATGGAAGTGTGATTTGTGCCATCCTTCCATTGAATTATGTTTATGCATTACCACCTCTTGTGCACATATTCCCCCATAACATCCTCTTCATGTTCATAGGGATCTTGCACATCATCCATGATGATCATTCAACTAGTTAACTTCCTGTATCTTTTTCTCGTTTCCTTCTTTCATTTTTCTATAATGGTCATATTGTTGCTGCTAAAGTTGTGAAAAAAGGAAATTTTCATTAGGTAACACATTAATAAATTTTGATAGTTACTTTAACATTATTGCGCCTGTCTCTTTCTACACTCAAAGGCCAAGTGTTGAAACCACTCCTCTTATACTACTCTTTCATGCCCTCGGCAGTCTGAGTGGCCCATCACAACCATGAGGGATACTTTATTTTCCTTTTGATACCAAGACGAGTTTGTCTCTATAATAAGTTTTTTAATGTGCAACAATCTATGCCATACAACTTAATTCACTAAGTGATGCACTATGTGAATCATAATTGGTTTTGAGTTTAATACTTCACATACTAACTTTAAACCCTACACAATAGGATACGCTTATCACTTTCCATTACATAGTAAATTGCATGCATTGACTCTAATCATTGTACAAACCACCACATGACAACCCTTAACCATTGTGCATCAATTGGCATGCGTGACACCCACCGCGTGGAAACTTTAACTACTATTCATTTATTCCTACAGAGTTAGTGTTATATGTATAGTCGGACTTCATATACAAGGCATACATCTATATGCAATTATTTCATGAAATGAATTATCATACATCCACACTTACATATCAAGAATCATGATTATTACTACCAAGACCATTTATAATCAAAACTACTAATACAACATGTATATTTATAATTTTAGATCAACGTTCATATAATGAGACATCAAATAACACTTATCCTAAATGTAGCTTCTCCAATAAACTTACTATGAAAGAGAAATATTCCACCCAACCATAGGCACTATGTCTAGCATATACTATTTCTACTAATAGGTCACCCCTTCGTTGAGCATGATTTGATACCAAAGGAAGGGGAACTATCCAAAATCACTCATAGCCAATTAGACACATGGCCATAGCCAAGCCAACACATAGTTGGGTTAACAATATGTCCATAGTCATACAGAATCAATCTCAATCCAAGCAAGTGTATAACTGCATTAACAGGATGCAAAGGTAGTAGAGGGATAATTCTAAATAGTAAAATCAACTTTGAACTATAGGAAACTATATCAGACTCAACCGGTTTTGCGTCCACAATACCCACCCTACACAACACCAAGAAGGTACCCTTTCACTTCTAAACATTCTCTTAGATGTCACATTCCTCAAGGTTCTATTTAGTGTGTGTCTATAAAGACCACCCAAACCCAATTATCTGCCAGGAGAATTCAACCTTAACTAGTCCCATTAGCCAGTTCTGTGATCCATGCCACTTTGGGATTCCATGCCAATATGGTACTTAATACCACTTTGTCAACATATCAGGGATATAGACAAAACATGTAAGGTAAAAAACTCATATATTTTTTACCTCTGGAAATGTTAACACCTTGTGAAAACTTGGCTAGCTTGGGGTCCAAATTACCCACCCCACACAACACCAAGAAGGTACCCCTCCACTACTCAAAAGTCCCTAGGGCATCACCTTTCTTCAGTTTTTATTTAGTGTGCATAGAAAGACAACCTAAACCTCAAATCATATTCCAAAAGGTTTTGTCTTCCAAGGTTTACACATCTTAGTTTTCAAAACCAACCATCTTCCATGGATTCACTCCAGTCATTATCCAACTGACCACTCAAGTGATAACATGACTAACAAGCGATCATACTCAATATGAAATCAAATAACAAGGAAATAGGGATATCTGGAATGCAACTGATACTGGGGAAGGATTCAATAATTATAAGTATGCTACATAGGATTCATAGGTAAATTAACCACAGTTAGACACACTCATACAATATTGGGAGCAATCATACAATAAAGGAACTTAGGTCTCACAGGAATAGGCTCCATGGCTAAAACAATCTACAACCCACTATGTATCTATAATAGTAAGAGAACACACAGTGACTGTTGTCACGGGATTTCCTTTTGATTTCCAAACATGACCATGAACTAGAGCTATGAACCATTGTTTGTTTCCCAAACAAAAGGATAAACACACTAAAACACAAATTTCGACTCCTCCAACCTCGTGACACACTCCTAGACATGAGATTTTGGTTTACTCTGACCAATTGACAAATAATTTAAGGATGATTTCAATTTAACTGGCCTTTTGCCCAATAATAAATCCCCAATCCCATTTCTGCAAGGCGACTAACACAATAAATCTTAAACCCATGCTTGTATTTCCCCAAAATAATAATTATCTCAACTACCTCTCTCTTGGATGCATTAAATTATTGGGGTGCATAATTAAACTTAACAATTGATGGCTCATCTATCCTCCCTTGGTGTTATAGACAAAACTAACACTTCTTCGTCCATGACGAATTTTATATTTTTTCGTCGCATGACAACACTTCATGACAACTCCTATCTGTCACTTAAAAGAAATACGTGAATAAAGGAGCCATATTTAGAATTTTGTAATTTTGTTTAACCTGTTTTCTATACCTTTGGAAAGGTATCAGACCAAGGAAAAACTTTCCAAAAGACATCAACTCCTGAAAATTCTTGGAAATACCCTAAACAATGGCTTTTTTTACCCACCCGGAAGTTTTCCTAAGGAAACCTACGTTTCACTCGCCCCTTTGCTTAAGGAAACCCGTGAGTATGTCCTGAAAGGAATTTTTCTTTATGAGATTGGATTTCCTAAAATAAAGTCCACAAGTTGACTTTTTCGGGCTTGTTAAAACTTTACGAGAAAGGTATGGAGCTACCTTTAAGCTCTAGTCTGACTCCCTAAATATGACTAGATTGTCGAGTTCACTTGTCCCTTCAAACTCGTTAAAGGATGTGAAGGAACATCCACATAGGTATAACTTTATCTATTTTTTGGGCCATGTTGATTACTTACAAAAAAAGGAATACTCTAGTTGTTTCTGACTAGAATAGTATCTTTAGGTATAGGTTTATCTCTTTTTCGAGCTTCGAGCACTAAATTTACGAAAAATGAACATGTTATATCTTACTTTTCTCTTTTTTGTGCTCTAGTTTGAACTATGAAAATGATTTTGAGCATTCTTTATGCCATTTTCATGCTCGCTAAAAATTTAGGACAAAATCATCAAGTGATATTGCTTTCCTTCACACTCATTAAAACTAAAGCGTTATGCTTTCTTTTGAAGGTGTGTCGGTTTGGTGATAGTTTATCCCCTTTTCAGACCTTTTCGACTAAATATGAAAAAGGAATACCTTGGTTCATTTGATCTAAGAGAGTTCTCCTCTGGATTGTTTTATATTTTTCGGACTTTGGAGACTAAACTTATGAAAAATTTCCCCCGTAGAGTCTTCTTTGGCATTTTTAGAATCTCAAATTATGAAAACACCATCAAGCATTCACTAATTCGGGCTCATTAAATCCATGAATGTAATGCCCTAGTTTTGCCCCCTTTTGCATTAAAAGGTACATGATGTATATATTGTAATTAATCATGGTGCGGAGCTAAAGGAAAAATCCCCACCATCTATTTGGTTGTGTTATGTTTCGGCAATTGGGATCGTTGCCGATGGTATATCATGCCATCCAACACCTTATAGTTTTGGCATCATGTAAATATGCACTTTAATTAAAATGAACCTACAGCCAGCTACGATGGTGCAAGGATAATGTAAAAGGGCATGATTTTCCTAAGGATAAGGAGGGGGATTATTAAAACTTGGGCCTATGGGGAAAAGCTATGTGTCAGTCGTTAAACCCCTTATGTAGTTGGGGCAGTTATTGTTGAGTAGTGGTGGGTGTGGCAGGATTGTCAGTCCTTGGCCATGTTCCCACTCCACCAGCAAACTCTTCATATTCACGTCACGTGGGTAGAGAAGAAACATTCCCACTCTCCACTCTCCCATGACTAGATTCTTCCACTTTTGGTCTTGATCATCCTCACACAGATGTTCTCTCTTGACCTCTCGCTGGAGCCACCATTACTGTCACCCACATTTTTTCCTAGGAAGGATCCATTCACACTTGGGGGGGGTAGTAGTTATGTGTGTTTCCCTCACCGACCAGTGGTTTGGTGCTTTATGTTTTCCCCTATCCAGGAATGAGAATCAGGATGTCTTTCCATTTTGGGACTGTGTGTCTTCCCATTGTCTCAGTGTTGAAGATCGGGGTAGCTGCTTCTCCCCACATTGTTCGCTTGTTGTGGTCTCATGTATGTTTTTGAGCTACTGTAGGCTATTGATGAGTCATTTTGGCCACGATAGGGCCAAGAACGACTCAGGAATTATTTTCTCCTGTTTAAGCTATGAACCGCTTGTTTGGCTGCATGTATGCAGTGGTTGGTATTTGGACTATGTTAGAGTGGGGATGAGGGCTTGGTTTGCTTGATAAACCTGGGGTGTTTGGGAGCCACAAAGACAGAGCTAGAGGGCTGGCTTTCTTCTCCACAACCCCAGAGTAGCACTAGAAAGGGGGGTCAGGGCCTAAGGGACTATGTAGTAGAGAAGGGACTGATTTCCTGGTGTTGGGTGTGTGTGGGTGTCCTAGAATTCAGGCTAGTTCTGGTGTAGGAGTCCTTAGCTCTTCAATGAGCTCCCCAGCTTAGCATTCAGCTTCTCCAAGCTCCTTGATAGCCTGATAAATGCTATTGTGTCAGCTTGGATGATTTGTGTACCTTGGCTATGTGTAAGCTTGCTTAGTCCCTTATTCCTTATGGAATCATACCCAGCTCGGGGGTGGCAGCATTGCTGAGAGATTAAGGAGCACGCTGGCCTATGGTTGGGTGGAACGTTGTAGCAAAGTAGCTGGTTGCGGGATGACTTCTTTATAAGATGAGTATTCTTGACCATTTCATCTCTGCAATTATATTTATTGTTTATGAATTATAATGAACATGTTGAATGCAGAATGAATGTATGTTTGCTTTCGTTGTGTATGTGAAGTACTATGCATCTTAGCATGTTTTATGTTTTAAGCATTTTATTTCAGCATTTAATGTACATTCATGTTCATGGGGCTAGTTTCTCGGATGTTTACAGTTATGGTAGCGTCCTCTTCGCTAGTCGGAGGGTCGGGGATGTTACAATATGGTATCAGAGCGCATGTTGCAGCATGGGCTTGAATGGGCCATGAAGATGCAGTGACAGAGCCATCATTGTAGCATTGGGCCTCAGAGGGCCATGAAGATCAGCTAGCAGAGGCAGGTTTCCCTCTGCCCAGTAGAGATTAGAAATTATGACAGAAAAATAGTCCAAAAAAAATTCTAAGTGCCTGAGCCGTTGGCTCATCGGGAGACTTAGTGGGAATCTCCCCCGATGCAGCGAAGAGCTAGACAGAAGTTTCCCTGATGAAGGACAGTCGAAAGAAAAATTGTGAAAATTTCTCTAAGTGTTCGTCGGTCGTCAGCAGAGAATAGTGGAAGTTGGAGCCGCAGTTCTGGCAGAGGTCAGCCAAAGACCACCGAAACGCCGACTCAATTAGTTGAAATATCCTCCGGTATCGACCATCGACAATCGACGATGAATAGAGGAAGGGAGAGGCGACAAAGTGGCGACCGAAAGGAGAAAGAAGTTTTTGTTTTTTTTTTGAAAAAGTCTCTAAGTGTTGAGGCCATCAGCGTCGGCGAAGATTAGTTGAGTGGATCGGTGAAAATTAGATGATAGAGTTGTCGAAACGTCACCGCCATCGGAGAAAATTAGTGGACGTAGGCGTCGATGAATACGTCGACATAAATTAGATGAGGAAAACACCAAAACGTCAGCTTTGTTTAAGTTAAGATCGCTGAAAATTAGAGGTTGAAAGTGCCGATACGTTGGCGGAAGATAAAGGAAGTTTCGGCGAAAATTAGTGGACAAGAGCATCGACGCGGAGGATAAAAGAGAACGAAATTTTTCTAAGTGCTGAAATCATCAAAAAAAGTTAGAATATCCGACCGCCGATGATGTCAAAAAAACTTAGTTGATGGAACAGCCAACATAGCAGTGGACAAAGAAGGAAGTTTTGCCGAACTTTCGACGAAAACTAGATGATGCAGGTGCTGATACATCGGCAGGAGAGAGGAGAAAGAGGAAAAAAATTCTGAAATTTTTCTAAGTATGGAAATCGTCTGCGAAATTTAGATGATGGAGCCGCCGATGCAGTGGCAAACGTCAGCAAAAGTTTATTGTTTGAGCTGTCGATACATCGAAGAAAGTTAGTTGAATGGACTGCCGATGAACGTCGAAATAATTTAGTTGTTCGTGATTCTTCCGTTGTAGCTACCTAAATAACTATCCACCCGATGCATAGTGCTTCCGACCGCCAGTACGTCAGAGAAGGTTAGTGGATTAGTCTGCCGATGCATCGGAAGGAGTTAGTCGTTTGGACCACTGAGGCGTCGGAAGAAGTTAGTTGTCCAGATCGCTGACACATAGTGTTTAGTGGTTCCAATTTCCGATAGGTTGTATGGTCCGTAAAACCCACAGATGGTTTGTTTCCCGCCGTTGTGGATGCCTAAGAAACTATCCACCTGAAGCATAGTGCTTTCGATTCCCGATGCCACAGTGGTTGACAGTTTCGATTGGCGATATACTGTCATCGCCAATAATAGTCCTTGGCATCACCAATAATATTTTGGAAGCATAGATGACTAAGGGTCCGACACGTCAAAGAAAAATAGACGAACAGACCGCTGATGAGCAACGGAGAAAACTAGTTGTTTTGACTGCCGAAGTGTCGAAATTTTAGTTGGGAAGAGGTCCGATTGGGAAAAAGAAATTTTGGGTTTTTTAAGTGGGATTCTTCTGTGATTTCAGCAGTTTTTCAGTGGTATTTTCAGCAGTTCTTCAGCGGATTTCAGGGATGAAAAGGAAAAATTCTAGGTGGCTGAAGTTAGCATTCCAGACCAAAATATAGTTGTGTGTTTTGCCTAAATTTGGTGAAAGTCATCATTTTAGAAGGGGTGTGGTTTTCACACTCGAGGTCGGAATGGAGCATGGGGATAGGCGTTGGAAAGCTTATCCAATATGGAAAAAGGGAGAATCACCAGAATTTGAATGAGGAGCTCCATGCAAAGATGAGGGTTTTAAAAAGGAAAGTCCCTTAAACCCTGTCTTGCTAACTATATTATATTTTATAATCTTGTGTACATAGAAATTATGGCATGGGGATGCTGAAAATGCATGGGGATATGTTTGTGTGCATAGGATATTACATATTGGTAAAAATAGTGAGAATTATACATTTATAATGAACCACTATTGGTAAATGTTGCATTGGTGTTGGCATTAGTGGAAAAACCAACGACAACATGAGCATGGCTGAATATGTTGCTGATGCTGATGAATGTGACGAAAAACCCTATGGAAGGCATAAGGCAACAAATCCAAGATCAAAAGTTGGTGAGCGAATTCTGCAATCTCCTGCAAGAGACCAACCAAACTAGTAATGTCAAGGGTGTAAGTAGGATCCATGCAGGTAATGTTTTAATTATGACAATTGCATGGAGTGGTAAAGGCAAGAGATCTCAAACCATGTGGTTATTTAAAAGTTTATACTACATTCATATAGAAATATATCCTGCCCTATGAATGTTGATATGAACTTAATAACCAGAGAGTGAGTACTGGTGGTCTTGATTGTAGTAATGCATCCTATATGAGGTAGTCACGGTTAGGCCATAGTATGTTTGAATGCATAGTATTCCTGAATACAAGGTAGCATTGAGTGGATATGCATTAAGAGATTTTATAAATCTTGTAGTTATGCATTGAATGGATGCATATGAAAAGCCTGAGTAAATGTTGTAACTATGCATACATAAGTGTAGGTATAAATGTTGTGATGCATTACATGAATGCATTGAGATAGTGCTTGTTTATCATGACTAACTAATGGCTGAAATGATGAATTTATGATAATTCTAGAACCATTTCAAGAGCTGTTATGAATGCAGGATAGTAAGTGCGTGAAGAGGGTAGTCATGATCGATTGGATACCAGAAATGCTCTATGGAAGGGCAAGGTGGTACAAATAATATGCCTGTGAAGTAAGGAGTATCTAAACATTTCCTTTAATTTGCATAAATGATGTGACTTTGCAATTTTAGTATGATAATGATTCACGTGAAGTAAATGAATTTTGTTAACATTGATGCGATTAACATCTAGAAGTATTTTAATTCTATAATTCTGAAAATGCTTCAATGATTGTTGCAGCAATGAAAAAGTTATATGCATCAAGACTTACCAAGTGTTTGGCTGATTGAAGTTCAGTTTTCAGGTAGATTGTTTGGGGTGTGGAAATATGGGTAATACCATGACAAAGGCCGAAACCTACTCTGTGAAAGAGCCAAACCTCATGAGAAGAGTTTCATGGCTGTGAAATTAGTCTGTATGCAGAATGAGTTGTCAATTTGAATTTGTAAATTTCAGATTTGAGAGATTGCTGACAACTACTATTCACTATTGGATTGCATAGAATTATGTCAAGAGGACACATTGTAAGTGGGTGTTCATGTTATGCTAGTAAGCATAAAATCATAATGGGCATAGTGCTGCTGCTTACAAGAGACCAACAAATGAGGATCACCTCATTGCCAAGCAAATCAATTTCTATAGTAGACAGAGTTGCAAATTCACATTGAATTTAATTACTAATGCCATTGCTTGGTTATGGAACAATCAAATTTGGATTGTATTGTTAGACAATGATTGACTGTTTGGCTACTTGATGAATGTGCTAGGGGTACACATTGCAGGAAGACCATGTGTGATGGCCTGCAGGAGCCAAAATTCACGGGGAGGTTTTCCCCTATCTTGGAAATGGGTTTCGGGTGAAACTCCATTGGACATTTTGGAAATGTCCCATCTGCACTACATGTTTGGTAAGCAACATGAGTGAGATGGTATAGATTATGTCGGTAATACATGTGTGGGATATGGAATGTAAAAAGGAGTTGGGGATGGCAAACTGATGGACTGTCAACTCAGAGAAGGGAGCCCCCATTCCTCCTTAACGAAGGAATACTGCATCGGCAAATGGATAAGCGTTCTGTGACCCTAGTTAAGAATGTGCATGTCAAATTATTAGATTCAATATGCAGATCATGTTTTGATTTTATTTCCATTATGACAGATTGCTTGAGTATGAATAGGGCCTACATGGCTCACATTGGAAAGGGGTGCACACTTTTCTCGATGTCGAGTCATGAAAGGGGTTTTAAATATTGACTACACCCTAGAGAGTGGACGCAATCCTGGTGTCTCAATACTTGATAGTGAATGATATGAAATATGATTACAGTTTTAGAGCAATAACGCTGATGGGTTTGCTTATATTGCTTGTGTTGACAGGCTAAACAGATGCAGTTTGGTTGTTGATATAAGTGCATTGTTGATATAAGTGTATTGTTGATATAAGTGCATGTGTTATTGTTGATGGCCTGATAAACCCAATTGTGGTGTCTTGGCTGATTGGTTGTTGATATAAGTGCATTGTTGATATAAGTGCATTGTTGATATAAGTGTATTGTTGATATAAGTGCATGTGTTATTGTTGATGGCCTGATAAACCCAACTGTGTTGGCTTGGCTGAATGGTTGTTGATATAAGTGCATTGTTGATATAAGTGTATTGTTGATATAAGTGCATGTGTTATTATTGATGGCCTGATAAACCCAACTGTGTTGGATTGGCTGATTGGTTGTTGATATAAGTTCATTGTTGATATAAGTGTATTGTTGATATAAGTGCATGGCCTGATAAACCCAACTGTGTTGGCTTGGCTGATTTGTTCCTTCACAGTCGGCATGAAGGTGTACTGGCTGGACATTAATTATTTGAGGTTGAGGAGCAACCTACGTGCTGACCTAACATCCAAGTCCATAGGCAATTCCAAGGCTTGCAAAGCAAAGCAGGACGCTGTGGACCAACGAGGAAACACACAATACAGACAAGTATTGGATTATTTTGCAGCTTCTTGCTTATGAACATACATGTGTATATGATCTGGTTATGATATTCTAAGCTCTTGTTTAAGAGATAAAAATCAATGAGAATAAACTAAACATGTGAATCTATTAAATGTTTGAATGTAGGTATCGTTGGGCGTGAGGACTATGAGGACATCCTAGAGGTGCATGTGGACATGTGACTGTCCTAAAGAGCTCAAAGTGAGCAATAATGAAAAAGGTGCTAGTGGGACTATGAAGGTCCTAGCAGTCGAGAGTCAGGGTGAATTTTATCCCAATGGGCTATTTTTCCATGTTTTTCTCCCAAAAAAGATTTGCCATTTTCCATTTTTTGAAGCCCTATTTTGCCCAATTTTGATGGGATAAAATTTTTTCACCCTAAAAATCGCCAAATTATTATATAAACAATATAAAATCCTTGGAAATTAAAATATTTTTTGAAAATTATTGCCAATCATTTTATAGTTGGCGTTTTAAGAATTGGTAATATTCACCAACATTTATACACTTTTAAATAAGTATGGTTTCTTAAAATCATCCATGCTGAGAGTTGTAGACAAACCATGTGGAGAGACTCCATGGTTGAGAGGTCTGGAATAGACCAGAGGCACTAAGTTTCATGACCAAGAAGGATTGGTCCAACATTCACGATGAAGTGAAAGAGGATAAGAGCATGAAAACCACAGTGGTGGTGTGGATTCCAGCATGGGACAAGACAAAGAGGGGGAAAACTCCTGCTTCTCTCTCTTTCCTTTTTTTGATTTTATATATATATATACTTATGCATTGTGAAAACAAAAGATTGTTGAATGCATGTATGGCTGAAAATAGAATGTGTTTATTTGCTTAAAATAAATTTTGAATGTTGGAATAGTTAATTCCCTGCCCAAGAATGGACATGAATGACCTCATGTGCCTGTTGGGAAGGCATGAAAAGTATGAAAGTCTCCTTGAGAATACTTGGACTGCCATGCCAATTGGGCAATTAATTTACTAATTTTATTGCCTATTATGCTTGGTCTAATAAAATTTCAATGATGCATCTCACAAGTGAGAAAAGTGAAATCCAGTTGTGCACATTGATCATGGCAACAGACCAAAAGCTATTGGACTTGGCTAGAAGTCTCCTTCAAACAATTGCCAAGACCCAAGAAAATCTTGGAGAGATGCTCAAGATACAGAAAAGGCAGAATGAGATGAACCACCAGATTTTGCAAGACTCTATTTGTTTGCAAAAGGAGGTAACAAGCCTTATGGGAGCAATCCGTAAAGGAAAGGAAAGTGGATCAATGATGGGGCATTCGTCCAATCGGTCCATTAAGAAGCGTTCCAGGCATGAAGACTCAAAGGAAATTGAGTAGGTAAAGATGAAGCAGCCAATGAAATGTTGGAAATGCAGAGGACATCATTACCGCCGGGACTTCCCAACAAGGGAACAGAAAGAGGGTAGCAACCACAAAGTTCCTAGACTTGGGGATGAGCTGAAAGATGAGAACCAGCTGGAGAAGCTTATGGAAGCCAAAGGGCTTGGTCCTAAAATTTCAAATTAAATAATTGAACATGGGACAGATCTGCAAAATTTTAAAATTTCGGATGTGTAAATTGTATATGTATTCATATGTATTGGAACACCGAGGACGGTGTTATTCCAAGGGGGAGGGGATTGTAATACCCCAATTTTGACCCCATTTGCATTAAAAGGTACATGATGTATATATTGTAATTAATCATGGTGTGGAGCTAAAGGCAAAATCCCCACCATCGATTTGGTTGTGTTATGTTTCGGCAATTGGGATCGTTGCCGATGGTATATCATGCCATCTGGCACCTTATAGTTTTGGCATCATGTAAATATGCACTTTAATTAAAATGAAATTATAGCCAGCTACAACGATGCAATGATAATGAAAAGGGCATGATTTTCCTAAGGATAAGGAGGGGGATTATTAAACCTTGGGCCTATGGGGAAAAGCCATGTGTCAGCTGTTAAACTCTTGATGTAGTTGGGGCAGTTATTGTTGAGTAGTGGTGGGTGTGGTAGGATTGTCAATCCTTTCCCATGTGCCCACTCCACTAGAAAACTCGTCATCTTCATGTCATGTGGGAAGAGAAGCAACATTCCCACTCTCCACTCTCCCACGACTGGATTCTTCCACTTTTGGTCTTGATCATCCTCACGCAGACGTTCTCTCTTAACCTCTCACTAGAGCCACCGTTACTATCACCCACATTTTTTCCTAGACAGGATCCATTCACGCTCGAGGTGGGGGGGGAGGAGGGGGGGGGCGGTGGTTATGTGTGTTTCCCCCACCGATCGATGGTTCGGTACTTTACGTTTTCCCCTGTCCAGGAATGAGAATCAGGATGTCTTTCCATTTTGGGACTGTGTGTCTTCCCATTGTATCAGTGTTGAAAATTGGGGAGGCTACTTTTCCCCATGTTGTTCACTTGCTGTGGTCTCATGTATGTTTTTGAGCTGTTGTAGGCTATTGATGAGTCATTTTGGCCATGATAGGGCCAAGAACGACTCAGGAATTATTTTCCCCTGTTTAAGCTATGAACCGCTTGTTTGGCTGCGTGTATGCAGTGGTTGGTATTAGGATTTTGTTAGAGTGGGGATGAGGGCTTGGTTTTCTTGATAAACCTGGGGTGTTTGGGAGCCACACAGATAGAGATAGAGGGTTGGCTTTCTTCCCCACAACCCCAGAGTAGCACTGGAAAGGGGGGTCAGGGCCTGAGGGACTATGTAGTAGAGAAGGGACTGAGTTCCTGGTGTTGGGTGTGTGTGTGTGTCCTAGAAGTCATGCTAGTTCTAGTGTAGGAGTCCTTAGCTCTTCAATGAGCTCCCCAGCTTAGTATGTAGCTTCTACCAGCTCCTTTATAGCCTGATAAACCCTATTGTGTCGGCTTGGTTGATTTCTATACCTTGGCTATGTGTAAGCCTGCTTAGTCCCTTATTCCTTGGGGAATCATGCCCAACTCAAGGGTGGCAGTGTTTCTGGGAGATTAAGGAGCACGCTGGCCTATGGTTGGGTGGAACGTTGCAGCGACGTAGCTGGTTGCGGGACAACTTATTTATAAGATGAGTATTCTTGACCATTTCGTCTCTGCAATTATATTTACTGTTAACGAATTATAATGAACATGTTGAATGATGAATGAATGTATGTTTGCTTCCACTGTGTATCTGAAGGACTATGCATCTTAGCATGTTTTATTTTTTAATCATTTTATTTCAGCATTTTATGTACATTCATGTTCATGGGGCTAGTTTCCCGGATGTTTATGGTTATGGTAGCATTTTCTCCGTCGGTCAAAGGGTCGGGGATGTTACAATGAATCAATGCATTATCAAACATCCTTCTATATTTTCTCCAATATTTCCAACAATGAAAAAAGTACCGAGTTTGCTTTCTTGGACTCGTTATACCTTTACAAGAAAGAGGGAAAGGGAAGTTCTTTCAAATGTCTTTTGTATCATGGAAGAAATTCTTGTCTCCTGGAACAAAGCACCAGTCTTGAGGCTATCAACAGTTGGGTTCTAGTTTTTGGATTTAGGATTAAGCCTGATCTCATAGTTTTACTCCTCCAGTTGGTTACTTTTCCAATTATATGGAGAATCTATAAGGTATGAACCTTACACCTTCCTCAAACCAATTTGACCAGATGGTTCATATAAGGGTTCATACTTTTCCAATTATAAGGTGTGAACCCTTCTAACGTTTGAACCTTTCTTATATATATGATTGAAATGTTTTGTACATCAGTATTTATACCCCTATTACGTTGGTGGCCTCGACCCCAGCCATAGGAACACTTTCCATAACAACACTTGGAGACATGGATCACATTAATTTGCTTCATGGAATAATATGTCCCTTCCTAACCTTTGGAAAATCATGCCCTCTGCTCTTTTTTTCCTTGCATAATCAACTATGGATTTTTATTTATTAATATCATATTTTTTACATCACATTTACAATTCTACAATGCTTGACCAACACAGGGTTCACCACCCATATTTACTGTTGATGTGTGCATATATATATATATATATATATATATATATATATATATATTGGGGTGTTCCCATGAATATTGATAACACTTTTTGGCAAGTGAAGGGAACGATTATGTTATAAGAATACCTCAATCAATGGTTTTACTAACTATCGATCGAGTGTTTTTAAATAGCTTGATTGAGTATTTTTTATCGTTTTAAGTATAAAATGAAACAAAGCATGGTTAATTTCATTGCTTTTGGTGCATAGAAATTTAGTGAAGGTTTAATAGAGATGGGTTAGAGATGTGTCATTAAGGTTTATAGATGAGAACGGTCTTATTTGTTTGTAGATATAGGCCATAGAGTAATTCAATTTATAGATATGATTGATCATATTTATAACTCCAATTACTCAGGGACCAATATCTTCAAACAAATATCTAGAGGAAGTGGTGGTAGTAATGAATTTACTTGATTCTTCTTCAAGGTATTTATTATTAGCCACAAGTATATAATTTTTTGTTGCAATTATATTTTAAAGAGCTTCATTGAATTTAAAGAGCTTGATGAACCATAAATGATACGATTTTTTTTAAATTTTGATTAAATTTTTTTTTGGGTGTTCATGTATTCCTGTGCATATGCGAATTTGGGACCTCAATTTTTTTAAATTAAAGTTAATAAAAATTTGATCAAGATAAGGAGTTTGATCAAGATAAAAGCTCGATCGAGATTTTGTCTAACCACACATAAACCCTCGATCAAGATATTTAAAAACATGTGTAAAATATTGATCGAGGGTTTTACATACTTCAATTGAGCTAATAGCTCGATCGAGGGCTTAAAAAAATAGACTTTTAGCCCCCATTTCTGGAAATTTAATTTTACTTGCATCTTTGTCAATGTTAAACCATGTTCTTAGGTGGTGAACTTCATAACAATGGATTCATCAATGAATCATCTATCTATTGGCATATAATTTACAGTTTTTTAATTCATATGATAATTCCAAACTTGCACTTAAAACCATGTCTAGAACTTCAAATCAATGCAAAGAAAAATCAACATCATAAAAAAATTCAAAATGGTATACACCTCACATCTATGTGTCCCCTTTAAAATGATAATTTTTGTTTTTTATTTTATTTTTGTAACCAATAAAAAAAATTATGTGCACACACATGTGCACAAAATGCAATTAAAATTTTCAATGGTCAGTTTCACAAATTAATAAAAAAATATTTGTTCCTCAGTGTTTTTTGTGTACATTATGTTCATATATCTTTTTTCTTCAAAAACTATGCATTTATCACAAAATTATTTTAGATGCACACAAATCACTTGTTAACTTTTTCTTAAATTTACAAGGACACACATATCATTAAATGCAATTTGGAAAATTAAATAATATTTTTTAAAAATATAGGTGGGAAGACAACATAATTCCCTACGATTTGTTTCTTTTGTGACGTGTTGGAATTCACAAAAAATATATGAGTTTTGAGAGCTTTGATTTAGAAAATGAGTAAAAAATCAAATTTTCACCATCATTTTTAGCCAAAAAGTGTTATCCATCTTCAAGGGAACACACATACACATGGGATTTCTTAGCCACAATCCTTATAATAACCAACTATGTTACATAATTTATATAGAATATGCCAAGGGTTAAAACTAAGAACATTACAAATAATGATTTTCCTTCTAAGCATAAAAGAAATATTTATGCCGAAGGCATTTCACAATGGAGACATGGTCTCAAAAGATTCCTCGTCTCCCTCACCACTAAAATTCTAACACGTGTCTCTTCGGCTTAGAGAATGGGGACTGAACAGGTGTTGTGTCTCACGTCTCGTGTGTTGAACGGGGGTCAAGCGGCTTTACATGGCCATGTTTTCCAACAGTCGACTCAATCTCCCCCTGCATTTTTCTTGATCACAGCAAGATTCTTCAACATCTCCGTCATTTTCAATTCCATATTAGTTGTGGATGTATCAATTCCAGCAATCAAGATGTCGAAAAGAAGGTCCTTTATGTCGTTTATGCTCCTTAATTTTTTGTCTCTAGCGTTGGTTTCTCTCTCAAACATGTCCAATCAAAGGTCTACACAATCAAATCCATGCTAACCAAATGTTGTTGCTGCGCATGAATGGATTGATTGATGGAGCTATGTCCTCACATTTTTTTCATGCACATATGCTGATCAATTTTGGTTTTTTTTGTACTGCACTTCAGTTGATTCCTTGATTCTGCAAAACTCGATTGTGAAACTTCTGTCCCACAGACCGTAGGCGTCCTCTGTGTTATGACTGATGTTGCACGTGAATGGATTGATGGACTTATGGATAGTTTCTTCATATCATATTTCCAATTGCGGATCCTTCTTCCCACTTGGTGTTTAGGGTGTTTTTCTAACAGGTGGCTTACATGTTTTCACTACACTTCTATTTATTTCCCTAAACGACCAATAATAGAATTTTTTTTGTACAAGTTTTCACTGTCCTTCACTGCAGTTTATTTATTTCAATTGGGAATAGCCCTTTCCATGATTTTATGCCCATTATTTTGTGAAAGTTTCAGTCCACAATTTTTGTGGGTTTAGGCTCATATTTTCTGAATGGCTTTTGTGGCTTTAGTCTCACAGTTTTTGGGGTCAATTTGGTCGTGGTTTCATTTCAATGCTACTTTAGTCCATGAAATACACTTTTCCCATGTCCCTTCATCCACATTAATGATTCATCAATGCATTGTTGCTCCATTAATGCAAGAAAGATTTTCATTTGATTCAGACATGGGCCTATATCTTAATTTTTCCTCACAATATGACGATCTCCAAGATCTTGTTACAATACTCGATTTACCACATTTCCTGCTACATCACCTTTGCTTTGCACATATATACAAAGATTCAGGTAACCACTATTTCTTATTGTTTTCCTTCGCTTTGCGTATATTGATTTTGTTGCACTTTATTTACACTAGAGAGTTTCCAACATGGGTTTTCACACTATGTCAAATTTGCAGGTATTCCTTCAGTCTCCTTAAATGTTTTGAACATTCATTGTGGTAGAAAACAAATTTATTTGTATTTGACCTTACAAACAGTTTCTATTTTCGTCTTTAAATTTCTAGAAATCTATTTAACTCATGGTGTATATGTATATGTGTAAAAAGGTGTTTTAAATGTCGATAAAATGATAGGTATCGGTTTTTAGGATAAATGAAAGTGTTGCTTATGATATGGTGAAACACCCTTGCTCTATTTTAATTGACTGTGACAAGTGATCTGTTGTAGAAGGACTGTGACTTGTATCAGTTATGTGGCTTAATAATGGTGTAATACTCATGCTATGTTTTTAATCGGTGAGTCTTGTATTTGGTTATATTTTAACCCTCTCGTTGTTCCAACTTAGTGAGGTCCATGTATAATATTGTTAGTATTTAAATGAATGTTGAAGTTGTAAAGGAAATTGTGTCACCTATATTTTTCTTAGTAAACTAACTAGTAAACCCCACTATCAATTTCCTACGCCTACACTTGTTTTAGGCAAGGAACTCAGCCTAAAGCCGCAAGTCCATCGAAAATCGATAACCTCTTACAATGATTCCCAAGCTTAAAAATCACTATAACAATCGCTCCGAAGCTTACAGATCCAATCTGTAAGAAGAACATTCATTTTCGAACTGAAGCACCTTTTATTTTTGGGATTTTATTTGTTTCGAAAGCACCTTTTATTTTTAAAACTTTCACTTTGGGTGCTTCAGCCTTCTGCATTCTGCTTTCCGCAATGAGGAATGTGGGGATCATTTTTTTTCAACTCATCGGGGAAATCTATTCCCGACTTCTACCTCCTGCCTATGAGGATTCTGAAATTTTCATTTTTCATGAATAAAAATTTCTTGCCAACTTTCTCTTTCTGTTGTGCGGAATGCAAAAATCGGAACTTACAAGTTCGCAATTAACTTTTTGTGCTTTTCGACTTCCACTTTCCACTGTGTGGAATGTGGAATTCAAACAAGTATTTTTCACTTTTTTTATTTTCTCCTTTTTACGACTTCTGGTTTCTGTAGTGCAGAATGCGGAAATCAGAACTTTGATGTTTTTCTTCGCAATTTTTTTCTTTTACTTTCTGCTTTCAAAAGTAGGGAATGCGGAATTCAGAACTTTGATGCGTTTTTAGTTCAAATAAATATCTTTCTGACTTCCACTTTTCATTGTGTGGAATGCCAAAATAGGAAATGCCAAATCTGAACTTTCCCAAACTTTCTATTTCTGAAGTTTCAGTTGCGCGCTTTCATCTCAACTTTTGGTTGTCTTTCTGGTTTACAACTTTCACCCAAGAAAACACAGAGAAAATAGATTAAATCCTTGTCCTAGAAGGCCTGCACTATTCTTCCAACTATTTTATGACATTTAAAATATCTTCTATAAGCTCGAAAAACCATAAGGCGTGCTTCTATGTTTGTGACAGTCCACATTTAATATTTATAACAGATAATGAATAACAATAACTGGACTCATGGCATATGTTCGTGTGAAGATTTTATATATATATATGCATTTTAGTTAGTTCACATGGATATGTCACATGGATTTCGGAAGCACATTTTATTTTTAAAACTTTCACTTTGGGCACTTCCGCCTTCCACACTCAGCTTTCCACGCTGCAAAATGCAGGGATCCAGTTTTTTTCAACTCATCGAGGAAATCTATTCCCGACTTCTGCCTATGCACATTCCAGAATTTTCATTTTTCATCAATGAAACTTTCTTGCCAACTTCTGCTTTTTGCTATGTGGAATGCGGAAATCGGAAGTTATAAGTTCACAATTAACTTTCTGTGCTTTTCATTGTGCAAAATGCGGAAGCCAAACAAGGCTTTGTCACTTTTTTTTTTCATATTTTCGAATTCCATTTTCCATAGTGTGGAATGCAGAAATCGAAACTTTGATGTTTTTCTTTGCAATTTTTTTCTTCCTCTTTCTACTTTCCGAAGTACGGAATTCGGAATGCAGAAATTCGATACATTTTTAGATCAAATAAATTTATTTCCGACTTTCACTTTTTGCTATGCAGAATGCGGAAATCGGAAACACCAAATCCAAACTTTCTATTTCTGAAGTTTCAATTGCGTGCTTTCATGTCAGTTTTTGGCTATATTTCTGGTTTACGACTTTCACCCGAGAAAACATAGAGAAAATAGGTTAAAACCTTGGCCCATAAGACCTGTGCTATTCTTCCAACTATTTTATGACATTTGAAATATCTTCTATAATCTCAAAAAACCATAAGGCATGGTTCTATGTTTGTGACAGTCCACATTTAATATTTATAACAGATAATGAATAACAATAACTAGATTCATGGCATATGTTCATGTGAAGTTTTTTTATATATATTCATTTCAGTTAGGTCACATGTATATGTTACATTGCAAATAGCTTTTTTTTGTTCATGCCTTGTTTCATTCCACGGGAAAAAAGAACCATCACGTTATGGAGAGTATGCTAACTGAAGATTCTATTTCACTCTTGCTACATGGTGTTGTCAAACTTTACCCGCTGGTACAAGTCTCCTAATTTAATGAAGTGAACTCACTCAACTCATCACCTCTTTGGTTCTGAATTTCTATCTCAGACGGCCTTCACAAGCAGGAGCTATTGCTTCCAATTATATATAGTACTCTTGTAGAAAATGGACAACTAAAAGAAGGAACTATAATCAAAGTTACCCAATGTACCTGCAACATTGTACATAATGTAACGTATGTTTAATTTCCTCGTTTCTTTTTTCCCACTTAATCAATTTCATATTGTTCATGCATCCAATTTTTTCTCTCCCATTACTCTCTAACATAGTTCTTCTCACGGGACTATCACATTGATTGCACTTGAAGTTGTCACAACATATGCAACAATTATTAGAAACCCTACACCCTACCATTTACCTGTATCTTCTCCCTCGTAGAGTATTTCCTCTGTTCCAATGAACCCTATCCCAATAAATGAAAACCCTACCTTTCCTACATCGACTATTCCATTCATATCACTCTCCTCTTCTAACAAATTTTGGAACATTCAAGGTCGATTTATTTCCAAGACAAACATACATGAATATGGAAACCAACGAGGGTCTGGCAAAGTGTTTGGATTTTACCTTGTTAATGCTTCACATGATGAAATACATATATCTACATTCAATGAATTGGCACTCTCTTTGTATGACCAAATACAAATGGGAATAGTGTACATAGTATCAAATGGCACAATGAAAGCATACAATCCAAATTTCAACCATCTGAAAAACCATAATGAGATTTTCCTAGGTTCCTCCTTAACCATCCAACAATGCTTAGATGAATACCCCTTAATACCTTTATATTGATTTAACTTTAAAACTATTCAGAAGATTCAAACTATACTTGTCAATTCCATGGTTGACCTTGTTGGACTTGTCATTTCAGTTTAACCTACATCCATGATACAGAAATGGGATGGTGTTGAGACTGTATGGCACAGCATTGGACTCCATGACATGTCAGGCTATAGTATTTACATAACACTTTGGGGAGAGCATTGCCAATTTGACGGAGCAGATCTTGCCAACCTTTGTGATTTAGCTACTCCTCCAGTTGTAGCAATCAAAGGTGGTCGTGTTACATATTTTAATGGAAAAATGTTGGGACTATTTCCAACTCTACTATTTTTATAAATATAAATATTCAAGAAACTGTGCTTCTCCAAAGTTGGTTTCATGACAATGGATTTTGTTCAGCATCACCATCTTTGAGCCAAAAATTCAATGCCTCTCATTCTGCTCCTCGCAAAGTCATTACCATCAATGACCTACAAACTCTTCAACCATCTGAAAAACATGTTTGGTACTGTCTTGTTGCAACCATCACAAATGTTAACATGGATGACTTTCATTTCCTTCCATGCCCTCTTTTTTTTACGGTATACAATGCATGAAAAATATTGCCCACAAAGTTGGAGACATTTGGCAATGTGGTAAATGTGATGGGGATTTTCTTGAATGTGACTACCAACACATACTAAAGATTGACTTGGAAGATACCACTAGATACCTTCATGGTGTCATAGCTTTTGATGATTATGCAAACCAACTCATGGCATTTCTGTAAAATACCTATGTCTTCTCTCAACTGAAGCAACATCAATTGTTGAAATAGTTCAAAAGATCTATAACAAACAATTAATGTTTACTCTTTCAGTTAGAATAGAGACCTTCTATGGAATTCCACGCATAAAAATTTTAATTGTCATGGTTGAAAACACATACTCAGCAATTTCAGATGGACATTTGAATACATAGGTTATTTCGACTTGATACTTAAGAATTATTCATTGTTTGTAATGATTGCCCTCTTTTCTATATTTTAAGTCCTTTTTTCATAGTTCAACATAGCAGGGTCGTTTTTTTTAACTCCCTTATAACAGTTCTATTTTGTAGTCTCATAATTCCACTATACAAGCTATCACTTAACGGTTTTAACCTAAATTGTTGATAGAATCTATATGGTAACTTCTGAATACAATAATAATTTGTTATTGTGTTTATTTATAAAAAAACAAATTTCTTCTATTCATTCTTAGCACAACTTTTCATTCTTCTGTATAGAACAATAATTACATTTAATGTTTTTTTTCATATATCATTTCTCATACTACACTTTTCTCTTTTATATTGCTGCTTTCTTACAATTATCAAGCTAGGACTTGAAAAAAAACACTTACTCTATAAATATTTTTTTAAGGCACATACTTAGTTGCCAATATACAACCAGTTAACATTTGCTTTATATATTTTGTTTTATATCCATATACTTTGCAATTAATAAATATAGAAAATGTCACTGCCAACAATCAAAGATTCTAAGTCTTTAACAAGTTTACGGTTTTCTTGTAGGCATTATGCCGACTCATGACAATGAACAAGCCAATGCACGAAGGAGAGTTGTATATTCACAGAATAGAGATAAAAACAACAAGAAACAATGTCTTCTTTACAAAGCTTCTTGTCTACCTGTGGATATGTCTTCTTCATTTTCTCTTGCCCAACCTTCCGACAAAACTTCCCTTCCATCCCCTATGCTAAATCCATTGAACACTCACCTTGATGATGTAGTACATCAACGATTTCATAAAAAAATGGACCAACTAGGTCATATGTATGTCTACTTGATTTGGAAAGAATTTTACCCTGGTATTGCAACGAAAAAGTTCCATGGTGCATACACTTGTTCTCGTTGTATTCTAGAACGAAAATACCATCGCTTTTCATTGGAAAATAATATGGACCCAGGATTCCAACCAGGATGTCCTTGTAGCACTTACACAAATTGAAGAAATGCTCATTAGTCGTGCTAACCCAATATTACAAGTCACACATGCTCATGGTGGTCAATATAAATATTTTGGCCATACAATTTGCTTCCCCCTAGACATTTGCAGTATTGCCACATCCCTACCCCATTTAATATCAAAACTTGACATCGTTGTTGTTCGCAAATGCAACTCTACAAACAATCCATATGAACTGTTTGTTAGTCGAACATGTGTTCTTGCCGCCCTTCAATACAAAATGGAAAACGAACCATACTACAAGGATGTACAAGCCAACCCAATTTCATTAGCTTCTTTGCATCTTATATCAATAGACATTTCACCTATGATTCTGCATGTTAATAGAAATGATACATTATCTCATCAACAAAGTTTGTGATGTACAGTTCAGCCACCAAATTCATTGAACCCTGTGAATTAGAATCCTCCTTGTTTATTTCAACACAAACTAATGTTAGAAATGAGGTTGAAGAAGTTAGATACTTATTACACATACTAAATATCCCACTACCACCTTCCATTGATTGGCCCCCTATAGGCATATCCCCTATCAATGAGTACAACATAGAAATCCTTCTTTCCATGGCTTTTCCAACCTTGTTCCCCACAGGTGCAGCAATGCCTAATCAACCACGCATTCATGAATTTGAGATACACTAATATGAACTTCACCTCATTCACTATCATGACAACATATTTGTCCAACATCCTCGCTTTCGGTACTACATATACAATCTAATCATGTGTCATCACAATAATGCTATTGCTTCTATTTTTATCAAAATTAATCTTGAAGATATACTACCTCCCACAATACTTCAGCTTTTTAACCAATTGTAACACATGCCTAATGACAGAATTGGTGACCAGGTCACAAGGTTTGCGTCTTCATTATGTGGAACATGCTCGTATTGGAAAAAAAGTAGATATGAACTCACAAATACGATCAATCAACAAGGTACACCAATGTTCTTCTTCACCCTTAGTGCAGCTGACACAAAATTGTCAGATTTGCATGCTCTAATTCATGTTGGATGTCCTACCAATTTAGCTCAACACTATCAATGGAATATTCACAACATCATATCAAATCCACATATTACATCACAATACATTCACAATAGATTCAAAACATTCCTTCAAGAGGTGCTTCAAAAAAATTTTCATATAATGGATTCTTGGTGTAGGTATTATACTATCTCTTCCTTCTTATTCTTCTCTTCATGTTTCTCACTTTATACAATTCATTTCTAATCTATTCCTTTTCCTCCCATGTAGGTATGAATGGAAGCATAGAGTATCTACACACATTCATGGTTTTATTTGGTTGGCAGATGCACCAAATGTGGACACCTTAGATTGGGAAGATGTTCTTAAAGTTGAAGCTGCAAAAGAAAATGACACATATGTTATAGCTTGCAATCCTCGTAATTCCCACTTGTCCACATTTGTCTTACACCATTCTACTACAAATGATCCATGCAGTCTTGCATCACCATACATATTTGCATCCAACTACTCAATTGACTATGAAGAACTTGTAAATTTTGTTCAAAGGCACACCAAATGTTCAGAATCAACTGGCCTTCGCAAAAAGGAACATTTTTTCAATGTCTCTATGGTTTTCCGTATGACCTACAAGATACTTATTTATTATTCATTGGTCCAAATGGACATAAAACCTACAATCCTGTAAGAAATGATCCCCTTCTAAATATTTACAACCCTACCATGCTTTCAATATGGAGGGCTAATGTTGATTTCCAACCTATTCTTTCTAGACATGTTGTCCTCAAATACATTTCAAAGTATTCATCAAAAGTAGAGACAAAATATAAAATCTACCATGCAATTCTCTCTCACCTTGCACATGCAGCACCAAGTGAAGGCCCCAATCTTCAGGCAATCAAACAATTTCTTGCACAAATAGTTGCAGAATGAGACATTAGTGCATAAGAGATGTGTCACATGCTCCAAAAACTCCCTCTTGTGCTTTGTAGTCGTCACTTTTTTCCCTAAATGTGAGCCAAAGTTTCTTCTGACGTGTTTGTAATGACACTACTAACTACCCTCCAACCACCCCCCTTCATATTTGCATACATGCAAATACCCCTTGCTCTTGAACATCTAACATTGCTTGAAGTTGCTCATTCTTGGTATTTCTCACCTAATAGGACAAAAAATCAGTGGAAACAAAACATGTGTCACAAAATTTTTAGATTCTATCGACAATTCACTTCCATTCCTCCCTTTGATTCTTCATCTTTTGAATTGTTTTGTTGGAGCAAACTTCTTCTATACAAACATTTTCGTTCCATCAATCAAGATATTGGAACAAGTAGTATTGAAATCATTTCTCATTGGCATCAAATTAAAGGCACATATGTTGTGGGGCATTTTGAACGTGAACAAGAACAACCCTCTACACCTCTATCTGATGATTCAAACTCTAATGCAATTACCTTTCCCTTTCCCCATAGCATGGATGAATGGGAACTTTTCTCTCAAATGTGTCTAGGAAACAAGATCCAGATTGATGACCTTGAAATGCTTGGACATCATGATTTTGACAAAAATCAAATTGGACACATAAAAAAATAACCACCGATTTGCATGAGACAATGACATCATTCATTGACCTCAATCACTTGTCCACCCAACCACATGAAGATACCCCATCATTCTCCAATTCACCTGATTCCTTGTCTCCCACACAATGCATAGCCTTTGATCTTATGATTTCTTATTTTATAAACACTACACCCGCTCAACCACTCAGAATGGTCATTCAAGGTAATGCAAGCACCGGGAAATATTACCTCATATCTTTCTTGAAATCTGCACTCCAAACTACATCTAAACAAACTGCCTCCCCACTTATTCTCCTTGCTCTAACTAGTGTTGCTGCTTTTAACATACATGCATTTACAATACAATCTACTCTTCGAATACCCAATTTTTAAATACACCCCCTTAAAGGCCAACCCATTTCAAAACTTCAAGAATAACTCTTCCATATTCACTATATTCTCATCGATGAAACTTGAGCTTTATTGGCCCAAAAATGTTAACTCAAATTGATGCACGCTTACGTCAGGATTTCCCCTCACATTGTACAATCTCCTTTGGTGGTTGTTCCATGATCCTTCTTGGTGACTTCGTACAATTTCCTCCTATAAAATACATCCCCATGTATGCAGGCCCATCCATTGGAACTGCTCTATGGTGTACATTTGATACTTTTATCATGCTCAACACTATTTTACGACAACAAGGAAATAGCCCTTCCCAAACTTTCTTTCTCCAACTCTTACTAAACCTTCGAAATGAAACACCAACTGTTGAATACTGGGCACTCCTAATGACAAGAACAACATCATGCCTCTCACATGTGGAAAACTGTTCATTTCAACAATCTATCCACTTGTATCCCACCAATAGCTCTGCTTCACTGCACAACAAACACATGCTCAAACACCCAAATATTCCAATTGCACATTACTTTGCAGAACAAAGGAACAAATATGCCCACCAATCCATTGATGATGAACAGTTGTCGTTAAATGTCGTTCTTTATATTGGTCAACAAGTCATGTTTACTACAAATTTATGGGTTCAAGCAGGCCTTGTTAACGGCTCACTTGGAAAATTCATTGGCATTGTCTACAACTCAAATGAACAACCTCCTACCTTACCATCCTTTATTGTTGTCGAATTCCTCTATTACAAAGGACCCTTATGGGATGCGTCTAATCCTAATTATGTTCCAATATCTCCCATAACAAGAGGATCGCGTGGAAAACTACCACTTCGTATGGCATGGGGTTTTACAATTCATAAATCCCAAGGTATGACCCTATAAAATGTAACAATAGATATTGGAAACATTGATAGGAAAGGGCTTACATTCACTGCAATATCAAGAGTTACATCCTTTCAGGCCTTCGCATTTCTCCATCTTTCTCTTTTTCCAAATACTCTCGAATGCAAGACAATCCATATTTCCAACGTAGGAAACAAGAGGAAAGCTTACTTGCCTCAAAATATTTAAAACCAAAATGTGGTTGAAGCTTCTAATTGTTTTCTCTATAGATGTATTGTTTTTATTTGGTGTCTTGTTGATGTAAGAGATCTGCTTTTGTTTCAAGGAAGATCCAAGAAATTTTGAAGTTATTGGGTTCTAGACTAAACTGTCTCAAGAAACTAAGACATTGAGTGTGAAAGTTTTTAGGTAGGGTAGTTATGATATATAATTGATAGCAAGGAAATAATTACTCAACGTATAAAAATAAAGATCAACACTTATTTCCTTAAATGAACTTTAAATAAAACTCAACAATAACAATTGCAATGCTTTATCTAATATTAAATTGTTAATTAATATTGTCTATTGGACTTGGTGTATATCTCTAATGCATTGATGAAGATTTGACAATTTTAGTTGTTTAAGTTAGTGTAAACTTGGGTTCAGAAATTGATCTTAATTTGCATGTTTGCGCGTTAATGATTAATCAATAAAAAAAATAAAAAAACATTATTGATCATGATTTGCATGAGAATTAAACAAAAACATTCACTCAATGCACCTTCCATATGTTGATTTCGTAAATATAAATCAGTACATAAAGCAACACATTTACAAATAACAACCAATAATTGGAAATCCATATAAATAAAAGGACTACAATCCATTAAAAACATTTAATGGACAACCATGAAACATACCACAAAATGACAGTAATTTTATTACTTTTCAAAAATTACAAAGTGAAAAAATTAGAAGGTCCCCCCCCCCCTACTTGGAAACACCTTTCCCTTTCAATAATATTCCAAATTTTTACAAAAAAAGGAAACTGCTAACTACTTATTTATTGGTTTTCGATTCATTAAGTTGATCAACATTATTATAGGTCACATAAATCAAGAAAAGGCATTTGTTTGACATACATAGCACATGTTAACCATGTAATGAGAAATCAGGTCATCAGCGGAACTTGTAAATTCCAAGGAAGAAAATTTGAACATTGACGACCTTCCACTTTTTCCAAGCCAAATTACATCAATTGCATCAAACTACTCGGTTTATACTTAACACAAGACTCTCAAGCCTCTGAGCCTGAAACTTAACACAAGACTATGAGCCTGTGTAACAAAAAGAATATAGTATGTCCTTCAATGTGTTCCTAGGCTTAGTCTCCAAAAAATTCCTCCTCTCTACTTGGGAAACATCTCTCTTTAAATAATATTACAAATTCTTACAAAAAATGAAAATTCCCAAGTTGTGGGATTACAAGATCAAACAGTTTAGGTTGGGCAGAACACCACTTCACATCTAAGTCCATCAAGAAATCGATGTCCTGATATTTTTTCGGGTCAAGCTGTATTTCTTCCCTCAAAATATGAGACGTGATCTCCCTCTTCTTCACCTTTTTTCATTCACCAAGATAAACTTGTATCCTAACCATCACAGAAATAGGTGTCTCAATCCAGCTCGTGATCCCCTGTAAGGTGAGCTGGGTGACACCCTGAATTTTCTCCTTAACTGCAATAAAGGATCATCCAACTTCTTCCAATTTTATCTTGGGGGAAAGTGCCTCTTTGATCGATCCTAATGACAGGAAACCCTCAGGAACCGAGCAAAATGTCTGAAGCTGTCCACCTACACTTGCGTGCCACTTTTCCATCTTGGATGATGATCTCTACTACATCATAGAGGCCTTCCCAAGTTTTGATGGTGACTTCAATTTTCATAGCCCAAAGTTTATCCATGATTGGCATATCCTTTGGTCTGTCTCTGATATGTGTTTTCCAACCAATCACATCCTAAAGCGCCTTAATTGCTACAGTTCTCTGAGTATAGTGATCTTGTTGGAAATTCAATTGTTCTTCAAATGAATTGTATAGTTCCTTAATTTCACCAAACCTTGTGTACAGACTGATCATGGACTGACGATACTGCTCATTGACCTACAAGCTAGTTGTTTAAATTCTTTAGTTGTTAATGTTAAAAATGTTGAGGCAGCTGAAGATATTTGTAATTATTTGACTTGTTGCTCTAGGGTAGCATTCTGATTAGTCTGTTGTTGGTTCAGGAGCTCTGATTTCTCAAGCTAACGCTTGAGATGATCAATCTTCTTCTGTGATTCTCTATGTTTATCTTCATGATCTTGTTTAAGGATCTTAATCTCCTTAACATGTTGTGCCTTTGTTGCTTCCAGATCCTTTTATTCTCTTTGTATTTCCTGTTCCTTACTGAGGAGATATTTAGTCAGCTATGACACTGAATCATAGTTATCCCCATCAAAGGCTCCCATAGAAGCTGAGGTATCTAATGCTCCTTGTTTTTCATTAGGGGCATCAGTTCTCCAGACAACTTGATTAAGGGAAGGCACATGTTCCAATTTTCCTTCTCTCATCCTCTTTGATCATTTCTTCAATATGGCCTTATCTTTCTTGCTCCAAAAATATTTCCCTAAGGAAACAATAGCATCTTCTCCAAAATCTACCATTTCTTCTGAGCATGAAAGGGTTTCCTTTTCGAGTGTAGTTGATGGCTCTGGTTGTGATTGTGAGACCGAAATTTCTACATTGATGGGTTTAATGTCCAAGGGGGAGTAGGGAAAATATATATAGGGGAAGTGGAAGAGGTGGGAATATGGGTTTTAATTTGTGAAGAAGGAATTCTAGAGAGGGGAGGGACTTCTACTTGGGAAGATGGGATATGCGAGGATGTGGCAGTGGTATGATATGTATGGGGGATTGATGAAACAGGTGGAGAAGAATGGGTTGTAGGACTGGACAATTCTGTTGAAACTAATGGGTCTCTAGAAATGCCCAAGAATAGGCTTTAAACTCACATGGGAAAAACAAGATTGAGGGAATAAAGCATCAAAAATATATGTTGAAAATACATCAGGGATAGAAGATGTCATGGAGGTAAGGATATTAACGAGGCATGTTGGGTTTCCATCCTCCTCTTCTAGATCAATATGAATTTCATGGATCTCAATTTCAGGTTCGGGTTCAGGCTCAACCCATTGGATCAGATGGATTTGGAGAGGCACTTTCTCTTGAACATCAAGTGGAGCTATCTGTAGTGCCTGTTCATCCCTGAGTACCTACTGAGGTATTGTCATGTACCCCAATTTTAATAACACTTTATGTTTAAGAAAACATTATATTTTACTTTTATTGTAAAGTTTATGACTATTGACCAAGTGGGGTCAAGGATGACTATAATTAATTATGTTGAATTTATTATTATTTAATAAATAAAAGATGATACAAATAGCCTAAGGAGGCTGTTGAATGAGTGTCCACTGACCCACTAGGAGGAATAGACTATGGTGAGAGAAAACTGACACATGGAAACATCCTCAATCACTTCTAGTTGTTGCAGGGGAAAACTTCCCTAATTTTGTGGTCATGTTCCCCAAGAAAGTGGAACATAGCAGGTGGCTCATTAATAATAATAATAAAATGACCAAAAATACCTAGGCATGCATATATCTATCCTTCGAATTCTGCAAGGGGATGTTCAATTCTTACCTTGTGAAATTTATAGAGTTGAGAAAGGAGCACAAGAGATTTGATGAGGGGAAAGTTAGAAGTGGATTGAAGGATTAATACTGCATTCAGAACTAGTGTAGCCACTTAGCTGAGTTCTATACTGTTGAGGACAGAAGTACTGTTGTTAAGTACTATTGTTGAGTTGCAGGGGTATTGAATCCCATTTCTTCACATGGTGCATTCATCCCGGTGGATTAGTGGACAAGATCGGGGATCCTAAGACAAGAAATTGAGCTATCTTCAGGAAAAGGTTGGGTGGAACAGGCTCCTTTGGTTGTTTGTCTCTTCTACAAATTACCAAGTTCCATTGTGTTATCTTATTTATCTCTGTTTAGAAAATTACTAGAATGAAGAAGACATGTTTAGTTTCTCCTGTTGATACTTGGATACTATGAATCTGCTAGTGGAATGCTTAAGTCTACATTTAATTAGGAAAGTTTACTTGTATATTATTATATGAATAAATGAACCTAGAATTAGAAATGATTGATTAATGAGCAAAATTTCCTTTTTGCATGTTTTCACTCATCTTACGATGAAGTACTCTAGTATAGATGGATTGTTTAGCTATAGATAGGAATTATTATACATAGATAAAATAATATGAACTATTATCAAATTGTAGAGTTTCCATAGAAATAAATCAACAATATTTTCTACTGATAAGTTTATCATCAATATCTTCAAGTAACTTTGTTAACATTGGAATCTTTCTACTGCTATTTTTCCAAGCTTTTTAGCATAATAATCCATTACTAGAACTTAACCTTGTATACAAAGATTCTATACAACAAGTTTTCGTCACACAGCCATTAAACTTTGTGAAGTATAGCATATTAACAAATACTGTAATACAATCTATTTATTACACTTAGTAAGAAAATCCATTCATTATTCTAGTACTTTTAAAACCTAAATCATAAACATATCACTATATTCATATTACAGTACATGAATTAAGTACTTAGTAAACCTAGTTGTAACAATCGTTATAACTCTAATATTACTATTAATAATTGCAAACTGTTCTTCTAAAACCCTACTCTTAAATGTAAACCTTCTTATCAAATTACAGAATCTATTTAAGAAGAAAAGAAGATTCCGCAACTACAAGATAATTAAAAATAAGACAACTGTATGCTTCAGATAAGGAATAAATCTTATCTCTTAATTCTATATCCAATAGCTAAGTAAGTCGAAGGATAAATTCCATCTTTTCCATTTAAAAAGGAAAACTATCAAAATCTAAATATTGCTTATACAAATATAAAAAATCATAAGTTAGGGCCTTTTAACCTAATTATCAAAACTATTTATTAAAAACAAAACCATAGGATAATCCTTTACAGTACATCTTTTACAAATAGAATTTCAAACAACTATTTTTCCCATGGCTTAACCAATTCACAACCGAAGAGTATTTTATAACCAATTATTGTCATAGCAAAAGAAAAACATTTACCAAGTTTAACGCACTGTGCAACTGAAAATGCATGCTAAACAAATATTTACATTACAGCCATAAGCTCTGCCCTTTTAGAAACAAAAGAATTATAAATAGAGTCTTCATTTTATCAAAATTTAACCAACACATTCACCATATGGTTCAACTCTTAAAAACCAAAATGCCTTAATACATTCGTAGCCATCAAAGAGTTACAGTGGCTGGGAAAGAGGCCAAGAAAGCTTCCACATAACTTAATCATAGTATGCACAATGATTACAAAACCCTGGAATAGTTTTACGTTTACCCTCAAGCATTTTTACAAGAGCCGTAGCTCACATGTGAAACCCTAAGGATCATCACTAAGGACGGCCTTATGACCTCCGCCATTTATTTTCCAAAACCAAACAGCAAGATGCTACAAGTAGTATGAACACCCTAATAATAGACTACAAATACCATCGACAACACTGCAGACATAATTAACGAAGGGTACCCAAGGTTGGGACCGAGGCTTACCAAGCCTTTCTTGCACACCCTTCAACTTCAGCAGAATCGTCTTCAACCTTTGATAGTATACTTTCACCTACCATAAAACAAGCACAGCTTAAAACTGTAAATATTTAGCATGGTATAAATAAGTAAAAGAAAATAAAAATGCTTGGATGAGTCGATATGACTCACCATATTTAGCATTAATCATGTTAATGCCACAGCCGAGCTTGAAGAACATGATAATGGTGAAGAACCCAAGTAGTAATCATGTTAATTCCATGGGTGAGCTTGAAGAAAATGATAGTGGCGAATAACCCAAGCAATAAGCCTGCAAAACTCCATGGGAAAACAAAGAGTGAAATTTGTTGCAGAGACCCGATGAGGCCGAGGGCCTGTCGGCTTATTTCTCCATCTAAAAAAACAACTGTTAAAAGCCAAGCGATTTTTTAGGGAAAAACATGAATGTAAATGCATAGGGTTTAACGCCAAAACCCTCCTTCTAGTGAGCATCCACCATGTGGATCCCACTACTTTTGAAATACTTTTTAGTTTTGAAATAGTTTAACCTGCTTGTAACCCTGCGAATTATGAAAACATAATATTATTACAATTGTTAAAAATTGACAAGTTATTGTATTAAAAGTAATAGTATTACTTTTGTTTTAATTTTAAACAAGTCATTGTTTGGTATGATGAAGATTTGAGCTAGTTTAGTTTATAGTTATTATGTTATGTATGTTGAGGTTTTAGCTATATTGTAGTTGTTATTAATACATCAACTACATGCCTAGGTTAGATTTGTGGTTTTGTAGTTATTCTATAGTTGCCAAACTTATAATAATGATAATTTTAGGGATTAGGAAGTTATAGGATTAACATGGTTAAAGACCATAGTTATAAAACAATGGGAATGTATTCTAGTACTACAAACAACTAAAAGAATGTTGATAATTATATACAATCAATCACATAATTTATTTGTTTAAAAAAAATGTTCACACTATCAACTCCAAATTGTTACCAAGGTAGATTATTTTTTGCAAATGACCTAGGAACTCTTACACTTCAATAACTTAAACATTAATTAGTGTCACCTTGGTAGTTGAAGCTTGAGACAAAAGATTAAAGAACTTTCCTAACTTACTCATTTAGTCTTCCGATCCTTAAATTATTACATCGTAAACCTGGAAGTAATTTTTTATCTATGAGTCCTATACAAGCATCGGATCTGCGTTAGCTTTGAAAAAGCTAAGTAATCCTCAGGATAACCTAAAGCCCCCTTCAGTTAGAAAAGAAAATAAGCATAAAAATCATACACATTCTTACAAATAAACCAATGATCTGAATTCCATAATTCTTAATTCATTAACTTTTGATGAATATTTCTATTCAAGACCTAAAATCAATACATATCTAGTAGGGTTAGTGGCATGTGAATTATAAGTTAGTAAGTAAATTGTGTATCCTTTTAGTTACAATTAACTAAAGAGTATTAAATACTAAGTTTTTCTCTTTATGTCTTATCTTTGTAAACTATATGTTAACTAGACTAAAGTTAATTATTAAACTACCATTTTGGCTATGATTTAGCAATTAATATCACATAGAAAAAATTTAAATTTTTGCAAATTTTTTGGGGATGTGACATATGGTATCAAAGCCCAAGTTCAGACAGTAGGCTTGAAGTGGCTCAGTACACAAAAACAAAAAGTAAATAGAAAGTATGGATATTGATTTATGATTTTAAATGTTGTTGTATAGAATATTTTCTGAATTAAATTTGCAGATATGGAAGGACTCGAAGAGTATGCTGAAGAGAGGTCCTCTATAAATGAACAAAATAATTATGGAAAAGAACCTGCTAAAGATGATATAACTAATAACTCATCTGAATTATTACAAACAGTTAAGGATCTAAAAACTGAAATGGAGACCGTTAAAAAAGAAAATGAGAGAATCCTAAGAGCTGAGGAGGAGCTGAATCAAATACTGCTGGAAAAAATTCATAAAGAAGAACAGGATAAACATATAGAATCTGACACTACGTCTTATCAACATAAGGGTAAGGTCAAAATACTCTAAAATTGAAAGCAGTTCTTCTTATGAAATTAACGGCAACTCGCACAAAAAGAAACATCAGTATTCTAGTGATAGTAGCGAGAGTAATTATCGCTCTCGAAAGAAGAAGTACAAGCCCTATGAAGAGATTTCTGGGGAGTTCAAAAATATTAAACCACCAACTTTTAATGGTGAAACAGAAAAATGAGAGGAAGTCGAAACATGGATGTCCGGAATGAAAAAGTACTTTCAGATATATAATTATTCAAATCAGTTAAAAGCAAGGATGGAAATATATAACTTAACTGGAAAAGACGATATATGGTGGCACGACATAAAGAGAGTTAAGGGAATAAAAGAGAATAATATAAACTCAAGCACTTTTAAAAAGTACTTTAAAAAGAAATTTATGTTGGAGAAATATTACGAGGAACGAGCTATAGAATTTTATGATCTAAGGTTGGGAACCATGAGTATGAAAGAGTTAAATAGTAAATTTTTAAGCTTACTACGATATGTGCCTTATATTATTGATGAAAAACCCAAGGTACAACAGTTTCTGAGTTTTTTACCTTTTCATATTAAGGAAAAAATTGAATATGATAATCCCAAGACCCTTGAAGAGGCCATGCGAAAAGAAAATTTATGCTATGAGTAGAACCGGAAAAGGGAGAACATGCCAAACTGGAAAATAAAAAGGCCTAATAATAATTTTGAACCAAAGAAGAAAAATTTCACACCTAATCGGAATTTTGGGCATAATAACTAATGCAATCTTCCTAACATAAATTTTCAAAGACATAGCAAAACCCTACTGTCACAAGAAATAAATAATTTACAAATAATCACAGTAATTATGTTAAAAATAACGAACTTAAGGAACCAGTAAAATGTTGGGAATGTCAGGGACATCACTATGCATCAATATGTCCTAACAGGAAGAAGACATGGCAACAACATTCATGCTATGTGGGAAGAGACAATAGTTGGTGATTTAGCGAGAGGGATGCCCAGAATCAATGCAGCGCTGGAAAATAGACAGGCTAAATATCAAACTTCCATGGTGGAAATAGAAGGTATGTTGAACCATAAACCCATTTCTGTTTTAATTGACCCGGGGGCTAGCCTCAGTTATGTCTCCACCAGTTTAGTAGAGAAAAGTAAGCTACTAGTAGAGAAATTTGCAAAATCAAGGCTGGTTCAATTAGCTACAGGAGCAAAAGGGAAAGTAATTGATTTTGTGAAAGATTGTACATTAATTATGAATCGGTTTGAAACTTCTGTAGAGCTGAATGTACTTCTGTTAGGATCCTATGATGTATTAATTGGAATGTATGTGGAATGGATTGGTTGGAACAACATCAAGTAGTGTTAAATTTTTTTGATAAAACTTTTACCTGTTTAAATAACGAAGGAGAAATGATAACAGTAAAAGGAATCTCTAGGAAAACAACAATCAGACAGATTTATGCCTTACAACTAAAAAGGGTTGTTCGGAAGGGATGTAAAGCTTTTGTTTTAACTATAACTACTAAAGAATACATTAATAAAGAAGACAAATTAAAATTAGAAGATATACCAATTCTGAGAGGTTATTCGGATGTATTTTCAGAGGAAATTCTAGGATTGCCTTCGAAAAGGGAGTTGGATTTCACTATTGAGCTGGTACCCGGTGCAGTACCTAATTCTAAAGCTCCTTATTAGATGAAAATCCTGGAGCTTAATGAACTAAAATTGCAGTTAAAAGAACTAATAGATAAAAAGTATATAAGACCAAGTGTGTCTCCTTAGGGAGCGCCAGTCATTTTTGTTAAAAAGAAGGACGGTACTCTGCGCTTATGCATTGACTATCGTCAGCTTAATAAGATGACAATTAAAAATAGATACATGTTTCCCTGCATAGATGATATGTTCTATCAGTTACGCAAAGCAACAATATTTTCAAAATTTGACTTAATATCCAGCTATCATCAAGTCAGGATTAAGGATGAGGATATTTTCACTACGACTTTTAGGACCCGATATGGTCACTATGAGTTCGTTGTCATGCCATTTGGGCTAACTAATGCCCCAGCAGTCTTCATGTGTTTAATGAAAAAGGTATTACATAAATATCTATATAAGTTTGTAGTAGTTTTTATTAATGATATTTTAATCTATTCTAATACTAAAGAAGAGCACGAAGAACATTTAAAAATCATTTTACAAGTGTTAAGGGAACATTAGCTTTATGCCAAGTTCATTAAATGCGACTTCTTCAAATATAAAATAAAATACTTGGGTCACGTAATAACTATAGATGGGATCTTGGTTGATCCAGATAAGATAAAATCAATTAACGAATGGTCAATCGCAAAGGATGTGGCTGATGTACAGTCATTGTCACATACCCCAATTTTGTAAAATTATGTAAATTGTTTTAATTATATTCTTGAGACATTATATTAAATTTAATGCTAAGTAGGAATTGATGACTCAGCAGAGTCAACATAATTGGAATGTAATTCAGAATATTTTTATTATTAATAAATAAATTGTGGAGAGAACAGCATGGGAGAGCTGTTAAAAAGAGGTTACTGGTCAAACTGGTGGATGGAACTAGGTGGCAGGCAAAAGACAAGTGGCAGCATCCTCAAACACTTCCTAATTTGCAGGTGGCAACTTCCCTACATTTGGGGTCATGATCCCCCAAGAAAGTGGGATCAGAGCAGGTGGCTCATTAAATGACAGCTAACCCAAAAAGACCTAAGTAATCTTTTAAAAGTACTCAATGAGGAGAGCTCAAGCTGCTCAGTTATTTTCCAGAGAGAATTCATTCAGGTGAATGTTATTCAGGAAATTCATTGAGGAAGAGGGAAAAATGGTAAGGAAGTTGTTCTAAGAGGATTGCTGCAGTAACTTGATTTTATTACAGCTTTTTGGCTGAGAGGACTGACTGATAGTTCTGAGTTAATACTGAGTTGAAGACTGGTATCTGACTTTGCTACACCTAGTTCCAGCCAGGGAGACCAGAGCAAGCTCGGGGGTCCTGAGGATTTGCTGTCTGAGCGCTCTCCAGGAGTTGGTAGAGAGGAACGGCCTCCCATTGCTGTTGTTGACCCAGTTTAAACAGGTTCTATCACTTATCTATTTATGTTTTAATGAGTATGAATGGACGAATGTTATGTTAATATTATATAACAGAAGAGTTAGCTAGTTTAGTAATGTAAATATCTCAGGTTATCAGTAGTCAATCTGTTGATGAAATGTAAGAATTACTGTGTTTTTCCACATCTGGGTTCACCAGACCGTACTCCAGCACAGTATCTCGGTATTGGGAAGTAGTATCCTTCTGAACCGAGTTTCTTATGTAGTTACTTTCAGTAACTATAAGTGTTTCATAAAATCATAAGTTATTTCCTTACAATCTTAAAAACTACTTTCTTGTACTGTATTTTATTTCAGTAAAAATTCTATCGTAAAGGACAGATAGTAGAGATTAGACTAGATTTCATACTGTTTACTATATAGTTCCTTTTCTTGTATTTGGATAATTTCATTTTTAAGAATAAACGCAAAGTAGGAACTAGTTAAATAATATTTAGATACTTCTGTCAACTATTCTGGACTGGAAGCTATGAATGTTTGTAATGTTTTTCTTTTTATTATTTATTTCTTTTATTAAGACTGAGTTCAAATAAGATACAGAGTTATTATTTCTTTTACTCAGAATATGGACAAATGATAATATTTGTACTTACAAAGTAAACCCTAGATCTAGTTAATTTAAAGTCTGTATATGTATATAAATAAGTATTATAATTAAGAATAATAATTTATTTATAAAAGAAAATGGAGTTAACTAATAAGTACTATGTTCAATAAACTTACGAATAACAAACTAAGTTTATTATTATAGAATTTAAAGTATTCACAGAGAGCTAAATAGTTATATAGCAGTAAATTTTTCTTATACAATATAAAAATATTCTTACTATTAACATAGGTAGCATTTTATTTCTGAAAGTAAATCTTAGAATTATTTGAGTTATAGTATAAATCAACAGTACTCTGTTTTTAAATTGCAAAAAAGAATAATTAAAAACCCTATATTATTATCAGGGTATAAACAATACATCATTTACAATTTCGTATTAATAAGAAGGTTAAATTATAAACTAGATAATAACACTTATTGTTCAGTATACAAATCAAATGTTAATTTGTACAAGAAGAAAAGACAGAAGTACAGGATGCTCTGCAGTCGAGCTTAAATTGCTATAAACTTAATCAGTAACCCTAACGTTACAGCTGCCTTTTCAATTTAATTTACAACATTTAAAGAAATAAGAATAGTATTAATATCCTTCATTGCAATTTAGGGTTAAACCCTATAAAATTCATTTTATTTACAAGTAAAGTAATTAATGGTAAAACTAACAGTATTATACTCACGGTTATGTTTATAAGAATAAACATTAAACAGACTAAGCAATCAAAACTTCCCTAAGCATAAGCAAATAAGGATTGCAGGAAAAGATTTCAGTAACTATCTACGTATATATTAACCGAGGGTAAACACCCTAATCTCTGCAAAATACATAAATGTATTGACTGTAAATAAAAGCCAGTGCTGTAGTATTAACCCCAGCAGTACAAAGAAGATTACGCAGTAAGGCTTACAGCCTATACAGTTTTTATAAATACATTAATAATTACAAACAATATTTTACACTCATGGCCGAAGCTGGAGAGCTCTGCGTGAGAGCTAGGGTATTAACCCACAATAATTAACATCAAAGCAAACAACCAAAAGCCATGAGGGTCAATAAGGGCCGCTACAACCAACCCATCGTGATCCCTTAAGGATTCACACAATGAGGACAAGCCATGAAGAGACTTGGGCTTACCGTGGCCCGTGTTGATGTAACCCTCATTCCTTTTGGTAAGCAGAGGGAAGTAATAAGGTGAATCTGCAAAATAACATTCAACCACCTATTAACTTTACATTTTTAAACAACGAAATGAAATTATAAGAAATGGGTTTTGTATTTAAAAGGAAATCAGATAAACCTTTACCTTGGCAATAGAAATATTGTTAACAGTAGTGCAGTGGACCACGTCAGCCTGAATCCACTACTAGCAAAGAGTATGCCTTCTAATGGCAGAGGATACGGCGTTTAAATCACTCAACAACCAATGACAGCCGAGAACCCAAGCTGTTCGGCAGACAGAGTAAACCCTATAGTCGGCTAGGATATTATCGTTCCTTTACATTTAACACCCATTATACAGAGCTTCCAAGCCACGATATTACGAAGAAGAAGCCACTGTCGGTGTAGTATACTGGAGAAGAAATGGTGAAAACTGTAACAGTCGAGGGTTCAAACTTCAGTAATGGAGACAGCAAGGAAGCAAACAGTAACACTACAAACAGCCTTCACGATGGTGCAATGGACGAGTTAACCAGGGAAAAGAAACTATAGACAGTCGCGGCTCAACACAGATGATGGAGTGACAGTGCGGCCGAACTCTTCCCAAAGGACGGACAAAAGCCCGAAGGCGAGGGAGAATAAGGGGCTAGGTCTTGGAGAAGACTATTATAAACCTACAATGCTTGGATCAAACGAGGCCACATCGCACGTAAATAATTTTTGCCACGATGGGTTTCATTCCATAGTTCAACGAGCAAATCCATTTTGCATTAGTTGTTAATCTTTCAGCTGTCACTAAGAGCATACCTTAGTCGGGCCTGAAGTCAACCTATAATTTGCACATAATCACAAGAACAATGATAACATTGGTTATTACGTAAACTTAATGTCAAAGCTATCATCGATGCATAATATAATTCTGCTATATAGTATATTAGGTTATAATTTCCTCATCGAAATATGATCATGTTATAACTTATATGCATTATAAGGTTAGTGGGTATTATGGTAAAGAACTCTTAACTTGATGTTGGATTTAATAAACATACATTTCAAAGTGCACTATAGTAGTAAGTGCAATCACTTTATCCTTTTCACAAATTTGATTGTTTAATGTAAACATGGGTTATTTACTGTAAAGGATTTAAAAGCTATCCTAGTAATGAATCTACAACCTTAAGTTAACATGGATATGTTAGGATCTGATCATATGGAGAAATGACTATTTTGAGTATTAAACTCTTTATCATCTCAATGGAATAAGCTTGTAATAATATTATACATGGGAGATATAATACATAGGATTGAGAAAGAATATTAATCTTTCATAAGTATTATCCTATCTATTTATATTAAAAATTATAGCGTCTACTTATAGTTGATTTGTAGGAAGTTGCAAGTTTAACTCTAGTGACTAATGAATATTAAGGTAACATTATGATCTTACCATAGTTATCTAAGTAGATAAATGTGTACATAAAAATAGCAACTAAATATTTTAATGAATGCACATATATCCTGAACTTAGGATTTATCACATAGAACTGTGAAGTCATAAAAGAGGAAGTTTAGTACTGAAGTGGCTAGACCTTTAAACTTTCATAATTGGATATTCTTTCTTGATTAGAATGATAGCTAATTTTACAGTATGTGATCTATCGGGTCTAAGGTAAACTTGTATGTGTTAATTCAAGGTAATGTAATTCAGATCTAGTGCTTAGCAAGAGTATGTTCCTAATATGTGGATGGTTTGTTTAGAAACAATAAATAGGAAACCTCTTATTTATGTGTCTACAAAGTAAGAATACTTGTGTATCTTAAATATATACTTTAAGTTTATTTTTGTTTCTGTGTAGACAATTTTTTTTTTTTTTTTTAAATCCTTTAACACCAATAACTTGGTAGATAATAGACAGTTCAGTAAACCTTAAAAAGATTTAATGCTTGTTTTTACTAGAATAAAGAACTGGTAACGAATTTATGAATTTACCTTGATAAGCTTGGAAAAAAATGAATAGCTGCTAGGGTCTTACTAGACTAGAATTGCATTTGAACTGGTATATAAATATTTTTGAAGTTTTACTTGCAGCAGCCAATCCTCTCACCTGAAATCTGTAAGGACAGAAGGAACTTTCTGCGTTAGCTCGAAATCTAAGTAAGCCCAGTTTTCATGATAGCCCCACCTTATGATCACAAAAAGGAAATAAGTCAGTAACATAAAAGATCTGTTCTACCAATTTATGCAATAACAAATGAATGTTAATAATAATCTAGTAATCCTTAACTAATTAAATGATTAGTTAACTGCTTTTATGTTAGTATTATGTAATTTAAAAAAAAAAAAAAAATTGGAAAATTTGGGGTTTTGACAGTCATTCATGGGGATCACCAGGTATTATCGAAGGTTCATTGAGGTATTTTCAAGGATGGTGAATCCCATAACTTCTCTATTGAAGAAAGGGAATAAATTTGTGTGGGGTCAAAAATGTAAAGAGATTTTTAAGAAATTAAAAGAAATGTTAACTACTACACCCATTTTAAGAATTGCAGATCCTAACAAGGATTTTGTTGTATGCATTGATGCATGTAACGATGGCCTTGGTGGGGTCTTAACTCAAGTAGGACATGTAATAGCGTACAAGTCCAAGAAACTTAAAATTCAAAAGAAAAATTATGCTACTTACGATCAAGAATTGGCTTCCATAATACATGCATTAAAGATGTGGCGCCATCCCTTGATTGGGAGAAAAAATATTTTAATGGCGGATAATAAGGGTTTAAAATATCTGTTGGATCAACCAAATTTAAACGCAAGGCAAGCTAGGTGGATAGCTTTCCTTAGCGAATATGATTTTGAGATCCAACATATCAAGGGGAAGGAAAATAAAGTAGTTCACTAGTGGAAAATGAGAGATTAGTGACCAAAAAAATGACCAAAATCCGCATATCAATGACCACTTTTGGTTTGGTGATCGTTGGTGGATAATTTACGGTCTTTTATTACATGACCAAAATTGGTCATTTTTATGTTGGTCATTTATAGCTTGTCAGTTGGTCATTAATTTTGTCATATATTTAGTTATTAATTTGGTCAATGTTGCCGCTCTTCACACAAATGGGTTACGTGGCAGAAGTCTTCAAGCCACTCGGTGCGTCCCTAGGGGCAAGTCTCAAGTCAAGGATGTCACCTTGTTCTTGACTCCTCCGTTTAGGGTCAACTCCTAATGAAGCCAAGGAGGGTAGACCCTATTAATTTACTAAGGCTAATTACTTAGTGTGATGGTGTTATATTGATTAAGTTGTTTAGGAGATTTGAAATTAACAAGTGGAAACAAAAGATAACAAGATGCAATATTTAAAGCATATAAGCACAGTAATGACACTCGATATATATATATAATCGAAAGAAATAAATCACCAGTGCCTTAAATGGAGTCAATAGAGAAAATAATGTGCTTGCATGCGCTTGAAATAATGTTTTTCAAATGTCTCTTGGTAGATTTTAAATTAATGTGGAATGTGAATGAATTAAATTAGGCGAAAAGGGGACTCCAGATATACCCGAGGGGTACTTGGAGTATGTCCAAAAGTGAACTTTCACGGCTACCTGCAAGGTGTTTGTGGGCTGGAACGGAGTCTCAGAGACTATTGTTCATAATGCACCCATCAGGGTGTGACAGATATTGGCACCTCGAGGTCACTTTCTAGTTGTTCCCACTCCTTTGGGTATTTTTCCACCCCTTACAGTTTGTTCGAGGCATTGGATTTTCTCTTGATGGTTTGTCAATATGGGAGGTGAAGACTAATTAATCTAGTCACTCAAGTGATTTTGATGCAGCTTTAATGATCAGATGAACCACATCCACGTACAGACCATACACATTGGAGTCTTTGTTACTTTTAATAAATTTTAAAGGAGGTGTTCTTGTTAAAAAGAAAACCCTCCATGAACCTCTTTCGGTCCAAGTGGACCTCAATCGGAGAATCAAGGAGGGGTTAATTTTATTATGATTACTAAAATAAATGATGATATCAAATGAAGCATAAATAGATAAGAAAACCACAATTTTCTAGTTAGACTACCATGACCCATTCTTCACCTTTTGGTTCAAAGGGAGGCTCATGGGGTAAGTATTAAAATTACTTTGAAACAACCAGATATGGAATATGGCAATGATTATAAGTCAAAGTATACTTCCCTGCATATTATAACTACACTAGATTGAAAACAAATGAATAAAAAGTTAAAAAAAGACACAGACGCAAATCCCCCAGGGGGATGGTGAATAGGCTCGAAAGAGCCTATTTGAAAAGTTTTTTATTTTTATTAGCAGCGATTACAATATCAGAAAACTGAAATTAATCCACTTGTTCCTTATATGGAATGAGACCAAAGGTTTACAAATTGCAAAGATTTGAAATTTTTGGAAGACGGAGACCCCCTGGGGGGTTTCAAATGGTCCAAAAATACTTTCCGGACAGCCCCTCCTCCTCTTTTCTGTTACACCTGCTAAAAAACAGCAATATTATCACAGTTAAATATGCCCAGAAGTACTTTGGTTGAACAAACTTTTTACCCAAAAATTCTAAGTTAAAACTAGTTTTTAAAGAAGCGGAAAATGAACCAAGGAAAGCAAACTTTCCTTGGGATCTTGGTATGATTTTGAGGCAGCCAATATGAAGAAATTAAATTGCTGAATATAAATTTTTATATTCTAAGGAAACAACCATGCATTCAACAAGCTTTATATCTATTTTCACAGCCTTGAAAAATGACAATTTTCCCTAAAACTAGGTCTAGAATGGTTGTAAAAATTTCTTTAGGAACGAGATCTAGTTTTATGAGCTTTAAGGAAGCAATATATATGTAATATGAACTCTAAAATTTATATATATAAACAAATTTAAAGCTACAAAACAATTAACCGGACTGATTTTGAAGAAATTTGAAGGAGGAAGAGTAAAAGGAAGAGCGCTTGCTGTCAGGGAATGGATCTGCAAGGAAGACTAGTTAGTGGAATGTTGAGGGACAATTCCTTCACAAAATAGATAGATTCCCAGTGGAATCACAGTTCATCCAACCCCTATTACCTGAAAACTAACAAACAATCCTGCACAAAACCTTATGAGATCTGGATAGAAATATATGAAGAAAGAGAGGGATTACATGCAAATAAACTTATTTAAACATGTATGATATGAATATTTAAGCATATATACTATGAGATATTGAAAATCAAGTAATCTTACTTGCCCAGCTATACTCCTATTGATTCAGCTGAATCATTAAGCCAGACAGGATTTAGATGCATAAATTGAGAGAAATCCAACAGTAAAAAGCTGTAAGACAATGTTAAATCCACACATATGAAAGCATTACACAGATTTGGCCTCCAAAGATTCACTTTATTCCAAAAGAAAAATATATTACATAGTATTAAAACAGCAATAGCTCCTCAATCCAACTCTAAATAGCTTGGAAGAGGCAGCTTAAGCTTTATTTATACACAAAACAGGAGATCCAGCCCAAGAGGGGCGCAAATCCCAAGGAGACAGACCACTGTAGCTGAGGGAGAGTTCATCAATGCTGATCTAAAGATGAACTGATCCTACCTATCAATCGAGGGGCTAATTGAGCTAACACATCAACGCATATACTGACACATCAATCCACAGAGCTTCCAGGAGAGCCCACACGTGTGGAGGAGAGAGAGAGGGCACAATTCCCCATAAAGGATGCTAAAGAACAACTCTAGATCTATTCAAATCACCTCCTTCAATAAAGGATTTGTTAGATCCAGTCAATATGGTCCAGATCCGACTGATTTCAATCAAATCGGCTCGGAATCCATTGATCTAGGATTTTGTATTTGCTCCATTATTCATCAATTTATTAATTAAAATAATCAATAATTGATTTTTTGGGGTTTTCTGACCAGAGTGATGAAAAATCACTCAAAACCTGAAAAAAGTGGGTCCATGGATTTACATGGTGCTCTTAGCTTGAAAATGAGCACCTACATGACTAAACTTTGATTGTTTGGCCCTCTTTTTTAACAAAACCAATTTTTCCAATTAAACTATTAAAAAATAGCCTAAGTTTTGGAAAAATTAAATTTTAATAAAAAACACTGAAAAAATTAAAAAATTAAAAAAGTTGAAAAAACCTAGGGGGACTTAGACATGTTCATACAACTCAACCATGATTCCTAGAATGTTTATACATTGACACATAGACTCTAATAACCTCAATAGGCCTAAATTCCAAGCCAACCATCCCAACTTTGGAGGTATGGAGTGAAAAACTCAGAAAGTATCAATCGTTTATTCAACAACCAATAATAACCAAGGGAAAAAACACCCTGGGCTGATCGGATTGACAAATAAAGTCTACGAGAACAAGCCTTTTACAAACAGTATCATGCTAGAACATTTATTACAATTCCCCTTTGGGGTATGAACATGTGATATAGTACAACAAAGTTTCCCATAAACAAGACTGAAGGTCTTCTAATGTCCGAACAAGTTATCCTTGTCCGGTTCACCGGGCTCACTTGATAAAAAACCACTAAGCACAACTTAGGTGGTAACATTCTAGCTCCAACTATGGGACGTGTGCTTGATCTGGTCTTTAAGGCAAGGAGAGGATACGAGAACACCAAAATATCTGGTTTATATACCCTGTAAAAACATCTCATGTTGACAAGAAAACCTCAGTAGCACAAGATTTATATAAAAACCAAATGAACCATTAAGCTGATTTATTTAAACAAAATAAATGTAACTAACTAATGAAAAAAAAGTCTTATTATAGCTAAGTACAAAACATAAATGCAGAAAGTAAATGCTCCCTTTTAGGAGCTTATTTTCCTACTCTAAGCATGATATAAAAAGGTTAGGTGTAATCAAAAATCCAATGTAACCACCTAAGCATTTTATTAACATCAAAAAAAAAAAAAAAAAAAAAAAAAATCTTTGTCTTTGGTTACCAGCCAAAGTAAGGATACCTTATTCATAAAATGAAAACCTACGTGATGATTCAGAATGGGCGGGATGGATGGGAGATCATAGGCATGAATAATGTCATAAAAATTCTTCCCCAACTTGTATGTGCTCATGCAGGCTGCTTCTATCCATGACTGTATAGGACTGATATACCAATCAGAATGATGAGGCAAACTGACTACATCATCATACTGATCAACAGGTCTTATCAAATGATAACTCGTTGCACAAGCCCCAAGTAGCTCCTCTATATGTGAAAAAGATGGTTGAGACTGATATTCCACTGACTACATCACATCTGACTTTTCACAACGCTGTTTCTCAATGTCTTCAATACTGATACCCTTGTGAGGCTTTGCATGATATGACTCTGAATGATCACGTGAAAATTCTGAATGCTCCTCTTCCATACTAAGGTTTTCCCAGGCATCTAGATCCGTGCTCCCCTCTATGGACGTATCATAGATTGGAATTCCACAAATTTTTGAATAGACACTCCCCTTGCTGTACATACCATGGATGGAATTCTTAATAAGATTTTCACAAGTTGGACTATCTATGAAATTCCAATAGTCATCACTCCCATCCATGTCATATGTGATGGATTCCCCATTGTTGATATCAAGTTCCAATATCAAGTTCTCTTTGTCCTCATTACTGATACTGATATATGGCTCAAACTGATCATATGGATAAACTGCATGCTCCTTTTCCATATCAAAGTTTCCCAAGGCCACAAGTTCCATGCTCTCTCCTTTAGATATGTCATAGACAAGAGAATCAACAAAACCATCAAAAGTTTTTGGTTCATTATTTTCCTCTTTATTCATGTCATAGACTGTAATTTCCATGAATTTCCAGGACTCCTCATCAATATCTTTGTCGGAGATAAGGGACTCTTCGTCACTTGTGTCATGCTCCAAGTTATACTTGTCCTCATTTTCATACTCATCTTCTTCAAAAAAAAGGTTATAAGGCAGTAAACCTTCCAGACTGTCTTCATTATATGGAGAACAAGGTCTAGTGTCATCACACACCATATTGATCTTATCATAAGTTTTTTTATAGGCTTCTGTTACGATATCATGAAAAGGATCTTCAATACTATCTTTAATCAAGGAAACTTTTTGAACATACTCAATGAGATCACTTAGGATCTGTTGCTCAGTGGGTTCCTCTAGAGGGATTTCTGGAAAAATATCAGCATTGCAACACACCTGAGAATACCTCAAATCTTCAATGTTTTCTACTATGGTGACATGAGGAGAGTCTTGAACAATGTTTTCAATCATGGGCGAAGTTCTTCAATAGGATCATCCTGAGTGTCCTCATCTACAATGGAAGTCATGGGCTCCTTTATCTCATTTAGGTAGGTGAGGGTCCTTTCTACAACCGTCATCATATCTCCCTCACCATCATGCCACCTCTCAAAAAACATATCACACAAATCTCCATAGGAGGTAATGCATTTATCAAAAAGACCACAAAGCCATGTCCAAGCCTTATTTTTCAAAGAATGAGCAAAGATTCACATCACATTATCCCTATGAAGTATGTTGAGTTCTATCACAAATGAAAAAAAAAATATGATGTGACAAACAGCTGAATCACCATTTCTATAAAAGTCGGAGCCTGGGAATATCTTTCATCCTAGAGATATGGTTCATAGTTAGGGAAACCAAGGATGCCCAAAAAATCGATGGAAGGATATGCATTGGAAATTAGTGCACCATAATCTTCATCATCCATAATGGCCTATCAATAGCATATATCAACCATGTATTTTGTACTGAAGCGGAGCTGTAGAATAATGAGCATTTTAAGGTTTTACTATGTCCTATGAGCTCATCTACACACAACAAGTCTCAACAAATTTTTGAGACAGCGGGGTTTTATCCCTTCAATGGAGTCGCCATGTGAAAAAGAAAAATAGGCATTTATAAATATTTTCACAAAAATTATTTTTTGCTTTTCTTTGAAAAAATAAAAACTAAACAAAAGGTCAGTGGAGTCACCAGATGAAAATTAAAGATCTACTCTAAGCATTCATAAAGCAAAGAAAAAACAAAAAGAAAGAAAACAAAAGTCGTACTCAGGAATAAAAAGATTTATCCCCGGAAATGGCGCCAAAAAGTGTTGTCACCTTTCACACACCTGGGTTACGTGGCAGAAATATTCAAGCCACTTGGTGTGTCCCTAGGGGTAAGTCTCCAGTCAAGGCTGTCACCTTGTTCTTGACTCTTCCGTTTAGGCTCAAATCCTAACAAAGCCAAGGGGGTAGACCCTATTAAGTTACTAAGGCTAATTACTTAGTGTGATGGTGTTATATTGATTAAGTTGTTTAGGAGCTTTGAAATTAACCAGTGGAAACAAAAGATAACAAGATGCAAGATTTAAAGCATATAAGCACAGTAACGACACTTGATATATATATAATCGAAAGAAATAAATCACCAGTGCCTCAAATGTAGTCAACGGAGAAAACAATGTGCTTGCATGCGCTTGAAATAATTTTTTTCAAATGTCTCTTGGTAGATTTTAAATTAATGTGGAACGTGAATTAATTAAATTAGGTGAAAAGGGGACTCCATATATACTCGAGGGGTACTTGGAGTATGTCGAAAAGTGAACTTTCACGGCTACCCGCAAGGTGTTTTTGGGATGGAATGGAGTCTCGAAGACTATTGTTCATAACGCACCGGTCAGGGTGTGACAGAGATCGGCACCTCGAGGTCACTTTCCAGTTGTTCCCACTCCTTTGGGTATTTCGCCACCGCTTACAGTTTGTTCGAGGCGTTGGATTTTCGCCTGATGGTTTGTCAATTTGGGAGGTGAAGACTAATTAATCTAGTCACTCAAGTGCTTTTGATGCAACTTGACTGATTGAATGAACTGCAGCCAAGTACAAAGCATACACACTAGAGTCTTTGTTACTTTTAATAAATTTTAAAGGAGGTGTTCTTGTTAAAAAGAAAACCCTCCAAGAACCTCTTTCGATCCAAGTGGACCTCGATCGGGGAATCAAGGAGGGGTTAATTTTATTATGATTACTAAAATAAATGATGATATCAAATGAAGCATAAATAGATAATCAAACCACAATTTTCTAATTAGACTACCACGGCCCTTTCTTCACCTTTTGGCTCAAAAGGAGGCTCGTGGGGTAAGTATTAAAATTACTTTGAAACAACCAGATCTGGAATATGGAAATGATTATAAGTCAAATTATACTTCCATGTAGATTATAACTACACTAGATTGAAAACAGATGAACAAAAAGTTAAAAAAAAGACACAGACGCAAATCCCCCTTGGGGGGGGGGGGGGTGAATAGGCTCAAAGAGCCTATTTGAAAATATTTTTCTTTTTATTAGCAGCAATTACAGTATCCAAAAACTTAAATTAATCCACTTGGTCCTTACATGGAATGAGACCAAAGGTTTACAAATTGTAAAAATTTGAAATTTTTGGAAGACGGAGACCCCCTGGGGGGTTTCGAATGGTCCAAAAATACTTTCCGGAAAGCCCCTCCTCCTCTTTTCTGTTACACCTGCTAAAAACTAGAAAGCTTATCACAGTTAAATATGCCCAAAAGTACTTTGAAAGTACTTTTGGTTGAACAAACATTTTACCCAAAAATTCTAAGTTAAAACTAGTTTTTAAAGAAGCGAAAAACGAACCAAGGAAAGCAAGCTTTCCTTGGGATCTTGGTCTGATTTTGGGGAAGCCAATATGAAGCACTTAAATTTCTGAATATAAATGTTTATATTCTAAGGAAACAACCATGCATTCAACAAGCTTTAGATCTATTTTCACAGCCTTGAAAAATGACAATTTTCCCTAAAACTAGATCTAGAATGCTTGTAAAAAATTCTTTAGGAATGAGATCTAGTTTTATGAGCTTTAAGGCAGAAATATCTATGTAATATGAACTCTGAAATTGATAGATATAAACAAATTTAAAGCTGCAAAACAAGTAACCAGACTGATTTTGAAGAAATTTGAAGGAGGAAGAGGAAAAGGAAGAGCGCTTGCTGCCGGGGAATGGATCTGCAAAGAAGACTAGTTAGTGGAATGATGAGGGACAATGCCTTCACAAAATAGTCAGATCCCCATTGGAATCAAGCTAGATCCACAGTTCGTCCAACCCCTGTTACCTGAAAACTAACAAACAATCCTGCACAAAACCTTATGAGATCTAGATAGAAATATATGAAGAAAGAGAGGGATTACATGCAAATAAACTTATTTAAACATGTATGATCTGATTCTTTAAGCATATATACTATGAGATATTGAAAACCAAGTAATCTTACTTGCCCAGCTATACTCTTATTGATTCAAATGAATCATTAAGCCAGACAGGATTCAGATACAGAAATTGAGAGAAATCCAACGGTAAAAAGCTGTAAGACAATGTTAAATCCACACATATGAAAGCATTACATAGATTTGGCCTCCAAAGTTTCACTTTATTCCAATAGAAAAATATATTACACGGTATTACAACAGCAACAGCTCCTCAATCCAACTCTAACTAGCTTGGAAGAGGCATCCTGAGCTTTATTTATACATAAAACAGGAGATCCAACCCAGGGGGGCGCAAATCCCAATTAGGAGACAGGCCACTGCAGCTGAGGGAGAGTCCATCAATGCTGATCTGAAGCCGAACTAATCCTACCTGTCAATCAAGGGGCTGATTGAGCTAACACATCAACCCATAGAGAGACACATCAATCCACAGAGCTTCCAGGAGAGCCCACACATGTGGAGGAGAGAGACAGGGTGCAATTCCCCATAAAGGATGTTGAAGATCAACTCTAGATCTGTCCAGATCACCTCCTTCAATCAAGGATTTGTTAGATCCAGTCAATCTGGTCCAGATCTGACAGATTTCAATCAAATCGGCTGAGAATCCACTAATCTAGGATTTTGGATTTGCTCCATTATTCATCAATTTATTAATTAAAATAATCAATAATTAATTTTTTGGGGTTTTCTAACTTGAGTGATGAAAAATCTCTCAAAACCTAAAAAAAGTGAGTCCATGGGTTTACATGGTGCTCTTAGCTTGAAAATGAGCACCTACATGACTGAAACTAATTATTTGGCCCAATTTTATTACAAAACCAATTTTTCCAATTAAACTATTAAAAAATAACCTAATTTTTGGAAAAAATAATTTTTAATAAAAAACACTGAAAAAATTAAAGAATTAAAAAAATTGAAAAAACGTAGGGAGACTTAGACATGTTCATATGACTCAACCATGATGCCTATCATGTTTATACATTGACACATAGACTCTAATAACCTCAATAGGTATAAATTCCAAGCCAACCACCCCAACTTTGGAGGTATGGAGTGAAAAACTCAGAAATTATCAGTCGTTTATTCAACAACCAATAATAACCAAGGGAAAAAACACCCTGGGCTGATCAGATTGACAAATAAAGTCTAAGAGACCGAGTCTTTTTACAAACACTATCATGCTAGAACATTTATTACAATTCCCCTATGGGGTATGAACATGTGATATAGTACAACAAAGTTTCCAAGAAACAAGACTGAAGGTCTTCTGATGTCCGAACAAGTTATCCTTGTCTGGTTCACCAGGCTCACTTGATAAAAAGCCACTAAGCACAACTTAGGTGGTAATAGTCAATATTTGAATCAATGACTAAATATATGACCACATTTATGACCAAATTAATGACCACATGACAAACTATAATATGACCAAATTTGGTTGCGTAATAAAAGACTGTAAATTAGACACCAAAACTGTTTTTTGGTCATTGATATGCGAATTTTGGTCATTTTTTTGTCATTTATATCGCATTGTTTGGTCACGTATCTCTCAATTTTTGGTCATTTTATATGTGAATTTTGGTCATTACTCTCATTTATTGGTCACGAATTTAGCCATTTTATGTGTGGTTATTATATTTTAGTAGTTTTAATGGTGTCCATTATTAATCAATATAAATTTTTAATATGATATTATGTTTAAATTTAAAAAAAATATACATTATTTATCATCATCTAATACATTTGTGAATTATGCAATGTCACATTAATTAGTTCATTACAACACTTATAAATAATATAAAATACAACCATATAAGTTTTAAACCACGCAAATTATATTATATGAAATGTCAAGTATTACAATAGATATGAGTTTTATCAAAAACTATCTCCATATAACTTTACATGATAATCATCTAGTACATCGATGACTTTTCAAAATATTACAATGGCTAAACCATCTCACTTGTACTTGACTGTTAAGCCATACTTAGATCCCATAGCAGCTTCAATTAACCCATACTTGGCAGCTTGAAAGCCTCAGTAGCAGATTCTTCATGCTCAATGGCAATGTCTCAGCAACAGGCTCTTCATACTCAATGGCCCACTTAGTTAAGTTCATTCCTACAAAATCCAGTAAAAAAATCTCAGTAGAAAAACAATGAACTGTAAAGTACAAAAACAATGAAGAAAATTATTTATAATGTTCAATATCTTGGGCTCCATTGCTTTTCATTTTTCTATACAAAAAACTTGAATTGAGCGATTGGACATTTATTTCCAAGTTTCTATTCATACTCATGTACTTGGAAAGATTATAATGTTTTACCTCAGGTTTAAAGACACTCCCCATGGTATTCTGGGAGATACACTCAATAAGAAGGGAACGTACAATAGAAGGAAAACTTTCTGAACTGTCTGGTTGGTTTCTGAGCCTGCCAGCAACCCATGCCCTAACAACTGTCATCTGCAAGACAAATATGACGTGATATGTACCGAGGTTAAGCTTCACATGCAATTAACAAGAACATTGAATCATATAACAATTCAGCAATGCTATGTTTTATCATAGCCTGGCACACTTATAAGAACGAATCATGCCCATAAATATAAACCAATGAGAAAGGCCAACCTGATTCAAGATCAATGCCCATGTTTTGTCACTATAAATTTTTGTAGTAGAACCCATAGTCTCACATGTTGACAACCTTCGTACCTGGAATGGGGTGAATTTTTAGATGTTGAAATACCAATCATCCATCCATCCATAGTAATAAATTATTGTGAATTGGATACTAACCAAAGCCTTGTCTGCCATCATCTTCTTCATTGAATAAGATAAACTGTCAATAAAATGACCAGAAAACATGTTAAGAAGCGAAACACCACTCTCAAATAAATCATAGACAGTCACTAGATATTAATCTGAATAAGCTAAATCTAGAAAAAATTCTACAATTAATCATACGTCAAGGTGACTGCCAATGGAAGTCCTTTTGGAAATACAACAATGGCAATGGAAACCTACAAACAAATACTTCCATTAGTATTTCTCTTATGCACATTTTCATATAATCCTTGGACATGACACTACTCAACATTTTTGTAAACAAAGACAATTGATTTTATACAAACTATCCATTCAAGCATAATACTGACAAGATACTGAAAGTAGGACATGATGACCTACCGCAATCGAGAAGATGTTAACAATTATGTTAACTGTGTCTCCAACCTTGGTCTTGCATGCTTGAAAAATGTGTTTCCCATTGGAGTCTTGTGTATTTCTTGTAAAAAATATGATAAAACAGAACACAAACTACAATCAATACAAAGTGGAGGTGCAAAACACAAATAATTTAGAGCAAACATCCAAAGGTAGTACAGTATCACTTACATAATCAAGAGGATGAAAATCAGGATGAAAATCAAGCTACTGATCAAGTTGTTTGGCAGGAATGACGAGGGAATGAATGACAAACACAGACTGAAACAAGAAGCCAATTTTTGTTATTCAAAAATGCAGAACTCACTCTAGAGTCTATATTGATTTATGTAAGTATAAATAAAACCTTATACATAGAATGTTCCAATGTGGCCTGCATCATTGTTCAACTATTTATATGAATCCAACTATTTATATTCATTCATAAGAAGCATGTTGGGTATAAAAATATGAATCCAACTATTTATATTCATTCATAAGAGTTGTAGATTAAATTTAAATGTATTCAAGACATGGAAAATAATTCCTCTCTTAGTTGTACCTTTGCATGCACTCACTCACTGAGGATTTTGAACCAATCAACTTTCTTTGAAAAGAGTGAAACAAGTAACTACTCCAAAATACAAAATGAAATCACAAATTTAGATTGCACTATTTTGTAACATAGAAACAGGTTAGCCTGAAGAATGGTAACAAGATCAATGCCTAGTTGAAACTTTCAAAAACCAAGTAGGAAAAATAATAGATTTTAATGTTTGAATCAACAGACCAAAGGAGAAAACATGCCTCAAAGAATCAACATCATTTTCCTCTAGGGTGTAGGTCTGCATAAGTAGAAGCAATCTCCTCACAAGAACAAAGTGTCAGGAAAGGATATTGGTCTCATCCTGAAGCTAAGTCTCCATAAGATCCGACTCTATGGAGAAAGGAAACTAGTCTCAAAATAGACTCGAGGTGCATAGGATGTGCCACAAACTCAACTTGAATAATATCCTGTGGAATTGTCTTTGGACACCTACACATCTTTTGACCAGATATTTTTTTAACAGAGAATACTGGGAAACTGTCATTTCAAAATCATATTGCACAGGATGGCCAGATGGTAGCATCAAATGGCCATTCAATTTGGCAATCTCCAAATTTCCACTATATCAAATGTAAAAATACTACCTAAATACAAATCAAGGGAAGTTTTGTTGAACGCATAAGTCCTCCACAAGAAAAAAATTTGTTATTATCCAATCTCAATCCAGAACTTCAACCACCATACCATAAAAATAGAAAATTAGTTGGATTAGCAAAAAGAATATTAGCAGGACGAGAACCAGATCACGAATTTTACAGTGAGACAGAAGACAGGCCACTCTTAAAACATCTTAGGAAAACAGCATATGTGAATTATTCAATAGAAACAAATTTGAAGATGAGAAGCAGTTATTTCTAAGATACTCCATCTACATTTTTAAGATATGAGAACTAAGATCTGCCTCTTATAACCTATTGGCACCTTCTCTCCTTCATGCGTGTGAGGTATGGAGCCCACATCTGAGGCAAAGAGGTTGAAACCACATTAACAAGGTACTCATTAATAAGTTTTCAAAATGCATTAACTTTTAACACTGAGAAAATTATCGCATTCCATTCAGTGACTTTATATGTGGTTCTGAAGCCGACATGAATCTAGCATGTCCTATCATTTACACTTTGTTAGTTGCCATAGGAGCTATAGATCACACCATCATTTTTGGAAGAAATAAATTCTCTGCATGATAAATAACCAGTCCTTGGCTAGTGTAATAAGATAAAGCTACTGGTAATAGCAAGCCAAGGAAGCCATCCTGACTTTAATCCAATGCAAAGCCATGTACATTGTCCTCTATTACTGTATTGGTTACTTTTACTCGTATTTACTGGTTATACAATTACTCATACTACTATTGGTAGTACTTGGTGTTGTTTTTGGTCTTACAACATACTATTGGTTATGTATAATGTATATCTAAGTGAATACTTGTTTCTGTGCAGCTTTGTGGTATTGGTGCAGTTCTTTACTTCACACCTCAAATACTTAAACAATCTGGAGTTGACACCTTGTCAGTTCAAGAAGGCATTAAGGAAGATTCAACTTCTCTTTTGGCAAGTACAGTTACCTATCTGCCAATGTTTCCCTTTATAGTGCTTGCGATGTTTCTAATGGACCGTGTTGGAGGAAGGTAACACTGATGCTAAAGAGACCACCCCTATTCATGTAAATTGAAATCATGTGTATACAAGAATGACATCTTGTATTGGTGCATATCTCTATCATCTACTTGTTTTATTTCATTTCCAGCTTAGAAATTTCTAGTGTTCTGGGAAAAGTACAAATAGACTCAAGGAAATGGTTGATGAATTGTTTAATCATTTGACATCTCTAGGCCTTGTATAATATGCTTCTATGTCATCAGAAACTGCTCTTACTGGGGGCGCTTCTAGAAGAAAGCATCCCAAAAATGAATCACTCCAGAGACCTATTGATGGCATATGTTTCCCATTTCTGGATGAGAACTTGAAAGAAATGTAACATAGATATCAGAAACCTAAATTTGGCCTTTTTGGGTTTGCCAATTTTCTTTTCTGGTAACATAGATATGTAGTATGAATGATCTCCCTATGTTGGTTATTTGAAGGTTTTTAACTAGATTTTTGCCATTCTTTTATGTGGGTGTAAGAAAATGCTCCTATCTACCACTCCAATTCTATTCATTACATTGCTTACAATTTCTTTGGTAAATAAATTGCTTCAACCAAAGATTGTCTAGGGAGGTATCTCAGTTATGGTCCTGATGGTATTCTTTTGTGCCTTCAATATGGGATTTGGTGCAGTGCCAAATATTTTATGTTCATAAATATTTCCAACAAGAGTTAGAGGAATTTTCTTGGATCTATGTGCTATAATAACATGGACTGCAAACATGCTTATCATATTCTTGTTTCCTAGCATGAACAAGGGCTTGGGAACACCATGTGTTCTTGGATTTTTCTATATTACGAGTGCATTTTCCTGGGTATTTGTCTTCCTTAAGGTTCCAGCTACCAAGGGATTTCCTTTGGAAGTTATCATAGATTTATTTGTTGTATATACATCTCCAGCTAGAAAGGAAGAAGCATAGATTAACCAAAATATTAGCACTAAATGATCGACATAGATCTGCACATTGTGAAATATGATTGTTATGGTTTTGGATAATTCAATTGAAGCATTGGAAAGCACAAACAGAAAGTTGAGTAGGAATATTGTTCAGCACTTCTTTATTTCCTCTTTTTAAGATTGCAGCCTAGGCCCTATCTACCTTTGCAATGCATGATTCAGAAGAAACTTTTGCGATTGATGTAAGTAGTCAAATGTATTGTATCTCAGGGTTTTAATATAAGAGAAATTGGCTTCAGTTTTCTTATGAAGGCAAGGGGAATACTAGGATACGATTGGTTACTAGTAGCATACATTGCATTTGAAGACTTTAAATATTTTATTGGAAATCACTATATAGCATTTAGGTTTGAATTTCCCACTCTTGTACCATGATCGAAGCATTGTAGCCATCATTATATTGAGAAAAATTGGTTTGAATATGCAACCTAGATTGCCAAAATGTATTCTATTTCCCAAATTAAGAGAAGACAGTTTGTTTGATTATGGATACCTTATTTTCAATAGAAAAAGATATCTATTACAGGTTTCTTGCAGGCTTGTCTAGAGATGAGAAATATATTAATAACTTTAATACAAATGGAATAGAGGATTGATTAGCTTGCAATAGCTTAAGCTTGGAATTTGATGGATTTTATTGGCATTGTGTCAAATGCATCTTACACATACCAAAAATAGTATCAAAGACATACAAATCAATGAAATAGGCTTCTAAGATACAAAACTCCCACTCAAACTTTTTGTAGGCCTTGGTAAAATCAATTTTGTAAATCTGCCATTTGACTAGTTTGTCAATTTCCCATGCCCTTTCATGTTTAGTATGAGATTAATTTTTACTAAATCATGTTAAATAATATAGCTCAATCTTAGAAACAATATTGCAGTTTATTATCCCAAACTACTCTCTGATATTCTAATCTAAACAACTTACTAGAAAATCTATTCAAAACGGGACAACTTATTAAAAAATACATTCAAATTGGGACAACTGAAATTATAGTAAAGAATTTTAAGATTCAAATTTTAGAACATTCTTAGAAGACTAGCATTGTTTTCTTAACAGCCATGGATGGCAAGCAAGTTTGCATTATTCTTTATTAGCAGCCATGAAAGTTATTATTATTATTATTTTCTTACCTGCAATTTAGAAAGATTGTTTTCCTGAACAAGGCATGTTTGATAGTTTGGAACATGAAAGATATCAACAATCCAGCATAAAACAATCCATCGCATAAGGATATCAACAATTTCAACCATTTATTTACCATGAGAAGGAATAACATGTAAAATGCATAGATTTGGAACAATGGCATCTTAGGATATGTCATCTCACCAAGCAAACTAACTCTGGAAAAAAAACAAAGTAAACCACTTCACTAACTATAAATTACTTTCATAATGCATAGTTTCAGTGCTACCTTTTGCAACATTTCCAAACCATCTACTTATTTTTTGAAGTCTAGATTTAAGAGTCTTCTATGCAAATATTCTCTAAAATACATCATAATATCATTCTGCAATGCAAAATAGCATTAGATGCTACAAAACAGAAAAATAAGAGACCAAATCAACTACCAGACCAACGTTTAATCATTACAAACCTCAATTTCTTGAATTTTCTCTGGACATGGCTCTTTAAATTTGTGTTTACCTGGAACTAGTCTTTCTTGGTCTTCCTATAGGTATTACACATTTTCATGGAGCATTAATCTGGTCATTTCCTTGACATATTTACAAAAGTAGAGGACTAAAACATCATATGTTTTGAAATATAACCTTGTTTGAATCCTTCATATTAAACAAAGCCTGTCCTTGAACTACAAGATCCTGGTTAGCTGCAGCATGAGCTTCCTGTTTTGTAACTTTCTGTTGATTACCTCTTTGTATGTAATTGTATCACCCTTCTTACATAAACCTATCTTTATTGTTGTTTTAGAAGCAGCATCTGGAATCACTTCAGTAGATTCAGAATCAGTTTCCTTTGTTGATCCTTCTACTAGAAGTGGGATCAATCCTCTGTATATACGACTGTGCCTGGTAGGATTCTCGTCACTACATGTCCAATCAAATGAATCTGTTTTTAGGACGAGAACCATGATAGAGAGAATTGGTACTGTTGGTTTGTTCCACCATGAGTTAGAACCACAATGAGTGTTTCCCACGTGTTTCCTTTTCTTTGTTTGCAGTTCGAACTGTAGAAGATGCAAGACTCTCTAGGGGGCTCATAGGTAAAGGAGTATATCTTATTAATTCTTTAAAAATAGTTCCATAGTCCAGGGAACATTCCACTTCTATACATATGTGAGCCATAATCGTCACTGTTAACTCAGGATATGCCTTTGCTGCACTTTCACCACTAAGCATAAGACAATCAATCCCATCAAGAACAACATTAAGCCAGCCTTAAGTGAATTAGTCTCCAAAAAAAAATACCATAAACCAGGAAGCAATTTATTACCGCCAAAGTCATCATTGAGGATCTTGAGTAGTGGAGCAATGCAATTTGTTGAGAAAGAGGCATTACTAGAAAATAAAGTTACAGTTATAAATTTATTAGAAATGATGCAACACAATTTGTTGCGCTAGAGGCATTACTGCAAAAATGAATTTAAAGTTATAGTAATGTTGTAAAATTCAGTGTTGCTCGTGAATAATCTTCCATAGAAATGATATCATTAGTTTTATTACCTAATGATGTTGGTGTGGACCTCATGAGAGAAATTTCATGCATTGACTCCCATGACATATGTGGGTATATCTTCACTCTGGGCAAAAGCTACATAATCACCTTCTTTGCCCCAGCTTGAATATGCCTCTCAGCATCGTGTATCTTCACAAACACTCCTCAGGATATTTTAGCATAGGAAAGGATGGGACCTCCTCGAGAGCACCTTGGGAGCATTCTCCCAAAACTGGGAGAATTTTGGGAGCGAGCTTCAGAATGAAGCAAGCTTCGGGAGCAGGAGCAAGGGGGTTGGGGGCGCTCCCACACAGCATAGTTTTATAAAGTGAAACTCACTTAAATAAAGTACATATCACATCATAAAGTAATTTATAAACACTTATTATAAATTCACTTAATGTCATTAATGAAACCCCCTTGTTCTCGGACCCCTGCACCTAGGCACCTGATGCAGAAGTACCTCCAAGCTATCAAACCTAACAGTTTGAACCCCATGCATGTGTGTTTTGATCACTTCCCTGTTTACTTTAGATCTAATATTTTATTAGCAGCATGCCATTTAATGTTAGGATATCTTCTAAACTCAATCCAGCCCCTAGATCTTCCACATAAATCTATTTTTTTTAACCCATTAAAGCATAAATCATTCTAAAGTTAAGCTATCTAGAAGTTGGAATCTTTTTCCTAGGATCTAACTTGTAAGGCACTATTTTTTTGTAATCTTGTAGACTTATTTCACAAGCTGACCCAATTTTTTTCATAGCTTAACCTTTAGGTAAGCCACCTAAATCTAAGTCTAGTAACCATTTATGATTGCTCAATCAGAAACAACACTCGGCCTAAGACCTTAAATGTGTCAAGAAATGATCCCACCAGGCAGTGAAAGGCATTGTAATTGATGTAGAAGTTTTGTTTAGTAAATGTGTGCATGTGTGTTATCTAAGTGGTTTGTGTTGAATTTGATCCAGTCTTGACATTTATTGATTTGTGTTCCTTAGTTTTACTCAAGTGACATGTGCATTCATTCCTATTTGTTTGTTGCTTATTTGACTTCTCTTGGGGATTTTATTTCCATTGTTATTTTCCCTGCTATCCCCTAGAGAGAATCCACCTAGGGCACCATTTTCTCCTTCTCACTAAACCTTAAAGTGCCCTGATCCTACACAAACTAGTCTTGTCAATACTATGAGAAAGTTGGTTTCACCAGCAAGTATCCAGGAACATTTGAATAGGGACACCTCACGTGGTTAGTTTGGATCTACTTTCAGTGGATCCAGGTAACCTAAAGAGATGGGACCTGATGGCCTCCTATTTTTGCTTGTTTAGCACTATATTTTCTAGTTCAATGTTCCATGAAATCAAGTAATAATCAGCTTTATTTAGTGATGTTTTGTGCTTGGTTATGCCTTTTGAAGAGCAACATTGCAAGGTGCTTTGGCAGGTGACTTTTTAATATTTTTCATTGTTTATTTATTATTTTGTTTGGTTTTTATTTATATAATGAAACCTTTAGTTTTTATTTAACAATTGGTCAATAGATAAGTCTTTATTTTTCATGCAGGGGTCTTTTGGCTGTTCGATTCAACGCTTGTCTCGGCACTTGAGGAGTGTATGTCGATTGATGCACAGATTTGGGGGATTTTATTGCCAGGGATAATGTCTCATTTGATTTCAAATCGCTTCCAGGACACAGGTGAAGTTATCCAGTGCTGTTTTGTAGCTGTCATTCGCTCAAGGAAACGTTGCCCTAAATCTTCAGCAATCTATGGATTCCAGGAAGTACGAATCCAATCTTTTGGTTCATGTATGCCGAGATAGGTGTAGATTTGTTAGGATGGGGTCGATCCTTGCTCAAAGGTCGATTCATTTCAAGATTCAAGTATAAAATGTAACTTTGAAACCCTAAAGAGAAGAGGAGAAGACACTGTAAACTTTGTTTTTTAATTGATCAAACAGCTGCGTTTATTTTCTTAAGGTTTAAATTTCAGGCTTGTAGGCGTTGAAGGCAGGGTCCACCTTCAACTCTGATCATCTGTGCATAAGTGTTGTTTTTACTGCTATAAGTAAAGTTTTATTGCATATTTGGACACTATTTTTATGAATGTATACGAATGGTTTTTATTCACTTGTGATTTGGAATGAGATTTATGCTTACATGAAACTAGTCGATGTAATTACAATATGCGTGATGAGTTTGAGTATATTCAGTTTGGCCTGTAGGAGTAATCTAGTAGAATAGTGAGAGGTGGATTTGGGTTTCATACTTCTTTTACTTCCAGAGTGATACCGATTATTGGATGGTCACAATCTTCATCTAGAATCCTTCAGGGTTATAGAGTCTACAAAGCTGTGGAGTATTTTAAAGGATTGGATTGTATTGCTTTTAAAAGTGTGAAAGAACTTGCAGTACTTATTGAATCCATAGAGGGTTTAGAGATCTTAGTTTATAGAGTTTCTAGGGTTTTCCAGACAGCATTTCGAATTGGCTATATAGGGATTGGAGTTATGATTTTGTTTACTTCATGACATTGAATGAAATTAAGGAAAAGAATCATAGTTCATTAATAGGTAATAGCATTGTTTCCTAGGGTTCGAATATCAGTCTCGTAGGACATGCAAATGAAAGTGAAGTGTGTATTTTCTGAATAGTTCCAATATATTTTTGTGTGCATAGAACACACGTAGAGTGAATTTGTTGTTAGCAAAAGATAGGTTTCATTCTAGTAATTGTTTGTGAATGATTTAGGTTTAAGAAGAGACATAATAAGATTCTTTATGGGTGATGATTGCAGTATTAGATGGAATATTAGGGAGATATAAAACCATTAATATTGATCTAGCATATTCATCTTGTAGGCAAGTTTGAAACTAGGATTTTCCTTTAATAAATTACTTACTTGCTTGGTTGCTTGTTTTGAAGAATAGATTGATAATTAGCATAGCTTAAGGTTGTTGTAGATTACATTGGATTTGACAGTTTTGTAGACTGTAAGACAAGGATCAGGAAGTTGATTCCCTTTCCTTAGGTCAGACCTAATAACTCTTGGCATTGATTATTTAATAGAGTAGTAGTTCCATCAATTACATTTTTCTTTGTCTGTTAGTAAATCAAAATTACTCTAGTCATGAGCCTGAAACCATTTTTCCCTGCACATATGGTGTAGTAACTCAAAGTTTACGTGTCCTGGTTGACAATTAAATTAAGGTAAATTAAACAACAATAATTTTACCCAACATTTTGGCGCCGTTGTTGGGGAGTTGCTCCAAGTTAGCTGGTATCTTGCTCATTTTTCACAACATTTTTAGATGTGACTAGATGTTGCAGATTGGAGAAGAAGGGATGGTAAGACGAGAGGTAAGAACCTGCGCATCTATTATAACAGGTTCCTTCAAACCCACCTATAGCATAGGTGTGTGATTGTTTCATTTTGTTGCTTAGACAAAATCTAGCGATAGCAGCAGTAGATACATTTAGACATTTTTTTTATCAGTTTTGTTTTCTATGGATTTCTTGACAGTTTCCTTTGGTATTTGCAGATTGGAGGAGAAGGGACGGTAAGACGAGAGGTAAGAACATGTGCATCTGTTATAACAGGTTCCTTCAAAACCTATCTGTAGCATAGGTATTTTGATTTCTTTGATTAGAAGTTTTTTCATTTTCAGTAATTTTTTGATGAGACCCAGAGATAGTAAGGGTAGATACATTAAAGTTCATTCTAATCTTTTTGGAAATAAACCCCCCCCCCCTCACTAACCCTAGGGATAGGAATACCGGCAAAACGATAGAAAGCAACATCACTCAAAATTCAGTGGAATTAGGGACCAGACCAGAGGGAACTGAGGTTACACTCAGTGAACAGTTACACTCAGTGGAGATTCCACAGACCCAACAAGCTTCACCTCCAAAGGAAGATTCCAATTTGGTTGACACATTGAACATAGAAAGAGTGAATTCCCTTCTCGGACATACTCAGAATTTGGTGGTTTCTCAAGTAGAATCTACCACAAATTTACCTTTCAATCTTCAATCTTGGCCTAGGCCAGATCGTTGGGATTTTATTCCATCCCCAAGAAGAGACAGGTTAGGTGTCAATTGGTTTAGGAATCCTCTTGTTTTGAGTGATCAGGAAACTGGACACCATATGGAAGGGGAGGGAGAACATAAAGGACGAACTGAAACAACTTTTGGCTTCCCCATTTTGGATCTTGCACGGGATGTCAATATGAAAAATATCCCAGTATCTTCATTACCTACCTTCTACGGGAAAAGTACTGAAGATCCGGACACCTTTCTATTTGAGTTTGACATCCTGTGTAGGAGTTATAATTATCTACATGATGCACAAAAGTTAAAACTATTTCCAGCCACCCTTAAAGATTCTACACTTAGGTGGTTTATGGGTCTGGGGGAATCCACCATTCGAAGTTGGGAAGAGATGAAGAGTGCTTTCCTGAAAAAATACCGAGACTATTGTGGACCTAGAGACTCTCAAAATGATATCTTTAAAATTCAACAGCATGAAGAAGAGAGTATTGAGGATTTTCTAGAACGCTTATGCTTTGTATTACAGAAGTCTAAGTATAATACTTTACAAGAGGATGCAATCAGAACTCTTTTTCTAAAAGGGATTCTGGAGGAATATGTGGAAATCCTCAACCTCATGGAATCAGGTGATGTATCTCATAAATCCTTTGAGGAGATTACTGACCTATGTAGAAAATATTCTAGAAGTAGAGCCAAGGATGGAAAAAGCACAAGGGAAGGTCCTTCCCGCATTTCTAGGACAGCAGGAACTAGTGGGATCACAAGAATTGAATTGGGGAACTTGTTAGAAAATTTCAAAACTGACATTTTAGGCACCTTGAGTTCCCAATTTGATGCATTGAAAACAAATAAATGGCAAGAGGAAGAGGACATAGCAGCACTACACATATTTTGCCCTAAATGCAGAAAAAGACACCCTTTGAAAGAGTGCCCTCTTAATACTATTTCAGTATGTGCTCTTTGTTTCGATAAACATCCTACTGACAATTGCCCTTCATTACCAGAATTGCAAGCTTTTTACAAGCTTAATAGTGAACCTATGGATCCATCATATGCACCAAAAAGGCCCTGGAAGCCTAGACCCCAAAACATGTACCCAGAGCCTGTTTTTCCAAACCCTACATATTACTATCCCATGCAACAATCTCAGCAGCCATGGAGTCCACAAATGTGGCAGAATTGGCCTTCTCAGCCTACTCAAACCCAACCATTGCAGCAAGGCTGGAGAGGACAGTCCTATGGAGGAACACAACCAACAGCCCCATTACACACCCCTCCTAGTTACTGTCCAATGCCCCCAAATATGCAACAGCTATTACCTGGCTTTACACCACCTGCACTTCCTCCTATATCGCCAGTTCCACAATAGTATCAAAATCCAAACCCACCTCGACCCACGTTGTTTCCAGCTCCACCTATCCCAAACCCTAACAACAGACCATCCCAGCCTCTTCATAATGCTGAAATACAAATGGCCCCAACTTACATGATCCATTCATCTCCTATACAGGAAATACAATTAAGGTCTGGGAAAACATTAAATAAAACTCCTCCAGCAGTAATTATTCAAGAAGAGTCTGGAGAAGAAAGCACTGAAAAAGAAACTCCAGAGGAAGAAGAAGTGCAGATTGCCTCAGAAAACACTCAAGTGCTTGGAACTCAAAATTCCCAATCATCTGCTCAGCCACAATTGAATAAAAACCCCCCTTATCCAGAGAGGTTATTAATAGAGAAGCATGTGGTTCGTCCGCAATTTGATTTGGAAGATGAGTTGAAAAATGTTTGTATCAAGATTCCATTACTTCAGGCCATTAGAGACGTTCCTATTTATTCAAAAATGGTAAGGGAATTATGCTTGAAGAAACTTGGTCGAAAACAAAAAGATCCACCCACAATACATGTTATAGGTCAGCTGTCCAATTATATTTCAGACTATCCCTTACCTCCAAAATTTGCAAATCCTGGGAACCCAGTGGTGACCATTTGCATTAATGAGATTCCAATAGGAAATAATTTAGTTGACCTGGGGGCTGCGATTAATGTCATGTCTATGACCACCATGCAGAGACTTCAGTTGTATAATCTCCTCAGACCTACTCCTACCATTTTGGAGTTGGCTGATAGGAGCACAATTAAACCTGTAGGGGCATTAGATGACATTACTATCACTGTAGCTTCTTGGGAGTATCCAGTGGATTTTCTGGTACTCGAAACCAAACACCCAATGGGGGAACATCGTGTTGTACTAGGCAGGCCCTGGTTAGCCACTGCCAATGCCTTTATAAGTTGTAGAGAAGGTATTTTAACTATATCAAATGGAACTTCTCTACAAAACCTTATTATTTATCCCCCAACATAGCCTGTATTGGAAAACATGTTATGGTTAGAGAATCCTTACGAAGATGAGGACATGGAACAACCCTTACTATCTATCAGTCAAACTGGGGGGCTAGAACACCAAACTGAAGATGATATCCTAGATCAATTTATCTCAGCCACTACTAGTATTGAGTTTCCCCAGTCCTTCTCTAACTTAGACCATGTTTTCACAGAATATTTTCAAGAACAGTACTACCCTTCAACCATCTCATCATCAGTGGTTTTATTCATAGATGAGAAAGTTGGAGCCTCAACCATACCAATGGAGATTAGTCCAGGAAGGTCTTTGTTTATTAATGCAAATCTGTCTCAAGACCAACAAAATCAGTTAGTTAAGTTACTCAAAGCACAGTCTGGGGCATTTTCTTGGATTTATACAGACATGAAAGGCATTCACCCTGACACATGCATCCATCATATGTATACGCATGAAAACATTAGGCCAGTAAGGCAACCCTAGAGGAGAATGAACCCTGCGCTTAAAGACATTGTGAAGGATGAGTTACAAAAATTGCTTGATGCAGATTTTATCTATCCCATTTCTGATAGTAAATGGGTATCTCTGTTGGTGATTGTCCCAAAGAAGGGAGGTAAGTGGAGAATATGTGTAGATTTCCGGGAATTAAACAAGGCAACTCTCAGAGACTACTTCCCTCTTCCTTTCATAGACCAGGTCTTGGACACTTTGTCAGGAAAACAGTATTTTTCTTTTCTTGATGGATACTGTGGGTATAACCAAATCAGGATAGCCCCAGAGGACCAAGAAAAAACTACTTTCACCTACCCATGGGGAACATATGCTTACAAGGTGTTACCATTTGGGTTGTGTAACGCTCCTGCCACCTTCCAGAGGGCAGTGTTAGGTATTCTGGCTGACTTAGTCCATGATTGTGTGGAAATATATATGGATGATTTCACAGTGTATGGTAATGATATCACAAAATCCTTAGATAACCTAGAGAAAGTTTTAATTAGGTGCCAAGAAACAAATCTTGCCTTAAGTCATGAAAAGTGTAAAATGATGTTAACTGAGGGCATTGTTTTAGGGCACCACATTTCATCAGAAGGTATTAAGGTAGATCCATCAAAGATTGAAATCATTACTGGTTTGTCTCCACCAACTACACAAAAGGAAGTTAGAAGTTTTCTGGGACATGCAGGATACTATCGTAGGTTTATTGCCAATTTTACCAAGATAGCAGCTCCACTGTTCAAATTATTAGCCAAAGACATTGGTTTTTGTTGGGATCAACACTGTCAGACAGCCTTTGACACTCTAAAAATAGAATTGTCTTCAACACCAGTTCTGCGAGGGCCAAAGTGGTCTTTTCCCTATCATATACAAACTGATGCTTCAGACACTGCCCTAGGAGGAGTGCTCGAACAGAAAGAGAATCAATCTTATTATGCTATTTATTTCATCAGTAAAAATTTAACACCAGCAGAATTAAACTATACAGTGACTGAAAAAGAGTTTCTAGCAGTAGTTCATGCTATCAATAAATTTCAGCATTATATTATTGGCTATGATGTATTTGTTCACACTGATCACTCTGCTATTAAATTTTTGATGAATAAACCTATAACTAGTGGCAGAATTAATAGATGGATTCTTTTGCTATAGGAGTTTAACATTACTATAGTTGATCAACCAGGGAAGGAAAATCTGGTTGCAGATTTCCTCTCAAGATTGACTCATACTGATGATAATGTTCCTGTAGATGATACCTTTCCTGATGAACATTTATTTTCCATTTATATTAAAACACCATGGTCACAGGAAGAATACATGCTCATCTGTCATCATATGAAAAACGAAGGATCATACAGCAAAGTGCCAATTATTCATGGGCAGGTAATGACCTCTTTTGAACTGGTCCATATTTGATTATCAGGAGGTGTGTAAGGGAGGATGAGATGTATGATATTCTTCAAGCCTATCATGATGGACCCTATGGAGGGCATTTTTCAGACAAGCGGACAGCATATAAGGTGTTACATCAAGGGTATTACTGGCCCACACTTTTTAAAGATGCTGAGAAATATGTACAGGGCTGTGATAGCTGCCAACGAATGGGAAGACCCACTGCTGCTGATGAAATGCCTTTACAAGACTAGGTACAAATTGAACCTTTTGAAAAATGGGGATTGGACTTTGTTGGAACAATCTCACCAATGTCATGAAAGAAAAGATATATATTAGTCTGTACTGACTATGTAACTAAGTGGGTGGAGGCAAAAGCTCTATTAAGGGCTACTGAGAAATCAGTCATAGAGTTTATTTATGAGGAAATTTTCACTCACTTTGGGATTCCTCACGAAATTGTAACTGACAATGGGGCACAGTTTGTCTCTAAATCAATGAAAGCACTGACCGAGCAATATGGGATTAAACACTATAAATCCTCTCCTTACCACCCCCAAGCAAATGGTCGGGTGGATTCAACAAATAAAGTGTTAGAAGCAATTTTAACCAAGACTGTGCAGATGCATCACAAGGACTGGGCAGACAGAATACCAGAGGCATTGTGGGCTTATAGAACTACGTGGAGAAACACCACCGGGCATACCCCATATCAGCGTGTTTATGGGAAACAAGTTTTGCTCCTTATAGAATTTCAGGTGAAGAATTTTCGTACTACTACACAATTGAGCCTGAATTTAGATGAAGCCTAGGAGCAGAGGTTGATGCAATTGAATGAGCTTGATGAAATCAGACAAGATGCTGTCCAACGAACTGCTTTAATACAGAATCAGAGGACCAAATGGCATGACAAATTTTTGAAGAAGAAAACTTTTGAAGAAGGTGATTGGGATCTGTTGTTTGACTCACGGTTTAAACACTTCAAAGCTAAGCTTACCACTAGATGGATGGGACCATATGAAATTGTGACTGTTTTTTATAATGGTTCTGTCAAAATAAGGACAATAGATGAAGAACAAGCTACATTTGTGGTGAATGGACAACGGTTAAAGGTATATCATAAACCTCTTTCTAAACAAGAATTCATAATTCATAACATGAGTCAGCAATCTGAACTAGAGCTGGTAGGTGAAGAAATGACTTCTTCATCCCCTACTTTCTCGCAGTAACATCCAATGAAATTGTTTTTTTGTATATATGTATAGGAGTTTTTTATCAATAGGTTTCTTTTTGAGGATGCAGATATTCTCTTCAGTGAGGCTCAGGATGTTTTTAAAAAAGGGAAGTCTTTCTATTACTATTCTTATTTCATCCATTGATTACTTTTACAAAGAATTTTCAAGGACTGTGTTAATTTGAATTAAATTTCTGAGTTTCACTGGGTAACTGGAATGCTTGTGTCAAGTAAATAAATGTGTGTTGCTAGGTTTTTTAGACTTGTCCTCTTTATTCATACAAAGACCTATCCACCTGGCACTGCCTCCATTAGTGATTTAAGCTTCAAAAGGGGTTTTTACTTAGGAACTCATGGGTTACTAGTGCCATTTGACTTGGTTTCACACTGGATTGGATGAGGATATTATTTTTTAAGTGGTAACAACTATGGACCTTGAGTTATTATCCAGACAGGCACCATTATAGAAAAAGGTCTCCAGGACTGAGCATCCTGTTGATTATTATCTATTGGCTTTCATTATATTAAACACATATATATATATATATATATATATATATATATACATTTTTTTTGTCCAGCCACTTCATGATTCTCACTTTGTACAGTTATAGGGGTTAGTTGTTCATTTGGACAAATCTTTACAGGCATGTTTTCAAGAATACTCTTCCAATTTTGATACCATCCCACTCCTAGATGGTTTTCAGAGCTGCTCCCCAACTCATCTATGCATAAGCAAATCACAAACTTTATCTTTAAGATGAATTTGGGACAAGGGCCTTTGATAGAAAAAGGGTGTAAGAGGTTAACCCACCGGGATACTGAACAGGTCCACTGGCAGCGGGTACCGACCTGTGGTATAAATAGGCAAACCCATCAGGGTACTAAACAGGCCTGTTGGCAATGGGGCATCTGCCTGGGGAAGAAGCTTCTTAGATATTACAATTACCCCACCGAAGTACTGAACGGGCTCGCTGGCAGTGGGTTCTGACTCTAATATCTCTTTTAAAAGCCTCATCTATACTTGTCTGTGTGAACAATGTACCTATGTAAATGTTAAAGAGAGGTCATGTGTGGGTTAAATAAAAATTTAAGGAAACTGTTTGTCAGAGCCAGTTGATAATCATCTTCAGATGCTCTAAATTTTGGTTACCTGATCCTTGCTAGAAAAAAGGTTTATGCCTTTAGAGTGTACTGGCATTTACTGATTCAATGAACATAGCTGTGAACCTCAGTGTTGGTTTTTATTTTCACTGCTCAAACTGTCTTGTGTGAAGCTGAGTCAAGTTGGCCAGTACACCATTGGCTTCCTTTAGTACTCCTCTTGTCTTGTGTTTCAAGGCACATGTTCTGGTGGAAAAAGTTCTATATGAATAAAGAGAAATAAATCTGTGCTCATGATTGAAGCTTTGAATACAGGAGTGAGATTGATTGTCTATGAATTGTAGTTAATTTTTTTTTTGTACTGCTAATAAAGATTGGTTTCATGACTTAGCTCTGTTTCTGTGTGGCCAGGTGAAGAAGCAACCTTGAAATGAGGTAATTGTGCCATGAGATTGTTGGGGTAAAACAAATTTTCAATCAGTCTTACTTGCCTTTTCGACTCATACAAGTGGTATATTTGGAGAAAGTTATTTATATCACTACTATGCTGGTAATCATTTTTCACCCTTGTCAGCTTAAAAATACCTTTGTGTCTTAGACTGGCTGAGGTGCCAGATCAGGTGCCGAATGAGGTACCAGAATAAAATTGGGCAATTGATATATTAAGTGGCGAAGGTAATGAACGCTGGGATAACTTTTAATTGTTATAAACCAAGTGTTTCTGCTTTTAATATAAGTTTGATGCATTGTGGGATGTACCATAATCACCTTATAAACCTATCTAGTCGATACACCACCTTTCCTTTGTCAATATTTTAATGACATTAACCTTTGGCAATACTTCATTTTATATTATCAATGTGTCATTCTTAATGAAAGTCATAACATTGATCTATTCCAATTGGAATTCTTGAACGCCATGGTTAAAGATGTCTTAAGGTTACGGGTTGATCGAGACGTTTCCATATTATCATAACCCAATACAACGTGGACAATACGTGTCTTAGTTAACCATTATTTTCTTTGCATGATGCTTTGTCATTACCACCGTTGTCATTACCACCCTTTACCATCATTTTTACTGCCTGTTTCCAGTTTTCACCATCGCCTGTGGGAGAAAGATTGATGAAGTTTTTAATTGTCTTCGAATTAACTGTATGATCTCTATTAATTCGTTGTCTCATCTTTTTCCTGGTCTCCACGATGCTCAATCAGCATGAACCCTCGGAGTATGGGTAGTTATTAGCCACGCCTGAGTTTCTAGCCTACAAAGAGATGTTTATTCGAGCCGGGTGGCATTCTTTCTTGACCAATTTACAGGGGCACGATGATGCTGTCTCTCTGCAATTCGCCTTAGGATTTGATGGACACACAGCTAAGGTCGGGTCACTGGAATTTCATGTTACGGAGGATTCAATTGCACAGGCTACAGGGCTTCCACGCACGGGGGATCGTTGGTTTAAGAATTTTCGGCTGCCACACAAAGACTACGACTGTGTCTTTAAACCCGAATTTTTGGCTGTGAAAGGAGAAAAAGGCTTCTCAAAGCTTTGGGTCAGAGAATAATTTCTCAATTCTTTAGTGGTCATCACTAAGCTCATTACGTGTGAAGGTCGATTCTCCACCTTCAAAGCCTGTCACTTTCTCCTGCTTGCTCATTTTGAGTTCGGTAAGATTCTTAACTTTCCATTTTATTTTTGGAAGAGCTTGGGTAATATGGCCTCGCAAGTTAGGAAAAACATAGAGAATCCTACTCATAGTCTATACCATCATGGGCTTATCAAGATGCTTATTTTAGCTGAGTTGAAGAAGAAGGATCAGGTATGGGAACAATTCATATATGAACTGTCCAATTCCCATCTTAAATCATTCATGGGTAATGATTTATGTGAGGCTCTTATCCCTGATCTTGTTGACAAAGCATCCTCTGTAAATGTTTCTGAACATCAAACCAGTCATACTCAGGAACCAGCTGTCAAGAGTTGTAAGAAGGCTGGGCCATCCCATACTAAGAAGTCTCGAGGGTCTAAAGGGAAGCGTTTAAACTCTCAGTCTGGGGGGGAAAAAGGTCAGTCTGGTAATGAAAATTTGCTTGCTTCATCAAATTGAATATTTACCTGTAGTATGGCTGTTCAAGAGAAGAAAAGGGAATACAAAGGTAAGGCACCTGTACATGTCCAGTTGTCCTCATCCACTTCTTCTTCTGCCCATGATAATTCTGATTCCCATGGTTCCCATCATCATTCCTCCATACCGAGTCCTGTCAGTGATCCTTCATTGCCAGCATCACCTTCAAAATCTGGTCTGAAGTCTACTAAGTCCCACCGGTCATATGTTTCAGCTCAGGGAGTTGATTACTTTCGACAAAGAAACTTTAAGTTGGCTAAAAAATTATAGGAGTATGTTAGACCGGACCGATTTATCAAGCAGGAAAATGCAATTTTGAAAGCTAAGGTAGCCTCTTTACAAACCTTAGTTGATGACATTACAGGGTCTAATCGCAGTCTTAGGAAACAGTTAAAGAAAAAGGACAAACAGTTTGAAAAATTGATTAGTGTACAACAGCAAACAGCTCCATCTCCTCCTCAAGTAAAAGTCATGTTTAATACTTCAGCTTCGGTGTCTGGAATTTAACCTACAGATTGGTCGTCTATTTTGAGATTCAATTTTGTCTATCTACACTTTCTTGCATTGGGACATGCAAGGTCTTCAGTATGGGGAAGATGATGGCCTCCTATTTTTGCTTGTTTAACACTATATTTTCTAGTTCAACGTTCCATGAAATCAAGTAATAATCAGCTTTATTTAGTGATGTTTTGTGCTTGGTTATGCCTTTTGAAGAGCAACATTGCAAGGTGCTTTGGCAGGTGAATTTTTAATATTTTTCATTGTTTATTTATTATTTTGTTTGGTTTTTATTTATATAATGAAACCTTTAGTTTTTATTTAACAATTGGTCAATTGATAAGTCTTTATTTTTCATGCAGGGGTCTTTTGGCTGTTTGATTCAACGCTTGTCTCAGCACTTGAGGAGTGTATGTCGATTGATGCAAAGATTTGGGGGATTTTATTGCCATGGATAATGTCTTGTTTGATTTCAAATCGCTTCCAGGATGCAGGTGAAGTTATCTAGTGCTGGTTTGTAGCTGTCATTCGCTCAAGGAAACGTTGCCCTAAATCTTCAGCAATCTATGGATTCCAGGAAGTTCGAATCCAATCTTTTGGTTCATGTATGCCGAGATAGGTGTAGATTTGTTAGGATGGGGTCGATCCTTGCTCAAAGGTGGATTCATTTCGAGATTCAAGTATAAAATGTAACTTTGAAACCCTAAAGAGAAGAGGAGAAGACAATGTAAACTCTGTTTTTTAATTGATCAAACATCTGTGTTTATTTTCTTAAGGTTTTAATTTCAGGCTTGTAGGCGTTGAAGGCAGGGTCCACCTTCAACTCTGATCATCTGTGCATAAGTGTTGTTTTTACTACTGTAAGTAAAGTTATATTGCATATTTGGACACTATTTTTATGAATGTATACGAATGGTTTTTATTCACTTGTGATTTGGAATGAGATTTATGCTTACATGAAACTAGTCGATGTCATTACAATATGCGTGATGAGTTTGAGTATATTCAGTTTGGCCTGTAGGATTAATCTAGCAGAATAGTGAGAGGTGGATTTGGGTTTCATACTTCTTTTACTTCCAGAGTGATACCGATTATTGGATGGTCACAATCTTCATCTAGAATCATTCAGGGTTATAGAGTCTACAAAGCTGTGGAGTATTTTAAAGGATTGGATTGTATTGCTTTTAAAAGTGTGAAAGAACTTGCAGTACTTATTGAATCCACAGAGGGTTTAGACATCTTAGTTTATAGAGTTTCTAGGGTTTTCCAGACAGCATTTCGAATTGGCTATATAGGGATTGGAGTTATGCTTTTGTTTACTTCATGATATTGAATGAAATTAAGGAAAAGAATCATAGTTCATTAATAGGTAACAGCATTGTTTCCTAGGGTTCAAATATCAGTCTCGTAGGACATGCAAATGAAAGTGAAGTGTGTATTTTCTGAATAGTTCCAATATATTTTTGTGTGCATAGAACACAGGTAGAGTTAATTTGTTGTTAGCAGAAGATAGGTTTCATTCTAGTAATTGTTTGTGAATGATTTAGGGTTAAGAAGAGACATCATAAGATTCTTTATGGGTGATGATTGCAGTCTTAGATGGAATATTAGGGAGATATAAAACCATTAAGATTGATCTAGCATATTCATCTTGTAGGCAAGTTTGAAACTAGGATTTTCCTTTAATAAATTACTTACTTGCTTGGTTGCTTGTTTTGAAGAATAGATTGATAATTAGCATAGCTTAAGGTTGCTATAGATTACATTGGATTTGACAGTTTTGTAGACTGTAAGACAGGGATCAGCAAGCTAATTCCATTTCCTTAGGTCAGACCTAATAACTCTTGGCATTGATTATTTAATAGAGTAGTAGTTCCATCAATTACATTTTGTTTCTTTGTCTGTTAGTAAATCAAAATTACTCTAGTCATGAGCCTGAAACCATTTTGCCCTGCACATATGGTGTAGTAACTCAAATTTTACGTGTCCTGGTTGACAATTAAATTAAGGTAAATTAAACAACAATAATTTTACCCAACAGGACCCCACATGGCATGACACTTTGGGTCAGAGTCCTGAGGTTCCACTCATCTGGCGATCATCATTCTCTATCTATATAGAGGTCGCCATGCCCTGGGACAACAAATTTAAAGAATCCATCTCTATGAACTTCAGTAATATATAATTCCACTAAATGATCAATTCAGTAATACTTTTCACATCACCTTAAGAATTCCATTGTCCACAATCGATATTCCAACTGCTAAAGTAGTTTCCCCAGCTAAGAAGCTAGAATGTTGAAATCTCCCTTTCTTTTTCTGAAGAGACACAAACACAACAGCAAGTTAAAAAACGCACTTCCATGGGAAACTTTCTTATTGGGATCCAATATAGACAGGTAATCTAATTCATGCAAAACTAGGAATAGAATAGAGAGAGTATTAGGGCTGGCATAAAAAACCAGATATATTCTGAATTGAGCCACAATCATGAATTATGTCTTTAAGTGTAGCAAATACCTAACCAACATAGAGGTTGTGAGATGTGATAATCACAAATATCCACTTAGAACCTTCAAGTGTGTCAACTGGCTGTTGATTTTGCTTGTACACAATTTTACCATTGTTTATCACAACTTCATATTGCTCTCTCTCATTCTGCAATATAAAAATATGTAAGAATAATGAGTTCAAACAACTGAGATGGTAGATATAAATCCCCCTCTAATGAAAATGTGTGTCCCACAGAAGGTTTACTCCACATGCACCTTGACAAATAAAATACCAGAATTGTTCTAACTCCAGATACCCATTAACTACTGCTGCATTTCAAGGGTTTGAGAAAGTAAGGAGAAGATCAATTAAGAAATATTACTGGGCTAAGGTATTTAATTTGTTGCTTTTGCAATGTTGAACTTGGGCAATCATCAAGATTAAGATCCCTGCCATCTCCAACATCAAGCCTATAATCATGACTTTAATTAAGTTAAATTTGACTTATTCAAAAGCACTGTCATTCAGTACATCTTCTCGTGGGTTTTCTCTATTTTAACTAGGGAAATACATATTACAGAGAGAGAGGGAAAGAGAGAGAGATGCTTAACAATATCAAATTAATATTTTCATCATTCAAGATTGTCGATAACTTATCAAATTATTAGTAAGAACAATTTAACAAATAAAAATGAGCTTTGTCCATAGTAGCTTAATCTATTAATCATCACCTTCTAGAACGAGTTCTATATAAAACAGTTAATAACACGTCAGGATGAGTAGTAAGCTTACATGGGTTAAAAATACAAGACACAGTAAAATCTGCTTAACTCATGGTTTAAAAGGTCATTTATTAAATAGGACTTCTCTAATTAATAATTTTTCCTTCTATACAACCAATTGTTGACTACATAGTTCTTTACATGCCAAAAGAAATAGCCAAGCTTACCAATAGAAAAATGATTGTGTTGTTGGTTTTTTATACCATTCATAAAAATAGTAATGCAATTTATTCCCATAACGGTGGCATGGATCAATCTGCATACATACCGAATAAATATTTCAAATTAGACAAGGACTGAATAACTATTCCTCACAGACAACATACACTAGAATTAATTGTCAATGATGTTTATGGGAATGATGATAAGCTTACCACTTCAAGCCAATGCTGAAAAGATATTCGCTTGCCTTTCTCATCCTTGGATAATCCCTTTCCAACCTGCAAATAATCCCCTAATATTTACTCCAAAAGTATAAATGGAGGCATATTTTGGCAGGTAAAGTCCTGTACGAGGTGAAATTAGGTGTCCTAGCTTAATCCTCAAACTCACAAATGTCCATAAGTAATACATTATTAGACAATTCCAAAATAAGTTGTCACACCAATTTAGAATGTTTTCAGTCAAAAGAAATAAGAGAACAAATGGCAAAGTAAGCATAATACTTTTGCATCCTTTACTCTTCCACGTGACCAGCGTGAAACAACAGTGTCTGGTTTCCATTTACCATCATCAAAAAATGATTATGTGTTCTACTTAAGTGTTGCAAATTGTATTGTTTTCCACCTCTATGCACATTTTAACAGACTTTTAATAATAACTTAGTAGATAGTATATTTAAAATCAGTACCACAAGAAGCACAAAAAATCAAAATTCACCATCCATGAGTCTTGACTAGCTCCACAGACAAACTTTAAAAGCATCATCATAACACTAGTTTCAGATCAGATAACCTGTAGTGTATTATTTAAATGAATGAACTAAAATATATATGGTGAAACACCAAGGCAAAAATAACAATTAAATTAATTAATTCATAGTGATCAATTATGGCTGCAATGGAAGCCAAGTGATTTTGCCTCAAGGAAATAATCAAGATATTTTGGCAATTGATAATGTATTTGGGAATACTACCTAAAAACCTATTTCCTTGAAGTTCAAGGTTGTATACAGAATTGCAATGTTCAAAGGATGGAAGCATGCGTGATAAATTTGAGAAATCCGCTGAGAATTATGAGAAACATTAAGCAATTGCAAACTAGGTGAATTTAAGAGATCAGAAGGAATAGGCCCACTAAAATTTTACAAGGGAAATCCCTGTAATTTAAGTTTTGAAGCTTTCCAAGGCCTAAAGGAATGTGGCCACTAAGATTATTATGGGCCATCTGGACCCGATACAAAGGGGCACAATTTGTAAGATTGTGAGGGATTTCTCCAGTTAATTGGTTAGAGAAGAGGTAAGCCTTTCTAATTTTTTTCCTGCACACAGTTCCGAGGGGATGGGTCATGTTAATTGATTAGTATATGCATAAAATTATACTAGCCTATAATTTTTACCCAACTGTTTAGGAATGCTTCCTGATAGGGAATTGTTCCAAATATACAAAATTTGCATACTACGTAGATCAGAAATTCCCTTAGGGATACCTCCCCTGAGTTTATTTCAATTTAGGTTCAGTAATGTGAGCTTTTTGGGCATCAAAATATCTTTAGGAATATGTCTAGTGAGCATGTTAAGAGATAAATCCAATCATCCATGTTTGCAATATTGCTCAACTACCATGGGATGAATTCAGTAAGCTTGTTATTGTACAGTATCATTGTCTCTAGCCTCTTTAACTTGCCCAATTCCACAGGAAAACGCCCAGTTAAATTAGCATTTGCAATATACATAAACTCCAGCTTTGACATGTTACCCAATTTCCATAGAATCCCACCCTTGTAAATATTGGAACCAAGCTCCAAATGCTTGAGTTGCTGCAACTTCCCAAGTTTTGGAGGGGTTGGACCAATGATCACATTGCCTTCTAGACTCAGGTAATCCAGTCTAGACAATTCACCATACTGGATGGGAATGCTCCCATTGAAGTAACTCCCAGCAAAGTTCAGCATTTGCAGATTAGCGAGCTCGACAAACTCCCATGGAAGGGCCTAGTAAAATCATTGTTGTAAGTAGTGAATTTCACAAGGTTCTTCAACCCTGAAACTCCCCCAAGGAATGATCCATTGAAGTAAGTATAACTGATGTCAAGGCTTGCCAGACTGTAAACCCTTAAAATGGCTTCTGGAAATGGCCCATGAAACTGGTTGTCTCTAATATTGAAGCTCAAAATGTGGGTAAGAAATTGGACTTCTTGTGATACTAATAATGTGCCAGTGAGGTTTTTCCTTAACAGATCCAGTGCCACCACCCTAGAGTCATTGTTACATGTAATTCTAGTCCATGAACAAGGAGACACATACATACCATTGACTCTATATTTCCAGTCTAAGAGTTTTCCCAAGCTGTCAACAAGGCATGATTTGAGTGCCAATAGGGCACTGACCTCCTCAAGCACCTCATTGCTAAATACAAACCCTGAAAAAAATACAACTAATAAAAATAGAATTTGAGGATTCCAACACACCTTATTTTTGGCCTTCAAACCCATCATGCCAATCCCAGGGTTGTCTAGCTTCTTTATGCTATTCTATCTCAAACACTGCAATATATACACACTTTATATACCACCTTCCATGTTACAAAATCTCTACTCAGAAGTAGACTGTGAAGTAAATCTCTACATATTTGAGTTCTAGGAAACCTATGTAAGGTGTGAAACTCAACGAAGTAAATTTCAGGCTTCAATGAAATTTAAAGAGCTTAAAGAGGTAATGAATGAATACCTTCTCCATAATTCATGTCACCGGAAAAAGTATGTACTGAACTGTGTATTCTGTAAAAATATATTTCTATCAGGCGCTGGTGCAACAAGTTAGAGCTTTCAAAGATTACAAAAAATAATCTTATTTAATATATATGAATTCCTCCTATGATTCAGTTGATGTATGTATTTGAAAGTGATATATGGAAGGATGCATAACAAAAATTTGTTTGACATCTTTGGCACTGGCATTACCACTAGCACCACGGCAGAACAGTGTATAGTTTATAAGGATCACACTGGCACAGTTAGATCAGCTGAAGATCATGCGAAATCAAACTATCACAATGGATGGTATTTATATGACCTTGTCTTCCTCCTCCCCTTTTCTGTATGTAATTGTATTATATAGAATAGACACAGATAGAATATAATATGCTTTGTCTTACCTTAGGTTATTTACATCGATCATAATATTGTATCTATTGTTATTTTATAGCTACATATTCAGATTCAGGAGTTCAAATTGGATACCTAAACAATTGTGCCATAAGCCTGAATATCCTCTTTATGTTTCCAGAATGTCCTCTTTATGTATCCAAAAGCCTGAATGGAGTTCAATCAGGTTTATTCATTGTCCTTGGAGGCTTAATCCCAACCATGCATGATGTGCAAACAAGATCAAGCTACCCAATGCCATGTGTGGTTGCTGACAGTAATAAAAATAGGAGAGACCAAATTGTAAACGAGGGAAAGGAAGTACCCATCCGACTGTGCAGATCATGAAGTTGGATCAAATTGGAAGAAAGCTAAATGTTAGATCTACATAACCAACAATCTGGGAATTTGGGACAAGGTCAAGGATTTATTATTTTCACTGTCAAGAAAAATATGGGAAAGAATTCAATATATTGCACTATACATGTTCTGAATTCTAGGTCTACATAGTACAAAATGCTATTGCAAGAGGATATAACACTGCCTCTATGTAGGGTGACTCCAAACTAGTCTGTCCTTCAATCCAAAATGGGTTTGTTCCCTATAGGAAAAATAATATTGTCCCTGAGTAAGAAACCTAAATGCATTATTTATCATTTCAATCAACTTCACATAACGCGCATCCCAAGGAAGTTAAACTCAAGAGAGAAGAATCTAACTCAGAAGCCTATAGAATAAGAGAAGGTTTATTTTTTTGCTAAGCATATATAAAAAGGAGGCAAGATCTTCCTTCCAATCATGACATCTCCAAGCCTCAAAAGGAAGACACTGGACAACATGCCATTGCATTTGGAAATTCAATCCATTGGAAGAAATAACATCGTTGCAATACCAAAGATATAAAGGGCAAGATGCAAGGACAAAGCTTAGATGGAACCTAGGTACATCTACCCTAGATTCCATTCATATATGCAATCCAAGTGTCAGCATGCTTGAGCCCCCTTCAAAGGAAAATCATCAATGTCCAAGGAGAGGAAAATATCACTAAAAAAGCTATATTACTACAAATGTTCAAAGTCAATACAGTAAATATATATACAACTAAAATGAAAAGGGAACATAATAGTTTACATTTTGGATTTTGAATATTTTTATACATCCTTTTCCCCCTTACATCTCACAAAAACCTTGATAATAACAGCTCAATATGCACAAACCTTGTTATTTTAAGGTGAAAAACAAACACCAACGGTGGGTGGTGAATGGTGTTTCCACCAAGAAATCTGTAAAAACAAATATGAAGCAAAGTCAAACCTGTCAAAACAAAACATGAAGGAAAGTAAAACTTAAGCAGTCTTCCATGAGTTAAAACAAGGGAACCTCCCAAACATGTTAACCTTTGTACAAGGAAAATTTAGCCACAATTATCTCCCTGTTCATTCAGCATTCACTGAATTCATGGATATATTTGAACACATATGGGACTAAAAAGTGGCAGAAATTTTCATGTTAGATATAGCCTATAGGTTGTTTCAGTATAGAATTAGTGAGAAATGCAAGTACGTTACAACAGACGATATTTGGAACTCATCAATCCTAATGCATTGAAAACATGTAGTGAAACAGATGGATGTAAATGCAACACAAGTTTTTTCTTCCAAGGGTAAAGAATATTTCCCATGGACTAAACCTCTACATAGGATAAAACCTTGTTGAGATGTAAAATTGTAATAGATAACATAGTAATAACTTTAGTTCCATAGGATTTACAATGTAGTTCCATAGGATTTACAATGAACTTGTCTTAAAGATGTTCTTGTTTCCAAAACTCTAAAAAAAACATATCCCAAAGCTCATTCTAGAATTGGCATTGAATAACAATGGAGAAAGATTCCACAACCTTACCATGGCTAACGACATTCACAACTAGAGGTTTTTGTAATAGTATTTGTATGCAACATTCAAAGTGAAAAGCACTTAATATATTTCTTATTATCTAGAAAAACCTAATTGTTGTTAATATGGAACATATGAGCAGTAGAAATCTGTAAAAAGAGGATCTAAAGCTTACAAGGGAAACTATAAAATCACCTTAGGAGAGCGACCAGTTGTGTCCCACATATGCATCAATCCATCATCTCCTATTGTTACCAACATATTTCTATTTTTTCCAGAATAATCTAACACTCTAAGGACCTCTTCTAGGAAATCCAAAAACCATGTCAAAAAAATTAATAGATTTATATGAGAAAATCATGTTGGTTGGTTAATAATTCACTGTATTAAAACAAAAAAAAGAGGAATGAAGGCAACATAATATGAACAAAGGACAAGGCCACAAAAATAGTGTTAGGCAATGGTAATGGGAAATTTAAAGAAAGATGATATGACTGCAACATAAATATTAGTTACTCATTTCACACAAGAAGAATGCACATGCTCATGTGGATGTTTTAGTTATGTCTCCCATGATTTGGAAGCAAGATTATGAAGAATCGGATCCCCCTTGAGACTAATGGAGGCCAGATGTTCATATTTACAATTATACATCACACCAGTAATCGTATTTTTTTTCCCTTTTAACCATTTTATGCATCTTCTCTGCTGCAAACCCCAGACCCTAACAACTTTCCTATGCCACCCGAGCAAAGGTATCTTGAACCCTTGCTACTAAAGAAAAGAGCTAGTATTGACTCCTATAAAATAAAATGTCTATTTATGGCATACTGTAACCTCAAAATTTAAAAGTATAGTTATAATTATTACAGTGATGAGAAATAATTTATTGTTATAATGAACACAATCATAAGAAATAATGTACTGTTATAATTAACACAGTCATGATAAAGTCTGATAATTAATAAAAACATGAGAAACAATTAAGTATCATAACATGGTCCTAAAAGGATGTGCCAAGTATGAAAATTATGGAAATTGAACCCAGTGATAGAACAATAACACTCACAACAATTATCAATTGTACATGCAAAATCACTCACAAAAGAGACTGAATATGGAGCTGAACACTAAACTGTATTAACTCAGTGTACAATAGCCAACCCTGTAATAACATAGGCTGCTGCATTAAATAATTACATAAGATATTCAAATGCATGAGGAGGCAATTCGAATCTAGTCAAAAGCAGGCTTACTAAAATTAAGCAATTCCCCCATAGGTGCATAAAGTAGTTTCCAAATCAGCTAAGGAGCTCACGAATTGGAAAAATCACTTAGGAAAGATAAAAGGTGATGGAAGGACAACTCATACATGCTTTTCATAGGAGAAAATAGTGGAGGATGCGGAGGACAAAAAACTAGTTAACCTCACCTAGTCAAACTTTCCCAATTGCCTTAAAGCACTGAAAAAGCAGGCAATAAAGTAGAAAAAGCAGAACGGCGCCTAAGAGGCTAGGAATAAAGTAGATTTGATTCCTTGAGGTTTCCCAAGCACTCCATGAGTCAAAATAGGCAATTTTTACCACTATGGATAGGTAGATGACAACTTGCATAAGCTGGAATCATGAAATTAGGCACATAAGACAAAAATGATTAATTTAATGTCTAAGGTAGCTAACTATGGGTTGATTATTCTAACACCCCCCCTTAAGCCTGACTTATGAGTAATATATCAGAAAATTATAGGGCCTAGCAACAAGGCTTAGTCACCCTTTACATACTGCATGTCCATTTAAACAAGGAAAGAGGCAAAAACCACATGGGAAAATCCTCCCTTAAACATGGACTGTAAAACAAAATTTGGAAATCTTGTCTTCACTCATGCTTCACAGCATGATCAAAAATCCCCAGTAGTGATTTGAGATTGCTGAAGGTCTTCTCACAAAATTCTTTGGTGAAGATATCAGCTACTTGTTCTGAAGATGAACAGAAGAGTAGGTGAATGGTGCCATCATGCACAAGCTCTCTGATGTAGTGCATATGGATCTCAATGTGTTTGGTTCTCTGCTTCTGAACTGGATCATTGCAGATTTGAATGGTACTCTGGTTGTCACAGTAGATGGTAGTTGATTACTCTGATTCAAAGCCACACTCTCCAAGTAACCCCTGCAACCATAAACATTGAGTTGTTGCATTTACAACTCCTTTGTACTCTGCTTCTGTGGATGAGAGTGCAATGGCACTCTGTTTCTTGCTTGACCAGCTGATTGGACCTTCTGAAAGCATGAACACATATCCTAATATGGACTTTATGTCTATGCTATCACCTGCCCAATCACTGTCAGTAAACCCAATCAAATCAAGATCAGATTTTGCTTTATAGAAGATCCCATGTGTCCTTGTTCCCTGAACAAAGTTAAGGATCCTTTTGGCTACTTTCCAATGGATCTCATGAGGCTGATCCATGTATCTAGAAGCCACACTTACTGCATAATAAATATCAGGTCTAGTATGTGTAAGATACAACAAACATCCAATCAATTGCCTATACAGTGTATTGTTTACCATAGGTGAAGAATTAGCTTCTTCCAGCTTCACTCCTGAAAGGAAAGGAGTCTTGCTTGGCTTGCAATCCTTCATTTTGAATTTGTTCAGAAAATCCAAGGAATACTTGGACTGGTGCACCTTGATTCCATCTTTGGTTTGAGCAATCTCAAGCCCCAAGAATTGGCTTAAGAGCCCCAAATCTGTCATGGAGAAGGCTTGGTTCATTGCACCCTTCAAGGAAGCAATCTCATCTTTTGAGCTTCCTGCAATGAGAAGGTCATCAAAATATAACACAATGATCATTAATGAACCATAAATTAACTTCAAATATACATTTGGATCTGATTTGCACCGAACAAAATTCAATGATAGCAAGAAGCTATCAATCTTGGCATACCAAGCCCTAGGGGCTTGCTTTAGGCCATACAAGGACTTTCTCAACCTGCACACAAGATATGGGTTAGTAGAAAATCCTTGAGGCTGCTGCATGTATATCTCTTCAGTGAGATATCCATTCAGGAAGGCACACTTTACATCCATGTGATGTACCTCCCATTGCTTTGAAGCTGCAATGGATAAGGCTAGCCTGATGGAGTCCATCTTTGCCACTGGTGCAAAGGTCTCATTGTAATCTATGCCATGAACCTGTGAGTATCCCTTGGCTACCAATCTGACCTTGTACTTCATAGGTGAACCATCAGCAGCAAATTTGGTCTTGTACACCCACTTACACTAAACTAGCTTCCTCCCTGGGGGAAGATCCACTAGCTCCCAAGTGTTGCTCTTCTGGAGTGAGTTGAAATCTTCCTTCATGGCTGCTTGCCATATTGGATATCCTGCTACATCTTCATATGTCTAAGGATCTAATTCCACCATCAGATAGCATTTCTCAGCAAACATAGGATCCTTCATGCATAGAGCACTCTCAAATTGAGATCTAGTCCTCCTATGGTCATTGGGATTCCCAGCTAGCTCTCCTACTGCATGAATGGTCTTGGCTGCCCATTTTGGCCTTGTATGGATGTTAGGGTCTACAATAAACTCATCGCTATCAGACATATCAGAATTAGCATGTTCAACAATCTCTTCACTTACTTTCAGAGGATCTGGTGGTGAAGAGGCTTCTCCAACTTCCACTGCTGCTAGGGGTTCTTCTTGAAACTGAACACACCTTTCGATGAAGGATTTGTTTGTGCTGAAATTTATCAGCTTGTACCCTTTTGAATCTTTAGAGTACCCAACAAATAGACACTCTTGGCTTTGGGGCTGCAAAGCCTTCCTCTTTTCTGTTGGAATTCTAGCCCAAGCCCTTGAGCCAAAAATCCTGAAATGGGTCACATCTGGCTTGTAACCACTCCATGCTTCGAAAGGAGTCATACCATCAAGATATTTATGAGGCACCCTATTCTGGATATAGGCTACATAGTTGATAGCTTCGACCCAGTACTTTGGTGGCAAAGTTTTGGCCTCCATCATGCATGTTGCCATCTCCTTCAGTGATCTGTTCTTCCTCTCAGCAACACCATTTTGCTGTGGTGTGTAAGGGATAGAATGCTGCATCTGAATACCTGCATCTGGAAAATATTGAATAAACTCATACTTGACACAATCACCACCATTGTCAGATATGAGGACCCTAAGTTTCCTCCCAGACTGGTTTTCAACCAAAGCCTTAAAGACTTTGAAGAGGCCAAAAACTTCAGACTTGTGTTTCAGGAAGTAAACCCAGCAATACCTGGAAAAGTCATCTATGAAATTCAATGCATATTTGGCCTGACTCATGGACATATGAGGGAATGGGCCAGCAACATCACTGTGGATCAACTCGAGGGGTGCAGAGGTTCTCTCATGACTAGCTCTCTCAAATTTATGCTCTAGGTGTTTTCCTAGGATACAACCTTGGCAGACTCCTTTGGAAAATTTTATCTTTGGTAACCCTATGACCATCTCTTTTTCACTAAGATCAGAAAGACACTTGTAATTTAGGTGTCCAAATATTTCATGCCAAATCTTTCTTGCCTCATTAGCATGAATCAGAAGAGCAGAGGGATTTGAGTAGGGTAGGAAGTGTGAGAACATGTATACCTTCGAAGTATGATTTGAAAATCCTTTTGCAATGACTTTACCACTTGAGATCTCTGTGATCTCAACTTCATCGGGGGAGAATATGACCTTCTTTGGAGACCCAGTGTGGGTCATCTGATACACTGATAAGAGGTTGGAGGCAAGACCAGGAACATACAACACATTGTTGAACTGACCATGATCAAGATCAATCCTCCCTTTGCCCAAACTTTCAGTGAGAGAGTCATATCCCAGTACTATTGGTGGACCTTTTGACATCTCAAGTGAGGAGAATGCCTCCTTGGTCGAAACCATATGTCTTGAAGCTCCAGAATCAATGATGAAACTAGGTGAGCTTGATGTGCCAGCAACCAATGCATGAACTCTCTCTCTGTCTTCGGAACTTGATCCTCCTTCTCTCTTCTTTGAGCTGTCTGGAAGGGAGATGCCATTCTTCTCCAGGAGTTGGGTCAGCATGTCTATTTGCTTCTTCATGCAGGAGCTCTCAGTATGATTGCCCTTATTGCAGTATGCGCACTTACTCATTTCTCCTTTATTCTTCTTCTTCTGGTAGTTCTTCTTGGAACCTTGTGGCTCCTCCGGAGACTTGTTCTTGTCTCTCTTTTGCTCAGGTGGCTTTTTAGCTTTCTTTTTACTTTTTGAATCCACCCTCAAATATCCAGCAACTAGAGATTGGTCTTTGGATGGTTTGATGGTGCCCATCATCACCAGTTTGTCTTGTTCTTGTGTGAGAGATTCCATGAAATCTGCAAGGTTAGGCATCTTCCAGGTTCGAGATGTCAACTTTGTGGCATAGAAGGTCGAAATAAACACTAAATAGTCAGGGCCAAGCTTTGAGAGTATGGACAATACCAGTTTATCATCCTTCCTTTCGATCCCACGTTGTTTTAGCTGCAAAACAAGTGCTTTGAACTTGGAGAAATAGAGTTGCAGGGATTCAAAGCTATTTGGACTCAGGGAGATCAGTTCATTTTCGATTTGATGTCCCCTCATCTCCTCTGTCTTTCCAAAAATATCAACAAGCTTCTCCCATACTTCATTCGGTGATGTCAATCCATCAAGATGGAAAAGGAGGTCTCTGGAAATACTCAGACACAAGAGACCATAGGCCTCATCCCTCCTGTTGTGCCATTTTATCTTCTTTGCAGCTGCATTGGGCTCTGCTTCTGTTGCCATAGTCACCCTGTAGAGGCCTTTCGCTCTCAACAGTATCTCCATCTCTAGTTTCCATTCAAATAAATTGAAAGGAGTCAAGATGATCTTCTGAGATTGATCCATAGCTCAGAAATTGTCCTAGCTGTCAGTAGAAGGATCCCAGTCACTGATGTTGAACATGCAAAACAAATTTGAAGGAGAGAAATTGATCTACAATGGCTCTGATACCATGTGGAAATTGAACCCAGTGATAGAACAATAACACTCACAACAATTATCAATTGTACATGCAAAATCACTCACAAAAGAGACTGAATATGGAGTTGAACACTAAACTGTATTAACTCAGTGTACAATAGCCAACCCTGTAATAACATAGGCTGATGCATTAAATAATTACATAAGAGATTCGAATGCATGAGGTGGAAATTCGAATCTAGTCAAAAGCAAGCTTACTAAAATTAAGCAATTCCCCCATAGGTGCATAAAGTAGTTTCCAAATCAGCTAAGGAGCTCACGAATTGGAAAAAGAACTTAGGCAAGCTAAAAGGTGATGGAAGGACAACTCATACATGCTTTTCATAGGAGAAAAGAATGGAGGATGTGGAGGACAAAAGACTAGTTAACCTCACCTAGTCAAACTTTCCCAATTGCCTTAAAGCACTGAAAAAGCAGGCAATAAAGCAGAAAAAGTAGAAGGGTGCCTAGGAGGCCAGGAATAAAGTAGATTTGATTCCTTGAGGTTTCCCAAGCGCTCCATGAGTCAAAATAGGCAAGTTTGACCACAATGGATAGGTAGATGACAACTTGCATAAGGTGGAATCGTGAAACTAGGCAAATAAGACAAAAATGATTAATTTAATGTCTAAGGTAGCTAACTATGGGTTGATTATTCTAACAAAAATCAACAATGAAGACTTCACTGAGGTCTAATTAGGTCAACCCTAAATCTATTAAGTGCCAAGAGGGATAAAAAAACTATGAGTTCCAAACCTCTAAAATTAACAGAGTCCAAATTAAGATGGATCTACTCTTAGTGTGCTTGGCTAGTCAGACATTTTTATGTCAGTAGGAGCAATGCACACAAGAATACAAACATACGCATGTCACAAACACACAAACATATTCACCCCTCTAGCTGTAGATCACCTCGCTTATCTCATCACAAAGATCCGAACTTTGTTGGGAAGCATTGGTATTGTGTGCAAGTATTTATGACACAACTAGATGTGTGCATTCCTTAAGGGACAAAGTTTGTGTTCGTTCAATTATCGAGATTTGAATTAGTTTTTATGCATCCACCACAATGTTTTTAGCTTTAATTGTGCTTGGGAAGAAGGGAAGAAGAGAAGGTATATATGCTTTCTAAAATAGGTATATGCATTTTTCTCCCATTGAGACTAGACAATAATCTATATTGCTCCATTTTTCTCTCTTTAAATTATATGTGAAACTCACATTGAGTTTAATCATGTGATTCAAAATGGTGTAGCCTAAAAGAAAATGGTTTTTTCCATGATGAAAAGGATAATATCTCATGGAGGGCATAATTACTATAAAATGGATTTCAATAAAAACTAAGTAATTAATATGGAATAAAACATGGTAAATCATAAGAATGAATGTTTTTGTTTTTCCAACTTTTCCTTAATATAAGTTTTTCCAAGATTTTATCGAGCCCTTCAAAAATTTGTCCAAGGGTTCAAATTTGGTTTGTCTTTTAAAACCACTGATTCTAGTGTCACACTTGCCTATCCTATTTGTTATGGAGAAAACTTCCTATGGCTTGGGGTACCACAACAGACAGAGTAACCGCAGAAATAAATCCTTTCCTATATGAAAGAGAAACCAAACATCTAACACTAAAGGATCTTGAAACATACCTTGTTCCTGACGGTTGATGTAGATCCCCATTGAGCTTTTCCACTCTCGCTTGTATTAGCAATTTGCTCTCTCAACACTCAGCAAACAAGACAAGCATGCTATATAATTATGTTAGACCTACTCTAGCATATATAATCAATAACATATAAGCATTTGAAAGCATCCATGGATTCAATACTCATTTAAATACACATTATTGGACAAGAAAAGATATTTCTATTAATATAAATCAGAGATTACAATAGTGACAACCTCTGTCGGCACGTCTGCGAATCAGAGAAACTGAGTCCTCCACCTGGGCCTCCACTACTTCAATCCTACATCTCTTGATAGCAAGCTCACAAGCAAAAGTAATCTTGGGAAGAACACAAAGTGCTCCAAGGGACAAAGGGATGCAGACTCAAGTATAAGCTCCGGCAACAATGGACTATAGTTTTCTTGCTCTTCAATTCCTCCCCCTTCAATGTATCCAAAGGGTTCCTTATATAGTGCTTCAATGGGGTAATGGAAGGTCAAATCCGAGCAATCTCAAGGCATATGGAAGGAAAAGAGACAAGTGACTCAGATCCACATCAAGGAAAACTCCAAAACTATTTGGCCTTTTGCACACATCCCGATGTACGCATGTTTGAGGGTCATATCCACGTATATATGCGAGAATAGGTTTAAAAGTGGCATATAGAAAATAATGAATGTTTTTAGGGATGATCTTGGAAACATCAAAGGTACAAAAATGTTCCACGAGGTCTAAAGAGTCTGCAGAGGGACAGGGAAGGCCATAAAGGTGTGATCCACCATGTGTGGTAAAATCAGCTGTAACAGATGCCCCGTGATGTATGAGGTCAGAGGGATGATACGATGGCCGAAATACATTATAAGGCCATCCCAGAAGTGGAGTGATGAAGAACTAGGTGGAAGAACCATCCATCCAACAGTATAATACAATAATCAAACTCTACACATAACTGCAAGTAGATATAGCAGTCCCAGATACATAAGAGTACAATGGCCATGAATAGGCATGATACAAAATATGACATGCATGGTCATTTCCATGTACAACATAGATAGATCAGAATCTCCATGATGAATATATACAAAGGATCATGATCTCCATGAAAGCTGAAGATATATAATGGATCAAGATCTCCATAATGGCTGGAAATATCTGACATACACTGGAATCAAGTCACGAGCGCTGAAATCTCATGAACACAGGCACGATCAAGGAGGTAGAATATATGAAATGCCACCAATCTGGAAGGTCTTCTACACAATCTGCTATGAGTACATTTCCTACTATGTGAATAGAGGTGTCGAGGTCGAACATAGTAGTCCATCGTCTGATTATCGGTCATTGATGTATACCGTTAACAGATGCGAGATCACCCACCGATAATGAAAATAGGAATCAAGGTACTAGAGTGCAAACTAACAAGTGTGAATAAATGTGTTGAGGTCTAACACTTTAGAGGATCCATTGATCAGGGGACATTAATGTATTCCCAAAACTGTTGATGGTGAAAGAACCTGCCACTGATGACTGCAAGTCTCAAGGCACTCAAAAATGACTCTAGATTCCTATCCCAGAATAAATGATCTAAAGTCGATGGGATGAAATCCGATAGGAGGCAATTAATGCATCCCTCATCATCCAACATGAGGTACTCAGAAAGGTTGTATAATGTGGAAGGACTCAATCATAATGTGCACAAACCAGTATCAGTACTGAGAATGGATGACATGCAAAGTCAAGAGAACTGAGGAATGGTCGACTCATGTTTCAAATTCCTTCAAAAAAGAGCATAAAGGAGAATGGTGACTGAATGTAGGCAGCATATACTCGATATACAAAACTGGGAAATCTCTGCGATACAAGAGGCATCGACAGAGGCTCCATAGGGACTGGAAGCTTAACTAGTCCGTGGAGATAAACTCAAAAACGAGTACAACTCCTATAGTCAAACTATTAACCCAACCAATGGATGTGATATACAGTGCTCTGTTTGAAGGTGACACGACTCGACTGCTGCCAAAGATAACATCTTTTCTTGTCCGGCAAACAAACTAGTTCCAAGTAGCGTAACATACCTATGCTCAATGCAAGGACACATGTGTAGGATAACGACACTCGGGGGAAAGTCCCCTCCCATTAAAATGGGGAATCAAGCTGCAAAGGATATATAAAATGGCTCTACGTGGCTAGACATGAGACAATATCGGGCTTTATAGCTGATAATCAAAGTCAGGGAAGCCAACATAAGGCTCAATGAGGCAATAAAAACTCATGATAATGCAATTACAACTTGACATAAGGGAGTCCTGGGGAAAAAAGGCCAGAAAAAAGATCAAGAGGAGTATGAGGCTCTTACCCAAATACATGGAGATACTATACAAAGGACTCCCACCACCCTAAAGGAAAAAATGTTGGCATAGGCACCAAATGCAGAAAAGGAGCTAACTAGGGCACCCATGTATGGTCAATCTCTACCATTCACATCATGTCACTTCTAAAACAACAAGAAGGTTCTGTGATGAGATAGAATGGGTCCGTACCTAAGGTTATAATGAAATGGTCATAAGGTCATGCAAAGTGCAAATGGATGTGAAATCTAACCTATATTCCAGTTTAGACATAATACCTAAAATCGGCACGAATGGGTCAAAACCCCGATCAAAACGATGCTCAAAATGGACTCCTACATCATCAAATTAGTCCAAAACGGTCCAAAATGATCAAAAATGGTTCAAAAAGTATAGAAACGGGGTAAAAAATTTCAAAATTTTCAAAAAATTTCTATAAATAGTAAAAAAATTCAAAAATTCCATATCATTTGAAATTTTTACCCATTTGAGCTCAAAACTTCCAACATGAATTCCCGGAGTTTCGTCCAGGAAAATTCGACACTGTTTGTTCCAAGTAACTTCTCCTGTCCTCCTCTTCCATTTTCATGCAAATTTTTTCAATTTCCATGGTCAATTTTGATTTTTAGGCCAGTCTAAAATAGTCATTTTGGCCCACATGGATATCGAGGCTTTTTTCGCGTATAGGGCTAGCTATACGCGGAAAAACCTCCCAAAACCGCGTACATATGCGGCTGTTTTGCAAACAGTCGTGTATACAGACGTGCACAAGTTTTTTGAAGGTAAATAATGACCAAAAACTACTTTTAATGTGCAGGATGGTTCTAGAATGGAGGGAGAGGGAGCATGGAGATGTAGAAGAGGTTGTTCGGGGTGATTTAATGGTTCAACAAGCTCTACATGCATGTAGGATATATAAGTTTTGGTGTCTTGGTAGCCTGAGGGCCAAACCAAGACTCCTGCAAATGCTAGTATACTATTGGGATCTAGACTCAAAGTCCTTTCATATCAACGGGATGTCCCTCACTATAGAGGTGGAGGACATATATTTCATTACTGGATTGTCTTGACGGGGAGAGGTGGTGAACCTAAGCTCTTGTCGGCCCGGAGGTGGCCTCACCATTGATGAGTACATTGTAGTACACTATTTTTTGGACACGGAAAAGGTTGGGAGTCAAATCCCGACAAACTCCATCCAGGTACTAGGCCTGAAGGCCATACTATTGGCACTCGGCAGGATAGCTGGTCTAGCATCACTCCACCAGGCCTCACAGCCATTGATGTTCTATGTAGTGGAGTGCATGAGACCAACAGTGTACAAATAGAGCACTGCATTATTGAGTAACATGAAGCAGCAGCTCAGTGACTGCAATATGGGAAGGGTGCAAAACTTCGGTTTCGGCAGCATACTGAGCATGTTCTTCTTTGAGCATGTACTAGGGCTAATCCCTAGAGTTGATGTTCCTCCACATGGGGTTCGAGATACAGCCCAATGGTGTTGGGAAAATGCTATGCACTAACTGGGCAGAGGTAGGGTGTCTAACCCCTACCCAGTAGACTTCTTTCCATGGTGGCGGCGGCAGATTATTGCCATCAATGATTATCCCTATGCAGGAATAGATTTTCGGGGAGATCTGGACATGCCCCTAGCACCAAGAGTAGCATACGGTGATATAGGTAATGAATCCCAAACCCTCTTTTTTAAGTTTTTTGAATTATTAAATTTTTTGCGTTTTTTTATATATTGACTCAAAAGACATGTTTTGGTGTGACGACACATAGTGACAATCTGTCATGTGTATGCAAATGTTGGACCATGGCGGCCTAACAGTTTCCTGCATCATATATGGAGGGGAAGAGGAGATGACATCATGGGTGTGGATGCATAGAAAATGCTCCAAAGAATCCACACAAACTTTGTACGCTTGACACATAGGGTACCCATGGTGCAAGTCGAGGACTTGCCTGAGGCCATGCAGCGCGAGGTGGTTGGTGTACCACAAGCATGGGTTCGGTTATTTCGAAGACTAGTTAGAGCCATGGTGTTCTACCACGATTAGAACCCCCCTCCTCCTCCACGAGCTTAGAGACCTGAGAGTGCTACATTTTTGTACTACCGTGTATTATATTTTGGTGGCTCGAAAGCCCCATTTTTGTACTATGACACTTATGTATTATGACGTCACATTTTGGATGTTTAATGAAAAAATTTTATGATGATCGATTTTATTTATTTACATGTGTGTAAAAATTTATGTTTGTGATATGCTTATCATGTCTATGAAACAAATGCCAATCTAACACATAGTTAGCATATGAGTCAGCAACTTGATTAAAAATTCTTGAAACATGTATGTATGTTATGTTCTCAAATTTCCGTTCTAAAAATCTCTCACATAAGAATCTTCGTAATAATGTTGAATTCCTAAAACAATACAAGCCATTAAGTTGTGACACTATTAACTACGAATCAAGACGTACCTCAAGAGAGAGAACACCATGTGAAATGGCATCCCACAATAACTTGATAACGGCACTATATTCAGCAACATTGTTCGAAGAAGGCTGTAAACATATGCCTCCTGAAGATAATACCTGACCCGTAGGAGTATAAATCACCCAAGTAGTAGAAGCTAAGTTTTGAGTGTGGTGGCTAGCACCATTAGCGAATCCTATGTAAGAAAAAGATTCCATTAACATCTGCCATAAGAAACGAAATCTAATCAACAAACCTGATCACCATAAGAAAACCTAACTATGCAAAAAACTGTACAATAATATACAATAACCAGCCCTGGCTGAAGATCATGCATATTATTTTTTAAGATAGAGCCCATTTCTAGGCTCCGCCAAGGCTGTCCCTTCATAATCCACCAGCTCATAGGTGCCTTTCTCTAACACACATTTGACTACGTAAGGACCATGCCACATGGGATTAAACTTCCCTGCCCCCAAGGGTTCTTTAGCTTGATCCCACAACAGGACCAAATCACCTTCACTAAACCTCCTCGGACGGACAGACTTATCATATTGGACCTTAACGCGACGCTTATTTACTTCTAGAGCCACCAAGGCATCTCGGTGCTACTCATCAAGCTGCTCTAAGTGGACCAAACGTTCCTCCAATGCGGAAGTGTCTGGTAAAAGCTATATAGCTAGCTTCAACGAAAAAAACAATGGCAGTCTTAACCGTAGTCCTATAGGCCCACAAAGCAGGATATAACATGATATGCCAATTCGTCTTGCTTTGTGCGATGGTTTATTGGAGAATGGACTTAAGTGATTTGTTCACTGCTTCAACCTGTCCATTCACCTGAGGGTAATAAGAAGAGGAATGCTCCTGCTTATACCCTAACGTCAAGGCCAACTCTTCCATAATTATATTCTGAAAGTGCCTACCATGGTCAGTGACAAGCTCTTTCGAAATGCTAAACCGAGTAATAATTTGGTTGAATATGAAATGCACGGCTGTCTCACCATCGGATTTAACCATGGGCATAGCCTAAGCCCATTTCATGAAATAATCAACAGCCGCTATAATATGATGATGCCCCCCAGCCGAAGCTGGGTTGCAATCCATGAAATCAAGCCCCCACTTGGTGAAGGGACCGATGGTGACAATTGGATGTAACGGGGCAGGATGTGAGTGCATATTCTATGCAAACACCTGGCAAGGGTGACACTTCTTGACCGCATTGACACAATCTTTGAAGATCGATGACCAAAAATATCTCTCTCTCAAGATTTTTTGGGTTTTAGAAAGCCCAGATAAATGACCACCACACGCCCCTCCATGGCAATCATTCAGCACAACCTCAGGCCTCTTCATGGGTTAAACAACGATGTAAAATGGAATCTACCCCATGGCGGTACAAAGTGTTATACACTATAAGGTAGTTCTTAGATACATGACGTAATCGTCGTCACTCATCCCGTGAAAGGTGAGTAGGGACCTTCAACGTTTGTAAATATGTGATGATATCCCCATACCATGGATCCAAAGTTGAGATAAGGAAAATATTCTCATTGACAAACGTATCCTCATAAGCCTCCTCCTCCTCCACACTTGGAAAATCAGAAATGAGCTCCGCAAAAATCAACGATTTCTTCGATTTCACCGAAACAAATTCGAGATCGAATTCTTGCAAAATAACAATCCAAATATTATACTCTCCCTCGATCATCATTCTGGTGATGATGAACTGAAATGGATTGACATGATCTACCACCAAGGTATGGTGAAGGAGAATGTAATGTCTCAATCTCTAAACCACATGAACGGTGGCTAAGGAAAGTTTCTCCACATGGGAATAACGAATTTCCACATCTATAAGGTTCTAGCTCAAACAATATATGGCATGCTCATGGAGCTCCTCATCCTCCTGAACCAAAACCATACCAATCGTCTCCATGGACGCAGCCACATAAATCAAAAAGTCATGGCTATAGTCAGGTGGACTAAGCATGGGGGCCGATGCTAAGGCTCGCTTAAGAGCATCAAAGGACTCCTGGGCTCGCTCATCCCAACAAAAAGTAGTGTCCTTCTTTAAAAGACACATAAATCCTTTAGTAAATTTGGCAAAGTTAACCATGAATCTCCACAAGAAATTTGTCATACCTTGCAAACATTGAAGATGTCTAATATTGCGTGGATGAGATAATTGAAGTATTGCCTCAACCTTTAAGGGAACGACTCTTATACCCTCCCTGGAAACAATGAACCCTAGCAAGCGACCAGACTTCACGCAAAAGATTCACTTATGAGGATTTAACCTAACCAAGTAATAGCGGCATCTTTTGAATACTAATCTCAAATTGTATGGATGATGCACTCTCAACCGAGAATGAGTAGCAAGGTCATCCAAAAAGACTTCAATAATTGCTTTGAGATGCTTAAAAATCAAGGGCATAGCCCACTGAAATGTGGCTCCAGCATTTTTAAGACCGAAAGGCATCTTCCAATATGCAAACGTACCCCAAGGACAAATAAATGCAGTTTTGTGTTGATCCATGATTTTGATCTGAATCTGATTATATCCAGAAAAGCCATCCATGAAGGAAAATACCTCGCTTCCCACACACTCATCCAAAATTTGATCAATAAGAGGTGTGGAAAAATTATCCTTGGGACAAGCACGATTTAAATCACGGAAATCAGTGCATATACGAATCATTCCCTGATTCTTATCAACTGGAACGGGGTTTGAAACCCACTTCGTCAAGGGAACGGGATAGATAAAACCGGCTTTTAACAGCTTCTCTATCTCAACCTTAATAGCGGGTGCTTTTCTAGGATTCACCGCCCGCAAACATTGTCGAATGGGATTCGCATTTGGATAGGTATTAATTTCATGTTCGATAATACGAGGGTCGATACTTGGCATTTCCTCGTATGACCAAGCAAAGATGTCACAAAACTCTTTGAACAGCTTGATATACTCCTTAATCTCATCAGGGGAACAGTCTGCCCCAACGTAGACATTCTCAATTTTTCTAGGATCACGAGAGATATTGATAGGAACAGTAGGTGATATATTCACCATCTTCCCATCAGCCATCTAACCAGAAGAGCTCAATGGAACCATGGGACTACAAATATTCTCGCTAAGAATCTCCCTAAAGTCCTCACGCTCCAAACGGTCAAGCTCGGAAAGAAAATAGGATCTATGATGTAACTCTTCCCAAGGTGGCTCAACCCTAGACATGGCCTCAATATTGGCTTCATCTAATGGAAAAACATCATCAAGGCAATCATGTGCGTGAGAGGACTCAACTGCCCATGCAAGTAGCATATATGGGTCCTCCTCCTCTGTCCACGAAGAGGAAGGACTAGGCTCTGCAAAACAATCAAGATTCGCTTTATATGCTATCATTGTTACAGGCAATGGTATGTCCATTTCGACAGGTCCATTCGAAGGACTCGGTGAAGGAGGAATCCAAGGATCTTCCATATGGGTAGTGCGAAAAGACACTGAATTCAATGAAGATGAAGCCCCACTGAAACTAGATCCGATCATAAGAATGGGTGTAGGACAACTAAAGGTCCCCATAAGGGATGGATACATACCTACACCCATACTCCCAATTGTTGGCTGAGAATGATCGATAATCAAGATAGAAGCTCCCGATGATGCATTAAAACTCAGATTTTTGAATGATGTTTGATCAATCGTAACAATCTTCCCATTAAATGGAAAGCATACTACTTGAAATAGAGAAGAGGCTACGGCTTGCATACTAGACATCCAATTTCGACCCAGTAAAAGATTGTAATCAAGGGTTGCATCAACCACCTCAAACTCGATCATGACGGTCTTCCCTCCCAAACAGACCTTAAGAGAAGGAAGAATTATGTGTGGCCAAAACGATCTACCATCAAAGGTACTCAACATGACAAAGACATCACGGAAGCAGCAGCGCCTTCGTCAATCACAGTGTGTTTAACGGTCATGTTAAGACACTCTACATGAATCAAGAGAGACACGTAGTAAAGAAAGCAAGGCTATAGTCCCATGGTTTCAAATTTGATGACGGAAGAAGAGTTATCATCATTAACCCCAAGAGTAGAAAGCAAAGCTTTCCTTTGCAAAGGACAACTCTGAAGTACTTCAAGCATAGACATCGCACAAGAATTTTGGCCCAAATCCTTGACAATAGAATAGTCCTGGGCGACTTGGGCATTAGGATTGTGCCCCGAATGCTTTAGGACTCCCTTAGGAATGTGAGGTGCAATCTCAAGGAATGTGAGGTTTTCAATATGCAAAAGGTTCTCGGGTGGAGCGAGTTCCTTCCCAAGGTCCAGTTGTGACGAACCATAGTCTTTTGCATGAGTCACAACCTTAGTAGCACACACCATGTTGATGCAACCATGACCAATATTGGCTTCCAACGGATTTTGATCTCCACCTGATGCACAATGAGGATCATGGATCCCCGAGTTCATATTTTGATTATGGGGTAAAGGATTGGTCAGCACAGCTAGGCCCTGTGCTATGAACCTCGAGGTATTTTGATTATGGGGTAAAGGATTGGTCAGCACAGCTGGGCCCTGTGCTATGAACCTCGAGGCGTCTTCCATACGAGGGAAAAAGTGAGTGAGGTGGTCATCCTTACACAATTTGCAAGGAAACTTAACCTTATGTTTATACTGCTTGTCCCCCCCATCATTGTCGGTGTTCTTGTCATTAAAATTGGCATTTTCATTCTTATTTCCACCCTTATGATTGTTTTTACCCTTTTTCTTATTCCTTCCGGGCTACTGGTTGCCCTTCTGGTCTAATGATTGCACGGAAAGTACACTCATCATTTGGGTGGGTTGAGATGAAGCCATGGCTTGTCTCAACATGGATTTATTAATAGAAAATTGACTCACTTGTTTCACAATCTAATCCATAGGTTTGGTACTTGTACAACCCACAATGCCATCGGCATGTGGTCCAGGCTTGGTCTTGGGATCGAAACTAGAACGCGAAGTGTTAGGTATGATCTCATACAAAAGTCTGGATTGAGCATAAATCAAATCCAATTCCTGTGCCCTAAAAATTGCTTGTTCCTCGTTCTAGACTCTAGATGTAGAAACATCCTTCATGATATAAGGTAGCAACAATTTAAGGAACCATTCAAGGAGAAATTCCAGCGGTATGAAAGCTTTAATCAACCTCTTCCGTCTACGCCACTCTTGGATATGGTCCGATATATGTGTGGCTTTGTCTTGTCGAAATTTCAACAAGAGTTCTGTACCAATGTCGTAACGCACAGGTAGCTGGAAGTGATTGAGGAAAGTCATAGCAAGGTCATCGAACAAAATGAATGCCCCCCTTGGTAACTCTATATACCATTTCACTACAGGCCTGGTGAGTGTGTGTTGAAATATCCTTAAATGGATTGAGTCATCATGTAAGAAATTGGAAGAGCACCAAAGGTGAAAAATAGTGACATGTTCACTAGGATCTTCTCCCACTTTTCCCTTGAATTTGGAAATGTTTGAGGGAAGCTTGTTAGGGATAGCCGGCCAAGCCGAGTCATGAGATACCAAATCCTTAATTAGTCTCAACAAGTTAGGTAAATTTAACGTTGTGAGGAAAGGGAGCCTAGGTTGAGCCGTCCTATGCCACGCTCCTTGATATTTTTGGTTCATATAAGGCTGACTACTATAAATACCATGGCCTTGGCCATAATATCCTCCTCTCGTTTGCCCCATGTAGGGCTGCATGGAAGCATTATGATGTGGTGTACCTTGACTATGCGGTGCTACAAAGCCATAATTAGAGGAGTAAGTAGGTTGTTGATACGCGGGTATGAAAAGGTTTGATAGTTCTGTCCATACTGCGGTCCATAAGATTGTCCATGAGAAGCTCCATTAAGATGTCCCATGAGATGTCCCATGATAAGCTGCATAATTAGGGATATGGGTAACTCCTTGCGATGGACCGTAAGATGATCCAGAAACAGGAATATGACCTCCTGAGACAACAGGATGTACTTGACTCTAAGATACTACCATGCGAGCAATCGCAGTACGAACATGACTAGTAGCAACATCCGTCCCAAAGGACCACGTGAATGAGGGGGAGGAATGGTTGTCAAAAATGCATTTGAAGGAGTAGGGTTTGAGGACGAAGGGACATGTGAAGGGATGTAAGTGGTATTCCCTATGGTCACTCATCTCAATTCTGGTATTCGCATATGACTACTAACACTAGGTCTAGGACGGACATGTGAGGTAGCCTCCACCACTGGGATGGAAGGTGCATTGTGATTAGTGCTCCCAAATCTCTCTGCATGGAAAGGAATAGGAGTGCCCCTAGGCATAGTGCTAGGTTCAATATTTGACTCGACATGATGTGCCATATTGTGTGTAGGGATATCAAGCATGCCATAATGAACATGACTAGTACTTGTGGGTTCATGATGAGTCTCGTCGCCTGGAAACCAATACCGGCGACCTGTGAATGAGGGATCATAACCAGAATGTGAAGGTATTTTTGGTGAAGGATCATATACAGGAGTAGAATCTACATCCCCAACCTCTTGAGGCAGAGAAGACATCTCAAGAATCTCATCCTCGCAATCTCCCATCGTGTGTGAATCAATTTGAGAAGTAGTCCACCCGGACTATCTATTTCTCTCTCCCAAAGGAGGAGGATATGTGGAAGACGAAATTCCTTCTAAACAACGAGAACAGTGAAGTGTTGCACCTGAATACACAATCACTCAAAAAATGAAAAAGACTCTCTCTAATTACACAAACCCTAGGCAAACTAGAGTGCATAGAGCATACACCTATACAATGTAAAGGCAGATCACAAGCAAACAAGGGTAGGATATGTGAGCTCCCGAAGCAGGTATGTCTCTCCTAGGAGAGGCTTGAGACTCCCATACACAATAAGCAGAGGTTCGTAACCAATTATAGTGGCCCTGAGCTTCAACACATATAGCAACTGTGTTGTTCAACCCCTACCTTGATAGGACACTTGCAGAATAACCTCTGCGAAGTACCCCCTCGATAACCTAGGTAAGGAAACTAAGGTCACCTCAATATAATCAATGCTTAGATAGACAGTCGCAGGAGGGATTGACCGTATGGGCAGGGTAGCAAAGCCCGAAACTCCCGAAAGAGCCCCCAAATATGAATACAATCCTGGAAATTTCTTTGGTGCTACTCAGTTATGACCAGGGATCATCCCAACCATTAACCGCTCACACTGCCTCATGCTTAACTCCCTTGTAAGAGGAGGATCCTAAGAAACACTAATTATACAAAGGAATTTCACACTCTCACCTGGACAAACACATACATGTTTCGTTTAGTGGTCTTAGAGAATTTACTCACAATGAACTATTCCAAGACCCTAAAACCTAATCTTGTTGATGCACCCTATAAAAGAAAAGAGTGTAATTCATTTTATAATGTGTTGATTTTAATTGGCTTATTAGTCAAAAGAGCAAATGATCGTGCAACTAATGTATTATGACGCAACAAGAAGTAAAATGCACACCTAACAATCAATGCAAATGCACCGTGTCGAATGAAAAACGGGGTATGCTACTACGTGAAATGCAAAAATTTTCTTCAAATGAAAATGCAATCATTCCTATATAAAAATCTGACTAATATTTTCCAAGCAAACATAGTGCAAGTACCATGCAAAATGCAAAATGCATTAATCCATAATGATGCAAAAAGAAAATATTTTTGTATTTTTTGAATTAAAATGAGATAATAAAGCAAAAGTATGACCCTACAACCCCCAAAATCTGCAAGCACTATTCAGACAGCACCCAAGCAAAGCACTAAGGTAAAAGAGACCTAATGCACTAATCTCAAAACAAAAAATAGAAAATGCAATGACAAGAACATTCTCAAAAATAAATTCAAACTAAAAAGTGTCTCTGGTCAGAAACAAAGGTGTATACAGACTCCAGAAGCATCCAAGAAGACTCAGCAATTATCCAAACTCACCCAGTAACACTTAATCTTCTCCAAAAAGGAAAAACTTAGGGCATACGTGACGTATATACGCGGATATCCCAGTAAAAACCGCATGTATATGCGACTTTGAAGACAAAACTTGCGTACAGGAAGCAAAATAGATAAAAAAAAAGGAAAGCAGACCAACCGAGACAAAATTTACTCCTATCAGACACTACCAGGCAAACATGCCCCCAGACCCAACTGAGAAACAAAGAAATCAGAGCAATTCAAGAACATTGAAGCCGATAAAACCCCCAAAAGAAATGACTAGGAACTCCCCAATATGGTCGCCAATTCTGTTACAGATAAAACTTCCAATGGCCTGGGGTACCACAATAGATAGAGTAACCGCATAAATCAATCATTTCCTATATGCAAGAGAAACCAAACATCTAACACTAAAGGATCTTGAAACATACCTTATTCCAGATGGTTGATGTAGACCCCGTTGAGCTTTTCCACTCTTGCTTGTATTATAAATTTGCTCTCTCAACACTCAGTAAACAAGACAGGCATGTTATATAATTATGTTAGACCTACTCTAGCATATATAATCAATAACATATAAGCATTTAAAAGCATCCATGGATTCAATACTCATTTAAATACACATTATTGGACAGGAAAAGATATTTCTATTAATATAAATCAGAGATTACAATAGTGACAACCTCTGTCTGCACATCTCTGAATCGGAGAAACTAAGTCCTCCACCTAGGCCTCCACCACTTCAATCCTCCATCTCTCGATAGCAAGCTCACAAGCAAAAGTAAGCTTGGGAAGAACACAAAGTACTCCAAGGGACAAAGGGATGCAGACTCAAGTATAAGCTCCGACAATAATGGACTATAGTTTTCTTGCTCTTCAATTCCTCCCCCTTCAATGTATCCAAAGGGTTCCTTATATAGTGCTTCAATGGGGTGATGGAAGGTCAAATCCAAGCGATATCAAGGCATATGGAAGGCTAAGAGACAAGTGACTCGGATCCACATCAAGGAAAACTCAAAAACTATTTGGCCTTTTGCACACATCCCGATGTACGTGGGTTTGAGGGTCATATTCGTGTATATACCCGAGAATAGGTTTAAAAGTTGCGTATAGCAAATAATGCATGTATTTAGGGATGATCTTGGAAACATCAAAGGTACAAAAATGGTCCACTAGGTCTAAAGAGTTTGCAGAGGGACAGGGAAGGCCATAAAGGTGTGATATGGTCCATGTGTGGTAAAATCAGCTATAACACTATTACACGAAAGCAAGACTCTACCCAATCACTATAGTTTTTCAACAAACAAAGTTAGAACTAGTTGATACGTTTTGACTCTTGTACCAATCAATAGATCCCTCGACCCAAAAGCTAAAGGAGGATTTCAAACTCTCTAACCTTGACAAGATAGTCTTGGATTGGATTAAAGAGCTTATTCCATACTCCTTGTTAAAGTTGGAGATTCAATTCTCCCTTAACTAATGGGAGGACCTGAGAAAATTCAATCAATGGGCATAGGTGGTAGTGACACAAACATGTGTTAGACACCCAACTTAATAAACTTCAAATACTCAAACCTAAACATTATATCTAGAACTTCAAAATTTTAGAGTGTGGAAAGTTGGAAACCTTTGGTGGACCTGAAAATTCTACCTTTGTTTGGTCCTTTATGTGGGTTGGGTTGTTATTGGCCATAGACTAGATCTTAGAAACCCTGCATCCTCTACATTCGTTCTGTCAATAGATTGAAATCCTTAAGAACCTATTTTGGGTTTTTTTCCAAGTGAACTTGGAAGTCTCAAAATAATGCATCCATCTCCTCTCCACTCACTTTTCATAAAAGACTGCCATGTTAAGGGATCAATTACACTGAACTGTCGAGTTTCAACTTGCCTCACAACTCATTACAATTGAAATTTTGTTTTTAATCTAGAAATACACTGAATGAAAATTTATTTGAAGCCCAGGCCCCAAACAAATAAAAAAATTTCATGGGTCAACAACATGTGTATTTGAGCTAATGTCTCACTATAAATCACAGTAAATGGAACTGGAAGTGGTACATTTTTTCCAACTCTTAAAGTATTGAGATGGAAATCCATGCACCATAAGCAGGGAACCCCCTACCAAGTCTCTCACCCCTCTTCCTCAATTGATGCAATCTCAATGGAGAGAGGGATGCCACGACAAAGATCTACCTGAGCCATGAAGGAGAGGCAAGAGTGTCACCGCAATTGGCCACACAACTCTCCTACAACCCTCATTAAATGATAAATTCCTGACTCTTGCGCTAGTTGGGATGATGTTGTAACTCATACATGACATGGAACCAACAATTGATGGGTAGAGGCCATCCAATAATGATAAAAAATATCCTAGCATCCCCATGCAGACCTAATCACAACAACAAATTTAATGAATCTTCTCAATGTTTGTTGTCATTCCATTTTATGCCTTAATAACAATATTTTGTAGGAAATTCAATTTTTATGTTGTATGGCTAAGTGGATTTTTTGGTGACACTCAATTTGAATGTCATGTTAACCATACTACATGAATATCAGCTTCCAGCATACAATTATGGATATATTTAGGGAAAAATCGGCATTGCAAAGTTTGTCATTGTGCATCAATGGTTCATGTATATTATACGACATGGACTATACATTAAGGAGTCCATCATTCAGCATCCACAGTTCACAAGTATCATATCCATATGGGTACCTTGTTGCAGGGATTTGTTCCAACCCTACCATCTTTTCCCAGCACTACTTCTAGGAAAAATCAAAAAATGTAGACACTGCAAAGGATCCGAGCATAGATCATTTTAGCAACCCTTATGGAAATATCTATCTCAATACATAAATCTAAATATTACTTCAATTACAACATAAAAATAACAACAATAAATCTGAAATGAAATTTTCTTTAAACATGCTAAAACAACATAGCTTTTAGCCCCAGTGTCCTAATAAATCATTGTAATAAAACAACCATAAAACTTGCTCAATAATTGAGAAAAATCAGTTCTGCAACACAAATTCATGAAAACAATGGTAGTACACTTCATATTGTCATAGTAATGAAGATAAAGTAGAAACCCCTAGATCATCCCAAGCTAGTCCAACATATCCTTCCAACTCATCTCAAGCAGGGACTCTTCAATGCATTCCAAAATCTAGTCTATCCATCTGTGACTGCCACAAACTGTGGCCCACAATACAAAGGCCAAGTAAGGAATCCCACCAAGCTCTACAATCCAATCCATGGAGTTTCAAAACAAGCTAGTATCACACCAAAATTCAATCCCAATATCTCTCATGTGCATCACGCAAGCCATCAAGGATATTCTCACATGCATCCCACAAGCTTCAATACTCAACACTTGTTGTCACTTCTCTCATTCATCATTTGTGATCATTTGGAGGCTTGAGCTTTTGGAATAGAGTCATAGACTTAAATTTAGACTGAGCTTGGTAATTCTTATGGGTTGTGGCATCTCAATTAGGACTTAGGAGGGTATACTACAGCCTATCTTCCAACTTCAAAGTCAAATTTCAAGGGCCCTCAAGACTCTAGAGGCTATTTAGAGCCTCCTTGATATTGTATTTTGTTTCATATTATTATATGCAGTGCACTTGGTGCCATTTTGATATATTAAGTTCTGATCCATACACACACACACAAGTAGACTTTGCATATTTTTCTCTAATGGTTTGGGATCATAGTTTGGAATCTTTATTATTTTTTTTCATTAAATTTATAATATCTTATATATTTTTTAGTAAAATGAGTCATTAATTTCAAATTGATCTAAGTCACTATTGAGTCTGGTTCGAGTGGAGCTGACCCTTGACCAGTTCCAAGCTTGAGTTCAAGATTTAAAACATTGGCTAGCATCACACCAAATATCAATATAAGTTACAATGTAGTTATAACAAAGACAATGTATTCCCTTTATATATGATTAGGTGAGGGAGGCCAACAATAATACATGGATTAAGTCCACAGGTAGTCACTAGGCTAGTTAAGCCAACAAAAAAACCCAAGTGGAGTGCTACACTAAGCATATAAGTAGCAAGACACATCCTTGAGGGGTTCCATATCCATATTCCATGTCTTTGGCATGGCCATGCTATGAAACATGTCTAACACATGTTTAGTACATGTCTTGAAACAAGACTCGTACTAAACACATGTCAAAGACATGTCCTAGACGTGTCTCACATGTCCAACACATGTGGGTAGAAAAGTGACCTATAAGCCTCTCAAAAAAAAAATCAATAATTTTTCTCACTTTCTATAGAGAGGGAAAGATCTCTCAAAATTTTCCATTGTGCAGATGAACAGTAAAATTAATATTTTATGGGATTCCATGTGTTTTGAAGGCGAATTTGCAAACCATATTTTCCATTTCTTAAATAATGGTGATTTTCTTCATTCATTCTATAGAAATCATGGCACAATCAGCAATGGTAGATGGTAAAGGTCAAAAGAAAGAGGGGAATGTCATTGTTGGTGTCCCCCCCCCCCTCCAAGCTCATATATCTCTACTAACGCTAGTGCTCCATCTGCTGCAAGGGTAGTATCCAATGTTGAAAATAACCCTTTTGTAGCAACTTGAAAGATAACAAGCTCGAGAAAATAATATATAAAGGGACTTGCTTCTCTATCAAATCAGTTTGAAGTTGTCATATGTAGAACTAATGTAGGACTTGATTCTTCAAATTCAAGGTTGCAATTAAACCACCAATTAGAGGAACTTTTGTTGTCCCTTAACAAATATTAAAGCTAGAATATATGGTATGTGTAGCAAATGATAGTTGGCTAAAAATAATATTTTATCTGGTTATCTTAAGGGTTTGCAAGCTTACGGAAAGGCTATTAGCCTATTCCTTGAATCCTTTTCGAATGGTTTTTTTTAGATCAATAAATTTTATGACCCATAGTATGTGCCACAGTTGATCATTAAATATGCTTGGAAAAATGAGAAATGACAAACTATGACAAGCGTGCTTCTAGCATTGTCTCAAGAATCAAAACTATCATGACCATTGGAGGCTTTTTTTCTCTCTACAATATGTGTTATCACAACCATTTTGAGCATGGTCCTAGCAAGTACTGTAGTATTTTATGGTTTACAAGAAATTTTGAAATCCAACTTATTTAAATGCGCCTAAGGTCTAGGAACAATTGAGCACATTTTTGTTGAAAGAGAAAGGACAACAAGCATATTGAAGAGAACGATGACAGTAGGAACCAGATGGAGGTGGCACTGAACAACGATATCCTATTTAAATTTATAGTCATGGAAAACAACTTCATTCTTGCAGTTTTATCCCAAGCCATGAGCATTCCCAATGAAAATGAGATCTTTTGAGGGTATCTTTTGATATCTTTTGTGTCTTGAGTTTTTAGTCAAGACACAACCTATCTTATGGATATTGTCTCTTTCTTTTGAATAGAGGCCATTTTGGCTAATCCCAAAGTATTTTTCATTTTCTTTAAGCACATGAAAAAGTAGACCACCCTTAGACATGGTTATGTTTATCGTAGTATGTTCAATTCATGCTAGATCATTATATTGCTAATATATCATAAGCTTCATGTCCACTCCATTTTATGGGCATAGAAAAAAATCATGCTAAATCAATCTATTTCCTCCTCACATCGATAGAGAATACTTTCAAGACACATAAAAACAACAATGGAAGAGGAAACAGGGCATTTACTAACCTGAGAAGGAGAAGTAGATATGAATTTTGTGCCTACAAATCCCTCGTCAGCCTCTTCAGGAGCCTCCAAGTTCTGTCATGTGTTGTTGTGTCTTTTTCAATTACAACAAGAAATATAGAGAATTTCCCAAACCATAAACGCAATTTCTAACAGGCTTGAGTTATTGAATCGCCTCTCAGACCTAAATGCCCTATCCTGCTACCAAAGCCAAAAATTTGGTGCCATTCGAGCCAAATCATTGCATAGAGGAGTAGATAAAGCCATATTATTATGGATTTCACTGCCATCATAAAACCCTCGCCGAAGCCAAAAATTTGGTGTCATTCAAGCCAAATCGTTGCATAGAGGAGTAGATAGAGCCATATTATTATGGATTTCACTGCCATCATAAAACCCTCACATAAAATTTGGTGCCAATTGAGCCATGGCCAAAAAATTTGACACCAATGGAGTCAAATCTCTATGTAGTGGAGTAGATCGAGCCTTTTCACGGCCATCATAGAAAACAAAATTGGTGCCAATGGAGCCAAATAACAATGTAGTGAAGTAGATAGAAACATATTGTTATGGGTTTCATGGCCATCATCAAACCATCGCATGGTTCCATACTCGGGAACTATGGCGGGCGACCAAATTATTGGATTTCCCCTCAAGTGTTCCCCAAATGTTGGGTGTGCCAATTGTTCCACCTCGCTTGTGGGAAGAGAATTTTAGGCTTGGTGAACCACCTAGAATGGGATAATCACTGGGGGTTTTTCATATCCAACATTTGTCAAAAGGGATCTTTATGAGGGCTTGGATGTGTATTAACATTTTTTAATGATTTTGTTTTTGCGCCGAGAGGCACCCTACAGCCCAATATGGGGGAGATATTGTAATGTGATGTAACATTAGTAACATTTGTAAAATGTCGACAAAAAATAATAATGATAGTGAATATTATGGGAGATATCTTGTAAGCAGCTCGCCACCAATAGAACAAAGAAAATCTCTCATTAACACACCAAAAACATTTTGAACACTCTGCAACATATTTCGTTGCTTGTAACATCTTAGATATGAAACAATAAAATATACTTTTCAAAATTTAAACACTTCCTTTTGTATATTTTTATTATCATAAACATTCCAATAAAACAAACCCTTAAAATTTAAACACTCCAATTCATACCTAAATTTTAAGAAACTATTTTTACCTAGACTACCTGCCCATTTGAATGTTAGTGTTATTGTGCCGAGACAAAAGCTTTGACTAAATATAGAAAGCTCCAGATCTCCAAAATGCCTGCCATGTTTTCCGAAATTCAAAACCCTACCACTTGCTAAACAATCAGAAGAGAGAGTTTAATCACCACAATGAAAAAAAACACCTTTCATATAAGCATTCCACCATTGGAAATCCAATCGTTTTTACAATTGATGCCCTCGTTACCAGCCCTTTATCACTGACATTTATGTATATGTACCAGTATAGTCATATTTTATCCAAAACATCAAAAGCTAAACAATCTAAATCATCAACAGCAAGCAACTAAAAATAGTTTGAATACTCATCTGAGATGCCATTGTTTCTTCACTAGCCATACTTAATCACCACTAGATCCGGCGTCTGCTTTGAAGAAAATACAACATTTGAATATCTGAAAAGGAAATTGTACAGCTCTAAACTCTCCCATAATACTTTGTGATGAAGGCACTACTTATAACAATCAATTTAATGGAGAATTTGAATATAACATTGAATTTAGCGGTCTAATGCAGAGTCGTCCACATTCTCAGATTGAATTTTTTCTACCAGGCATCGTGAACAAGCTGTAATTGTTGATGTAATTGTAACATCGAAATGTATTCACTTGCATTTTTTATGTATTGTAACCCGATGTTTATTCTGAGATGTATTTGTAATTTACTTGAGTCATGTCATGCCCGGAGGTTCCTATCGGGAGTTTCTATAGTGTAAACAAGTCATGTCAAGTCAAGGTGGGTAACCCTCCTATTGTCTAAGGGTTAAAGTCCCCACAGTTCCAGGGCACTAGGGTTATTAGACTCACCTAGTGAAGTCAGCCCTAGTTGGGTTTAGTCAAGTCAAGAATTAGTATAAATAGAGAGCTAGCCTCTCTATTTATCACACACTCACTCACACTCAGTTTTAGCGCATAGCTAAGGAAGAGAAAGACACTGGAGCAAGGAAGAAAGAGGTTACTACTGTCAGGAGATCATCTTACTATTTTTGGGTTTCACTTTTGGTGTTGATTCTATCTCTGAGGAAGGTGCAGGTTTTTCTCCATTTATGGTTTCCCCGAGGAAAAACACTGTGTTCATTGTCTCTTGTGTTTGATTGATGTGCTTGTTGTTCTCTCAGTTAAAGATCCTAATGTTATGCTAGCTTAATGTTAAAAATCTAGCGTGGAATCAGAGCAAACCTGAGAAGAAGACATTGTGCAGCTGTGGGAACTAGGGCTTCCTACTTTGTGGATCTCTCTCCACTGATTTTCAGCAAAAGTAGGGTGGAATGACTCTCCTCCCTAGGGCGCATCTTTCTGTCGAAGCAGAATCCAATTTTGAGGTTTTTCAGTTTTGGACCCGACACTACTACCAGAAATTAGGGCTTTTCACAGAAGTGGAATTTTTTAGTGATCCCAGGCCTGGATTGATCTCCTCCCCAAAATTGAAGTTAGGGATCAAGTTCAAAGCATTTGGTTAGACAAAACTCTGGAAAAGCAAAACCCTGATCTGCTCCTGAACCAGCACTGTAGGATTTCAGCTCCAAATCCAGATCCGACATCTTGACCTGGTAAGATCTAAATCTTTTATTTCCATTTGAGTTTCTCAGTTAAGATGTCTCATCATACCAAGCTTGATGAAAAACTTGAGGGAGCTGATAACTTCTGAGCCTGGAAGTATAGGATCTCCTTGGTCCTGAAATAAAATGAGTTGGACTCCTATATCAGTGAGGAGGTTCCAGTTTCAGAGGGAGATGAGGCCAAGGCCTTACATAATAAGAAGTTGGTTATGGAAAAGAGGATCATTGTTGATTCTATCAAGGATCACCTCATACCACAGGTGTACTCCCTCAAGACACCTCAAGCTATGTTTGATTCCTTAACCAAACTGTTTGAAGGGAAGAACATCAATTGAAAGATGACTCTAAGGAACCAGTTGAAGAATGTAAAGATATAGAATGAGGAAACTGTCTAGTCATACTTCACAAGGGTCTCCCAGATCAAAGAACAGCTGGAAGCAGTAGATGAAGAAGTGGAGAAAGCAAAAATTGTGATGAAAACCTTGAATGGTCTCCCTAGGTCATGGGATTCTTTCATCCAAGGAATCTGTACTAGGAAGAAGTTAGTCAAGTTCAGTAGACTGTGGGAAGAATGTTCACAAGAAGAATCTCAGATAGTAGCTCAAGAAGAAAATATGGGAAGTGAAGATCAAGCTCTCACAATACACTCCAAGTAGGAAGAAGGGAAAATCATCATCACCAAGGTAAGCATTCTCATCAGAAAAATAATCTTGTAAGAAGGGATCCATCCAAACTCAGATGTTATACATGCGATGAAATAGGACACTTTGCTAGAAATTATCCCATGAATAAGAATGGATCCAAGAAGAAGAAGAACTCCAAAACAATACATCATGCTCACACTGCTGAGGATGATGATCCTCCCAGGAAGACAGTAAAATAAGAAAGTGAAGATGAATATGTTCCGATCTCTGCTCTTACGGGAACTGTCACTCATGGAAGAAAAGATTGGCTTATTGATAGTGGGGCTTCCAAACACATGACAGGTTTCAAGGAATCCTTTGAGAAACTATCCAAACATAATTCACCCCATAAGGTGAAACTTGGGGATGACTACTAATATCCCATAAAAGGTAGTGGTGAATCCTCCTACAAGCTAGACTCCGGAAAGTCTATGAAGATGAAGGATGTCTTGTTTGTACCAGGACTAAAGAAGAATCTTCTATCCATATCAGCACTAGATGCAAAAGGCATGAGGGTTGCATTTGTATATGGCCAAGTCCTCATGTGGTCAAGAGGAAAGACTATTGACGATGCAATAGTGATTGGAGAACAAGAAGGAGGTTTATACAAATTGAAGGGCCATCCACAACAAGCTTTGGTCCATGACACAGTAGAGCCAAATGAACTTTGGCACAGAAGGCTTTCACATGTACATTATAGAGCACTACCACTTGCAAGCAAATCTATTGAAGGTCTTCCAGAAATTCAAGCAAAACATGAAGGGGTCTGCAAAGGATGTGCTAAAGGAAAGAATACAAAGAAGACATTTCCAAGTAGCGAGAGAAAAGAAAAAGGAATCTTGGAAATCATCCACTCCGATGTATGCGGACCAATCTCATCAAGTTCACTAAGCGAGTATGTATACTATGCTTCTTTCATTGATGACTTTTCTAGGAAGACATGGATTTACTTCATGAAGAACAAAGATGAAGTATTCATCAAGTTCAAGGAACTCAAAGCCTTGATCGAAAACCACACAGAAAAGAAGATCAAGACGTTTCGATAAAATAATCGTGGAGAATTCACATCAAATGAATTCAAAGACTTATGCAAAGAATCAGGGATTAAAAGGGAGTTATCCACTCCATATAATCCACAACAGAATGGGGTTGCAGAAAGGAAGAATAGAACTATCATGGAAGCTGCAAGAGCAATGCTTCATGATCAGGATCTTCCCATGCATCTATGGGAAGAAGCTTCCAGAACAGTGGTGTATGTATAGAACCATACTCCACACAAAGTACTCAAGAACAAGACACCTAAAGAAGTCTTTTCCAGCAAGAAAACAGAAGTCAGCCATCTCAGAATATTCGGCTATCCAGTGTACATACACATTCCAAAAGAGAAGAGAACGAAACTAGATCCTTCAAGAAAGAAGGGTATATTTGTGGGATACTCTGAAAGCTCGAAGGCTTACAGAATATACTTCCCAGGATTCAAGAAGATTGACATCAGCAAGGATGTGACATTTGATGAAGACACAGCTTACAACAAATCGAGAAAGAGACCTGCTGAAGATCCTGAAGAAGAAGAAGCACCTAGAATTCATGACACAACCATGAACGAAGAAATTCAAGAAGAAGATCGAGAATTTGAAGAACCACAAAGAACTGCAGATCCACCTCAGGAGAAGAATACTCACAAGAGGAAACTTGCTTAGGTATGAGAAATTATCCAAGGTGCAGAAAGATATGGGGCTCCAGAAGAGAATCATAGAGAAAGAAAGAGAACCAGATCCTGCTCCGGATATGTAGCTTTACTATGTGACTTTATCAATGAAGAACCTTCCAATTATGAAGAAGCGACAAAATAGAAAGAATGGAAGGATGCTATGATCGAAGAGTATCAATAGATCATGAAGAATGATGTTTGGGATGTTGTCCCAAGACCAGAAGGGAAGTCAGTTGTAACTTCCAAATGGATCTACAAGATCAAGCATGTTGCAAATGGTAGCATAGAAAAATATAAGGCAAGATTCATGGCTCGAGGTTTCTCTCAGAAAGAAGGAATAGACTATGAAGAAATCTTTGCACCTGTTGCTAGATACACTTCCATCATATCAGTACTTGCTCTGGCTGCAGTGATGAAATGGAAGATACACCAAATGGATGTCAAGACTACTTTCTTGAATGGTGTAGTGGAAGTGGAAGTGTATGTAGAACAGCCACTTGGTTTTGAGACACATGACAGGGAGTCTCATGTGTGCATATTGAAGAAAGCCCTGTACAGTTTGAAACAGGTACCCAAGACATGGTACGGTAGAATCAATAGCTTTCTATCCAGTTTGGGCTTTACCAAGTGTAAAGAAGATTCCAACCTTTACTACAAGGTTGAAGATGGAAACCCAGTGATGCTCCTGTTGTATGTAGATGATCTGTTTGTAACAGGTATGGATGGGTTGATTTCTGATACAAGAGAAAGCTTGTTGCCGAGTTCGAAATGAAGGACTTGGGTATGATGCATTATTTTCTAGGCATGGAGGTGTGGCAGAATGCAGATGGAATCTCCCTCGGACAAGGGAAGTATGCAGTAGAGATCCTGAAGAGGTTTGGGATGATGGACTGATAGGCCATGACCACACCTATGGCATCAAACCTGAAGCTATTGAGTGATGCTTCATCAGAGACGATTGATGCTATGATGTATCGTCAGATGATTAGGTCCTTGATGTATCTGACGAACACGAGACCAAACATTTTCTTTGCTATCAACACCTTGAGCTATTTCTTGATAGATCCGAGACATGTTCACTTGATTGCTGCAAAGCATATTCTGAGGTATCTAAGGGGTACAATTGATTATGGGCTCAGGTATAAGGCGAATCAGAAGATTAACCTGGAGGGTTATGTTGATTCATATTGGGCAGGCAATGCCATCGATAGGAAGAGCACTTCAGGGTGTTGCTTCAGTATGGGATCATGTGTGATCTCGTGGTTTAGTAGGAAGCAATCCTGTGTGGCACTAAGTATAGCTGAAGCAAAGTATGTTGTAGCTTGTTCAGCTAGTTGTGAGCCAGTATGGCTGCAGAAGCTACTGTCTGATTTATTTGATCTCCAGATGGATGCTACTTGTATACATTGTGACAACCAGAGTTGCATGAACTTGTCAAAGAATCCAGTGTTCCATGACAAGTCGAAGCATATCGAGATCAAGTATCACTATATCAGGGATATGGTGCAAAGGGGAGCAGTGAAGCTCCAGTATGTTGCGACGGAGGAATAGATAGCTGATGTGTTAACAAAGCCATTGGCTAGGGTGAAGTTCAAGTACTTCAGGGAGAAGCTTGGTGTTCTCCAGATCGAGGTTTCCTCCAAGGGGAAATTATGAGACCCAGAGCCATTCTGACACGGTGAGAGGATTGGTTACTTCCATGGTCGGATGTAAGGGCTGAGCCATTCTGTCATGGTGAGAGTATTGGTTCCTTCAATGTCAGATCTGAGTGCTGAACCATTCTGATGTGACTGTAGGATTGGTTCCTACATGATCAGAAGTAAGCACTGAATGCCATTCTTGGAATGGAGGCACCTGGTCAGTTACCAGGTAGCTCAGTATAGGACTGGGGGCCATTCTGATATGATTATAGGATTGGTTCCTACATGATCAAATGTGAGTGCAAGCCCTTATGACATTGGTTGTCAGATGTAAGTGCAGAGCCCTTTTGGCATGAAGGATTGGTTCCTTGCATGGTCGAATATAAGTGCTGAGTCCTTCTAACATCGGTTGTCAGATGTAAGTGCAGATCCTTTCGACATGGAGGATTGGTTCCTCACATGGCCGAGTGTAAGTGTTGAGCCTTTTCGACATTGGTTGACGAATGTGAGTGTTGGGCCTTTCTGACAGGGTTGTGGGAGGTGTTCCCACATGATCATATGTGAGTGCTGGGTGATCCTTTCTGATATGATTATAGGATTGGTTCCTACATGATCAGAAATAAGTGTTGGGCGGGCCATTCTGACTTAGGGTCAGATATAAGTGCTGGAAGAAGACCTACATGGAGGCTAGGCCTACAACCAGCATGAAAAAAGGGTTGGCTCTATAGAACTTTCTATGACGATAAGAATCATGAGATAGCACCCGTGAAGATCCAATGATGATGATCCAGCAGAGATGATCCAGATCGAGGGATGATCTAGATCCAGAGATGATGCTCCAGAGATGATCTAGATCGAGGAATGATCCAGATCCAGTGATGATGATCCAGATCCAGGTGAAGATGACATGAAGATGAAGGTGACTTGAAGATAGAGATTAACTGAAGGTGAATATGACGAGGACTCGATGATGATCCAGGTGATACAAAGAAGAAGACTTGTGCTGATAAATTGTGTCGATAGAATACCTTCCTAGTTAAGAGGGAATGTTGATGTAATTGTAACTTCGGAATGTATTCACTTGTATTTCTTTTGTATTGTAACCCGATGTTTATTCTGGGATGTATTTGTAATTTACTTGAGTCATGTCATGCCCCGAGGTTCCTATCGGGAGTTTCTATAATGTAAAAAATCCATGTCAAGTCAAGGTGGGTAACCCTCCTATTATCTAAGGGTTAAAGTCCCCACAGTTCCCGGGGCACTAGGGTTATTAGACTCACCTAGTGAAGTCAGCCCTAGTTGGGTTTAGTTAAGTTGGGAATTAGTATAAATAGAGAGCTAGCCTCTCTATTTATCACACACTCACTCACACTCAATTGTAGCGCATAGATGAGGAAGAGAAAGACACTGAGGAAAGGAAGAAAGAGGTTACTGCTGTCGGGAGATCATTTTACTGTTTTTGGGTTTCACTTTTGGTGTTGATTCTATCTCTGAGGAAGTTGTGGGGTTTTCTCCATTTATGGTTTCCCCAAGGAAAAACACTGTGTTCATTGTCTATTGTGTTTGATTGATGTGGTTGTTGTTCTCTCAGTTAAAGATCCTAATGTTATGCTAGCTTAATGTTAAAAATCTAACAGTAATAACCCGAAACATCTTATCAATAATCAAAACCATTTTATCACAATAAAACAAAGTCAAAACATCTCTTTAGGTTATAAATGGTTTTTCTACATAAATACTGGTTTAGAATTATGTCCACAACAAATAAATGGAAGAGTCTGATATTTGGGTTATAAATGGTTTTTCTACATAAATACCAAAACGTGTAGTGTTTAATATTTTAAGTAAAAGTGGTCAAAGTCTGTAAAAAAAGATTTATTTTTCAAATTTTGGCAAAAACCATGTAGCAATAAAAAAACAAAATACTTCTTTTTAGGTAGTTTGGTAGGGATATGGTGAATACAAATTTCTACATTTTGAACAATTTATTAGTACTATTGCAATTCTGATATGACAATTTGGTGAATTTATAAAAAATGAATTATCTTTAAAAAAATTGTAATTTTTAATTTTTATAAGTGAGATTTCACATAAAAATATAATTTAAAATATTAAAATTTATAATTTATAATTTTAATTAATATTTAATTTATTAAAAAAAATTAATTTAACAAATAATATATTAATACATTATTTTTTAAATAAAATTGACATTATATTTAATTTATAATAGTTAAAAAATTATTAAAAAATAATGATATACATTTTTACCTTTTGAAATAATAAAATTAACACATAAATCATAAAAAAATTAAATGTCACATTATAATTAATCCTATATTTTAAAGAAGAAATACAAAAATATTCCAATTACAATAGTGTTACCTATTACTTTTCACCTCATCATAAATCTCCACCACAAAACAACCTAAATAATGTTCCTAACTAACAAAATAATAAAAAATAAAAAATTGAATTATCTCTCAAAAAATGTTGCCCTTGTACATGGTTTTAAAACCATGTGCAAGGCCTTTTAAACAACCCATGGTTTTATTGTACATGGTTTAAGAGGGTCTTACACATTGTTTTAAAACCATATGCAAGGCCTCCTAAACAACCCATGGTTTTATTGTACATGGTTTAGGAGAGCCTTGCAAATGGTTTTAAGACCATGTGCAAGGCCTCCTAAACAACCCATGGTTTTATTGTACATGGTTTAGGAGAGCCTTGCAAATGGTTTTAAGACCATGTGCAAGGCCTCCTAAACAACCCATGGTTGTAGGAGGGCCTTGCATATTGTTTTAAAACCATTTATGGGAAAATGTTGTAATGTTTATATGTAAAACATAAATAATATTAAATATTAATAATAAAAATATTATATGTGGACCTTAAATAAAAAGATGTGTGGCTATATATAGGACACACCAAAGTTGATAGTTCATTGAGTGCAATACCTAAGAAGAAGTTTGCACCTGGAGAGATTTGATCCCTCTCGACGCTTGATAGAGCCTAGGATTTGGATCTACGCTAGTTTTATTTACAATATTATATCATAAATATGTTATTAAACTTTTGTTTGGTTTTAATTTATATGTTAATGTTTTGTTTATATATGAAATTTTATATTTATATATTAATGTTTTTTTAATAATATTATATCTTAAATGTGTTTTAGTAACATAGACTTTGATTTTAGTTTATAATTGTGAACTTAAATATTAATGTTTGTTTATATATGAAGTTTTATATTTATATGTAAATGATGATAGTTTTTTTTTAAGAAAAGAAATTCATTAGTACTCTTTTTCAAGCCCAGAGAAACCAATTGCATGTTGTCTAGTATTTTGGGAAGGAATTATAACGATAAATTGTTGATGTTTTTATGATGGGAGTGATATTATGACAGTACATTATTAATTTACTAAATTCTAACACTATATATGGATTCAGAGACCCCCACTAAATTTTAACACTGCATATGGATTCAGAGATTCTAACACTGCAGATGGATTCAGAGCCCCGGATTCAGAGACTCGTCTCTGAATCCATCTGCAGTGTTAGAATTTAGTAAAATATACAAATTCATTGTCAAATTTGTAATTTTTTCTATTGCCAGAGTGACACAACTAAAAATGACCAACTAAATAACCAATTGTAATCTGGTCATTTGTAGTCTAGATATCCCATGATCAAATTTGGTCATTTATCTTGGTCGTTTTTAGTTGGTTTTTATCCCGTTACCAAAAGTGGTCATTTATCTTGGTCGTTTTTAGTTAGCTCACTTAGAATTATCAATTTTGGTCATTTATCCCTTTAAAAAAACTGTGGTGACCAAAATTTTTGGTCTCGTGGTCATTAATCTCTCATTTTCCACTAGTGGTTGATGCTCTGAGAAGAAATGCAAGATTAAATTTTATGGCAGCAATCAGTACTTACAAAACAGATTTAGAAGATTCGCTCGAAGAAGGAGTAAAATTGGATGAAAATTGCAAGCTAAAGTGGCAGAAAATGTAACTGAGAGTTTAAAAACAGGCTACAGTCTAAATGAAAAAGGGTTAATACTTTATAAAAATAGATTGTATATACCTAACGTACCTAAAGTTAAGTTGTTGATTTTGAATGAGATACATAAAAGTCCTTATTCTGGACACCCTGGCTATCAAAAGACAGTAACTATGTTACAGAAAGATTACTTCTAGCCTAATATGAAGAATGAGTTGGCAGAATATATTGCTAAATGTTTTGAATGTCAACAAGTTAAAACTGAACATCAACATCCAGCACATTTATTACATCCGTTACTGATTCCTAGCTGGAAATGGGAAATAATCAGCATTGATTTCATTACAGGTTTGCCTAGAAATCAGAACCAGAATGATTCAATAATGGTAGTTGTTGACAAACTCAGTAAGGTAGCCCATTTTATACCAGTAAATACCACTCATAAGGCTACCAATATTGCTAAAATATTTATGAAACAAAATTTTCGTTTGCATGGAATTCCAAAAGTTATAATTTCTAGCAGGGACTCTAAATTCACGGGAAAATTATGGAAATCTTTTATTAAAAGGTCTAGATACTACTTTGAATTTCAGTACATATTTTTATCCGCAAACGGATGGACAGGCAGAAAGGGTAAATCATATTTTGGAAGATATGTTAAGGATGTACGTAAGAGAACATCCAAGTAAATGGGAGAACTACTTACACTTGGTTGAGTTTGCATACAACAACCACTACCAATCTTCAGCAAATATCAGCCCATTTGAAATTTTGTATGGAAGAAAATGAAATACTCCCATCTCATGGAGAAACCCCATTGACAGGTTAATACTAGGACCTGAGATATTAAAGGAAATGGAATTAACTGTGAAGCAGGTACAAGGTAATCTAAAGGTTGCACAGGATAGACAAAAGAGTCAAGCAGATCTTAAATGAACTCAGAAGGAGTTCCAGGTGGGTGAACATGTTTTCATTAAGGTAAAACCTAAAAAGAGTTCCTTAAAATTAGGGAGTTGTGCTAAGCTAGAACCCAAGTATTGTGGTCCTTTCAAAATATTGTCCAAATTTGGACCAGTGGCATACCAATTGGCCTTACCACCGAATCTTAAAATTCATAATGTTTTTCATATTTCTGTTTTAAGAAGATATGTACACGATGCTACTCATGTGATAAATTGGAATGATGTACAGGTGGAGCCCGAAGGATATTTTCTGGTGGAACCGGACTGTATCCTCGACAAGAGGGAGATCTTGCTCTGGAATAGCACCATTGGACAGGCAAAGGTTCAATGGAAGCACCTTAGTCCAGAAGAAGCAACCTGGGAATTTTAGAATCATATGCGGGAAGCATTTCCAATTCTGTTCCAGGGAAGCTCTAAGGATGATAAATAAAGCAACATCGAGGACAATGTTGGACTTAAGGGGGAGTGTATGTCACGTAACCAAATTTTAATAACAGTTTATGTTTAAGAAAACATTATATTTTACTTTTATTGTAAATTTTATGATTATTGACCAAGTGGGGTCAAGGATGACTGTAATTAATTATGTTGAATATATTATTATTTAATAAATCAAAGATGAGACAAATAGCCTAAGGAGGATTTTGAATGAGTGTCCACTGACCCACTAGGAGGAATAGACAGGGGTGAGATAAAACTGACACATGGTAACATCCTCAATCACTTCTAGATGTTGCAAGGGGAAACTTTACTAGCTTTTTGGTCTTGTTCCCCAAGAAAGTGGAACAGAGCAGGTGGCTTATTAATTAAAAAAACTTACCAAAAACACCCCTCCATGCATATATTTATCCTTCAAATTCAACAAGGGGTTGTTCAATTCTTACCTTGTGAAATTTCTAGAGTTGAGAAAGGAGCACAAGAGATTCGATGAGGGGAAAGTTAGAAGTGGATTGAGTGATTAGGACTGCATTCAGAATTAGTGCAGCCACTTAGCTGAGTTATATATTGCTGAGGACAAAAGTACTATTGTTAAGTGCTACTGTTGAGTTGCAGCGGTATTGAATCACATTTCTTCACACAGTGCATTCATCCTGGTGGATCAGTCGACAAGCTCAGGGGTCCTAAGACAAGCAATTGAGCTATATTCAGGAAAAGGTTGGGTGGAACAGGATCCTTGGGCTATTTGTCTCTTCTACAAATTACCAGGTTCCATTGTGTTATCTTATTTACTTTTGTTTAGCAAATTACTGGAATGAAGCAGTCATGTTTAGTTTTTCCTCTTAATACTTAGATTCTATGAATCTGCTAGTGGAATGCTTAAGTCTACATTTAATTAGGAAATTTTACTTGCATATGGTTATATGAATAAATGAACCTAGAATTAGAAATGATTGAGTAATGAGTAAAATTTTCTTTCTGCATTTTTCCAGTCACCTTACGATGAAGTACTCTAGTACAGAAGGATTGTTTAGCTGTAGATAGGAATGATTATACATGGATAAAATGATATGAACTATTAGTGAATTATCGAGTTTCCATAGAAATAAATAAACAATCTTTTCTTCTGATAAGTTTATCAGCAATATCTTTAAGTAACTGTGTTAACATGGGAAGATTTTTATTGTTATTTTTTTAAGCTTTTTAGCATAATAATCCATTACTAGAACTTAACCTTGTATACAAAAACCTCTAAGGATATTAAAAAGAGTCTATACAACAAGTTTTTGTCACATAGTCATTAAACTGTGTGAAGTATAGCATATTAACAAATATTGTAATACAATCTGATTTATCACCGTTAGTAAGAAAAACCATTCATTATTCTAATACTTTGAAAACCTAAATCATAAACATATCACTATATTCATATTGCAGTACATTAATTATGTACTTAGTAAACCTAGCTGTAACAATCATTATAACTCTAATATTACTATTAATATTTGCAAACTGTTCTTCTAAAACTCTACTCTTAAATGTAAACCTTCTTATCAAATTACAGAATCTATTTAAGAAGAAAAGAAGATTCCACAGCTAGCAAATAATTAAAAATAAGAGAACTGTATACTTCAGATAAGGAACAAATCTTATCTCTTAATTCTATATCCAATAGCTAAGTAAGTTGAAGGATAAATTCCAACTTTTCCATTTAAAAAGGAAAACTATCAAAATCCAAATATTGCTTATAAAATATCAAAAATCGAAAGTTAACATTTTAACCTAATTATCAAAACTGTTTATTAAAAACAAAACCCTAGGATAATCCTTTACATTAAAGCTTTTACAAATAGAATTCGAAACAACTATTTTGCCCATGGCTTAACCAATTCGCAGCCGAAGAGTATTTTATAACCAATTATTGTCATAGCAAAAGAAAAACATTTACCGAGCTTAACGCACTATGCAACTAAAAATGCATGCTAAACAGATATTTACACTATGGCCGTAAGCTCTGCCCTTTTAAAAACAAAATAATTATAAACAGAGTCTTCATTTTATCAAAATTTAACCAACACAATCACCATATGGTTCAACTCTTAAAAACCAAAATGCCTTAACAGATTCGTAGCCATGAAATAGTTATAATGGCTGAGCAAGAGGCCAAGAAAGCTTCCACATAACTTAATCACAGTATGCACAACGATTACAAAACCCTGGAACAGTTTTACATTTACCCTCAAGCGTTTTTTAAAAGAGTCATAGCTCACATGTGAAACCCTAAGGATCATCACTAAGGACGGCCTTACAACCTCCACCATTTCTTTTCCAAAACCAAACAGCAAGCTGCTATGAGTAGTATGAACACCGTAATAACAAACTAAAAATACCATCGACAACACTGCAAACACAATTAATGAAGGGTACCCAAGGTTGGGACCGAGGCTTACCAAGCCTTTCTCGCTCACCCTTCAGCTTTAGAGGAATCGTCTTCAACCTTCAATGGTATATTTTTACCTACCATAAAACAAGCACAGCTTAGAACTGTAAATATTTAGCATGGTATAAATAAGTAAAAGAAAATAAAAATGCTTGGAGGAGTCAATATGACTCACCATATTTAGTATTAAGCATGTTAACGCCACGGCTGAGCTTGAATAACAAGATAATGGCAAAGAACCCAAGTAGTAATCCTATTAACGCCACGAGTGAGCTCGAAGAAAATGATAGTGGTGAAGAACCCAAGCAGTAAGCCTAGAAAACGCCATGGGAAACAAAGAGTGCATTTGTTGCAGAGACTCAAGGAGGCAGAGGGCCTGTCGGCTTATTTCTCCATCCAAACAAACAACTGTTAAAAGCCAAGCAAGTTTTTAGGGCAAAACATGAATGTAAATGCATAGGGTTTAACGCCAAAACCCTCCTTCTAGCGAGCATCCACCACATGGATCCCACTACTCTTGAAATACTTTTTAGTATTAATATAGTTTAACCTGCTTGTAATTATGAAAACATAATATTATTACAGTTGTTAAAAATTGACAAGTTATTGTATGCAAAGTAATACTATTACTTTTTTTTTAATTTTAAACAAGTCATTGTTTGGTATGATGAAGCTTTGAGCTAGTTTAGTTTATAGTTATTATGTTATCTATGTTGAGGTTTTAGCTAAGTTGTAGTTGTTATTAATACATCAACTACATGCCTAGGTTAGTATTGTTATTTTGTAGTTATTCTATAGTTTCCAAAATAATAATGATAATTTTAGGGCTTAGGAAGTTCTAGGATTAACATGGTTAAAGACCATAGTTATAAAACAATGGGAATGTATTCTAGTATTACAAACAACTAAAAGCATGTTGATGATTATATACAATCAATCACATAATTTATTTGTTTAAAACAAATGATCACGCTATCAACTCCAAATTGTTACCAAGGTAGATTAATTTTTGCAAATGACCTAGGAACTCTTACACTTCGATAATTTAGACATTAATTAGCATCACCTTGGTAGTTGAAGATTGAGACAAAATATTAAAGAAATTTCTTAACTTACTCATTAAGTCTTCCGAGCCTTAAATTCTTACATCATAAACCTGGAAGTAAGTTTTTACCTGTGAGTCATGTACAAGCATCGGATATGTGTTAGATTTGAAAAAGCTAAGTAAGCCCCGGGCTAACCTCAAGCCCCCTTCAATAAGAAAAGAAAATAACCATCAGAATCATACACATTATTACAAATAAACCAATGATCTGAACTCAATAATTCTTAATACATTAACTTTTGATGAATAGTTCTATTCAAGACTGAAAATCAATACAGATTTATTACGGTTAGTGGCATGAGAATTATAAGTTAGTAAGTAAATTATGTATCCTTTTAGTTACAATTAACTAAAGAGTATTAACTCCTATGTTTTTCTCTTTATGTCTTATCTTTGTAAACTATCTGTTAACTAGACTAAAGTTAGTTATTAAACTAGCATTTTGGCTAAGATTTAGAAATTAATATCACATACAAAAAAAATTTGTGAATTTTTTGGGGATGTGACAGGTATGTTCTCTGTCTGAGCCACTAATGCTTCAGGTAATTGTGGTTGTTGGGAAACATGCTGAGGTTTATGTTTCTTTGGCTGAGGCTCAACCTCTTGTACCTATGTCTAGATCTAAGCACTGAGCTTCACTAGACCTTGTTTAAATTCTTCCCCTCTTTGCAAGACTTCCACCTCTTGTGAAGAGTGAGTGCTCCCATTGGTTTCTATGACATATTTTCCCTTATCTTTGTACTACAATATTGAAGTAAAATTTGTTTTTTGTTTTTTGTCTTGCTTCTCTCTCCATGTTTTCTCTATGAACCTTTTCCTCTGCATTAAAACTCAATTTTCTAAAATGAAGGGTAGATTGCTTCATATCTTTCTGATATTTGAAAAGATGGAACTTTACCTCTGTATCAATGATCTTTTCCAGTGCTTCCCAAAAATCGACAGATGCCCTATACATGGAGTCATTTGGCAGATCCTCATGTGCATAATTAAACTTAGCCCTTTCTTGAGCAAAAATTCTATCAAGGTAAGCCTTAGGATCATGCATTCTTTTGGGAGCTTCTCCTAGGTTCATAGTCGTAATTTCCTTACCCAACAAAGTTGCAAGGGTAGAATTCTGTATAACCAAATAATCTAAAGACAGCGGGAACTTGGGCCAACACTACCTCTTATGCTTAGTCAATTTTGGATGGGCGCCATCGATGACTGTCTAGAAGGAAAATTCATGTAAGACAATGTAATCTAGAACAATTATGGGCAATAAATGGGCAATGTTGCTACCCCAAATTCTGAAATAGGAGAAATATTCCCTGACGTACCAATCTCCATGTAAAGTAATCAAATCCCTAGCTCTTTGTGAAAATGTCGGAGCATCGTCCTTGAAGATATTATGATACATGTAACCTGAGAAAAGGTCGCAGATGTCATATATGTGAGGAACAAAATTATCCTCCCACATGTCAGAGTAGTAAATATGGACCGGCAGGTAATCCTTCTGTCAATTCCAACATAAGTCGAGAAATTCCGAAGTTGCATAAAAAACGTCCATGACATAGGTTGAAATGTAAAATTGAGGTTTTCTGTTTGCCGCAATTTTCTGGTATTTATCAAATTCCTATTGCAAGTTAACAGATAAAATATGAGCCCAATTAAAAGACTCACCTATAAGAAGAATGTGGTGAGCTGTCAGAACCCATTCTACTTTGAATAATGTGCAATTCGCCAACCCATATAATCGACAAAACATAGCTGCAAGCATCGAATATGGTTCCCTAAACCATGAAGTAGGGTAGGTATTACCTGGTTGTGGGATAAACAGGGTGGGATTGTCCATCCATGGTTTCACCACTTCTTCATAATTGAAGCGGGAGGTTGCTTCATCCAAGAACTTATGACTTAGTATTTGTTTTGGGGGTCCGAATGCATAAGCCTTGGAAAACATATAAGGGTTGAACGCAGCCAAAAAAGTACCAATGTGGTCATTGAAAATGTGGTTCTCAGGTTTAGCGTGGTCGAGTACCCACTTCATTGTGTCTGTTTAGGGCATAAATGCTGGTATAGCGGCAATTAGATGGATTTGTGATCTCCGAATTCTAATATAAGTCGATTGGTCATGAAGAATGGCCGAGAAATCATCATTATCGAAGATAGAAAAGATTATCGACTAGTCCAAATGTAGGTTTTTCAAAAATGCGCCCACTAGTGTCTGTGAAGATTCCCGGATCTGGGTCTTTGGACTTCTGCTCTTGCAGAGCTTTCTTTGGCCTTTTGTCTCTAAGCGCAGGAGATGCCATTTCTACTCGAAATTTGGTGACCATGGTCAAAACTTAATACAGTGTAAAAAACAATAGATTAAATGGTCGTAAAGAGTTAACTTCTCGAAAGAAATCTTTCAAAACCAGTGAAAAATGTAAGCTCGAGTGAGAAGAAAGCGCAGTAAAAATATCCTGGCACAGTAAAAATTACAAGTAAAAAATGGTAAAAACCTCAGAGATTCGAATAGACTATATAGCCAAAACCTCGATGGCAAAAAAAAATTAGACCGTAGATCTAGCAAAAAAATAAACAGCTTAGATAAAGGCGCGCAACTGAACCTTCGGAAATAAAAAGTTTGGGAAAGTTTGGATTTGGTGTTTTCGGCTTCCGTATTCTACACAGCAGAAAGCAGAAGTCGAAAAAAAATTACTTGAACTAAAAACATATCGAGGTTCCGCATTCTGCATTTCGCTCTACGGAAGACGAAAATTGGAAGAAAACAAAAATTGTGAAAAGAAACAATAAAGTTCTAATTTCTGCATTTCACACTATGGAAAGCGGAAGTTGGGAAATAAGAAAAATAAAAAAATGCAAAAAATACTTTTCTGTCTTCCGCATTCTGCACAGTAGAAATCGGCAATCAAAAGGAAAGGAAATTTTTATTGTGAACTTGTAACTTCCGATTTCTGCATTATGTACAACGGAAAGTGGAAGTTGGAAAAGCAACCGTTTTATAAACAAAAAATGACTATTCCTGTAATCCACATAAGAGGAAGGCGGAAGTCATGAATAGATTTCCCCAATGACTTGAAAAAAATGATCTCCGCGTTCCACACTATAGAAAGCGGACTGCAAAAGGCGGAAGTGCACAAAAAATGATACTTAAAACATAAAAGGTGCTTCTGAAATCATCAAAATCCCAAAAACACAAGACCAAGGAGGATGCGAAAAGAGGAAGAAAACAAAAATTGCGAAAATAAACATCAAAGTTCTGATTTCTGCATTCCACACTATGGAAAACAAAAGTCAGGAAATAAGAAAAATAAAAAAATGCAACAAATACTTTTTCGTCTTCTGTATTCCGTAGAGCAGAATTTGAAAGGAAAGGAAAATTTTATTGTGAACTTGTAACTTCCAATTTCCGCATTCCGCACAACAGAAAGTGGAAGTCAGAAAGACAATTGTTTTATTAATACAAAATGACAATTCTGCAATCTGCATAGGCAGAAGGCGCAGGCCAGGAATAGCTTTCCCCGATGACTTGAAAAAAAAATATGTTGTGTTTCGCACTGTGGAAAGCAGATTGTAGAAGGAGGAAGTGCCTAAAAAATGATACTTAAAAAATAAAAGGAGAACATGAAAGGACTAAGGATAGAAGTTGAGTTTTCTGATTCCAAAGTGCGGAAGTGCAGACGGGTGGAAAAGTGGAGAGTGCAGAAGTGTGGAATGATGGAAGTGTGGAAGTACAGAGGTTCATAAATTAGAAAAGTGAGGGAAGTGCGGGTGCAGAAGTGTGGAAAGGAGGCATGTTCGGTTTTGAGGTCTATAAACGAACAGTGCCATGAGGAAAGTTCTAGAAATAAAGGGCCTACATGATCAAGTGGCCCTTAGCTAAGGAAAGGGTTACCTTATTGTTGGTGACCTCACTTATCCTATTGCCAGTGCGATTTTGATTTTTATATATAAATCTTTTTGAATCACTAAATACATTATCGTGATTTGAGAAATTGTTGTTCAACAGTTTAAGGGTTGAATTGGATGCTCTCAAAAATTTAAGGGTTTAATGCCACCAAATATGTGGATTAGCCCATCTGCTAGAACCAATAACATCATATGCTCCTTTCACATTAAGTTGACCATCTTTCACATACCAAGTCCATAAGAGTTTATCCTCCTCCTCATAGAGGAAAACACCAATTTTTTTGAGACCAATGATATAATTATTCCATTTTCTATGGAGGGGAGAAGGGAGGTTAAGACCAGTGGCATTTTTATAGCATTGTGGATCCTGATTATAGCCACCCTAGTTGTATATTTTCCCTAACATAGTAATTCCATGGGATCTAAGATCATGTACAAGTTACTGGGATAAGTAACATAAAGCAATTCCATCAAAAATTGCGTCTCCAAATATTTTTATTTGAAATTTGATGCCCAGGCTCCAAGCAAGCCAATCTTTGATCACATACTGAGATTGGAGAATCCATAACCAGCACTTCGATCCACACTGAATGGGAGGAACAACACATTGAATCTAGTCAATATATTCATGGAAAATATCATCTACTTCAAACATACCCATGGGTCACTGGGTGATCATTTGTTTTCTAGGCTTAAAAAGAAGAAGGATGAAGATAGCAAGGACTACTTGGATACATTCCTACAAAATGTAGTTGTGAATTCCATTCTTTCTAGCACGGATACTCATCCATAGCCATGAGTTGGTTTTTCTGGTTGATAATTCAATATCCCCATGTTGAATACAAAGTGTATTGAAGATCCCTTGGTGTTTGGAGATGTTGATGAATTAGTTTACCTAAATGTGAGTTAAGTGAGACTAAGGATTTATCTTTTTGTTGATCCACAAAACTCTAAATATGATCTTAAGGATGACACCTTACCTAATGGCACATTTGAACCTCAAGGAACAAGTATAACCTATTCAATCTATTGAGTTTAGAGGTTAGAATCCATATGGGGGTTAACTGCTTAGAGTCCAATCCTGAGAGGTGGATACAAAATGGAAGGTTTGAACTTCCTCGTGACTATTATATGCTTGTTGCATTCAATGTAGGACCTTGAACATACCTAGTTAAGGAATTAACCTATTTTCAGATGAAATATATAGTTGTTTGAATTCTACCGCACCATTAAATTTCATTGGTTTTGGGTATTTTTAACCCCATCAACAAAGAATGCATTTTTGTGTTAATATTTTTAAATTTACCAAGAAACAGTTGGTGCTAAAGTGGACCTAGAATGCGCCTGGTTGTGCACCTAGACAACATAGCACGAGGAGAATTTAAATGTAATAGATTTGGTATGCTAAAGTGGACGAAATTTGTGTCCATTTTAGCACCATTCAAATATAATGGTCATAGTTTTTCACATAGACAACCTAACATAAGGATAATATAAATGTAATTGAATTGGGATGCTAAAGTGGACGCAATTTATATCCGCTTTGTCGCCATGGCAATAGAATGTGCCTCATTTTGCACCTAGCGAACCTAGCATAAGGAGAATTTAATTGTAATTGATTTCATGGTTTTGTTTAGTTGAAAGTCTTTAAATTTTAGCTATAGTGAAATAAAGGATCTAGTAGAAGTGTTGAGGATCTTTGGATGGGTAATGAAGGTGAATTCAAATATAATGAGTTTGTTAATTTTTGTAATCACGAATAGGTTTTTTAGGTTATTTGATGTTTTTTAAATGACCAAACTAATTTGTTTTAGATATAATAAAAAACTAGTGATAAATAACATCTAAAAAATCAAGAAAATTAAATACATTCATTTGCATTAACATCATGTGTTCATAATTACCATTGAAATAAGAAATATTAATCAATCCAAAACATCATCATCCTCGTCATCATCATGACTGCCATCCTCCTCCTCATCATCACCATTATCATTAGAATTTGTGTACACTTTAGCACCATCCCTATATAATTCACCTAGTTTTGCACCTAGAGAACCTAGCATAAGGAAAATTTAAATGTAATTGATTTGGGATGCTAAAGAGACAACATGACATAAAGAGAATATAAATGTAATTGATTTAGGATGCTAAAGTGGATGCAATTTATGTCCACTTTATCATAATCCTGATAGAATGTGCCTAATTTTGCAGCTAGACAACATAGCATAAGGAGAATTTAATTGTATTTGATTTGGGATGCTACTCTAGGTGCTAAGTGTACATAGTTTCACACCTAAATTGTAACCATATATGCTTTAAATTATAGCAATGATGATGGCCTAAATGATGATGATGATGATCTAAATGACAATAACGAGAATGTTGTTGAAGATTGTGGAATCATGTGGTGAATTATTGAATTTCTCGACGTTTCGGGTAGACTAGTTCAACCCTTCTTCATGAGAGACAGTGTGAAGGAGCTTGCCTTGTCATTTTTTACCTAAGTTTCCTATTTAAATAGTGGATTTTTTTCTTCAAGTTAAGTTAATTTAAATGGTTAATTTGCTTTCAAGTCGGCTTTATTATTATTATTTATTTAAATTGTGTATATATTAATTATTTTTAAAAAAAATCTTATAAAGTTTTTAAATTAAAGTTTGAAATTGTAATAGTTCATTTTTAAAAGATTAGTATGATAAGTGCATTATTATTTTTTATTAAAAAAATTAAGCGGATTTAAATAATTATGGATTTTAAATTGTGTATATATATTAATTATTATAAAAAAAAATTTAATGTTTTAAAATTAAATTAGGGTTATATTTGAAATTTAATTAATTTTTGAAAATGTAATTCTTTATTTAATTTTATTAGATTAGTATAATAAGTTTATTATTAATTTTTGTTTTTTATTAAAAAAAATTAATTAAAACTTTAGTATTATAAATAAGTTTCCTAAAAGGAAACACAATAGTGTTTTTTTTAAGAAAACTTTAATTATTTTAAGTAGTTTTTATAATATTAATTACAATATAAGTTAAGTTTTTTTTGTAAAAAAAAATTATAGTTAAATTTTAATTGTATAGTATTTTTTTATTAAAAGAAATTATTTTTAATTTTTTAATATTTGAATTAATTAGTGTGTAAGATTATAATTAATCTCCAAAGTTTCCAAAAGTTTAGTGAGGTTTCAGTAAGTGTGAATATGGTTCAAAAATTATAGGTTTTAGACTAGGTTTTAAGTATAAGTGTTTTTTAATAAATTCTAAATAGAGGGTTATGGTTGGGAGTTTTTAATTAGGGTGATGATAGGTGTCCAAGACTTACTCAATTTCCACCCATCATACCTATTGATGTTTTTAGGGTGCTTGTCGATCTCGATGGCTTCTCTGACGCGTCGTTTTGTGTAATGATCAATCCTAGCAATGGCGTTTGTGTCTTCAATGCATATGTGGTGTTTGGAAGTAACAGAGTGCTCAGCTAGTGCATATTTTTTAGTGCGTTCATGGATAATGTCACCACTATTCCATTTAAGTCTTAGTTGGATTGAACGACTTGTTTCACCAATATAAACCTTCCCACGGGACACGACAAAAGTGGATGCAAAAGTGGATGCAATAGTAGATGCAAAAAAAGACGTAAACATGGATGCAAATATGGGTGCAAAAGTGGACAAAAAAATGGATGTGAAAGTGGATGCAAAAGTGGGTAAAACAAAACTAGATGCAAAACTAGACACAAAACAAGATGTAAACTTTGATGCAAAACTGGACGCATGTCAAGGGGATACAAAAAATGAAGCAGAAGTGGATGCAAAAGAGGATGTAAAAAAGGATGCAAAAGTGGATGAAAAGATGGGTGTAAAAGTGGAGGAAAACATGGACGTAAAAGGGGGCGCAACAAGAGTAGATGTACAAACTAGGTGCAAAACTTGGCGCAAAACTGGGCGAAAAACCTAATGCAAAACATGGTAAAACCTGATGCAAATTACACCATAATATGTGCCATATTTAGAAAAAGGACGCAAAAAAATGCCTAAAATAGCACCAACCAGTGAAATTAAGCCATTTTGTCCAAAAAATGAAGAAAAATACATTAAAAGATGGTCTAGATGCAAAAAAGGAAGCAAAAAGAGACGCTAACCACAGGGTTTTGTTGAAGTGAGAGGTCATCGCTACATTATACGTATCAAATTCTGTGAGGTCATGAGGCCTGTATTAAGAGGTCAAGGAATCAAAATATTTATCTGAAACTCCAAGATGGGGTCGGGCCTCTACATTTATACTGCATATGGATTTGAGATTGGTTCTGGGTCAGCACCCCAGTTTAATTATAATTGATTCTTTGAATAGTTAAAATATTGTTCTTGGTACGTCCATCGGTTCAATTATTATATATTGGATCAACTCCTATGATGTTAAAGGAACTCAGCCTGGTGAAGCTACATCGACTGGTGCAGCTGGACGTTTGATGGTCGCAGATCATGAATATAGTTATATTGAAGTTAGAAAATTACTTCAGACGTATGGGACTTGCAGGGACTCTTACCTTGTCGAAGGATCGACAACTAGCTATGATGCTTCTAGATAGGTATCGATATGGTACTGGTTCTAGTACCTAATTCGTAATTGATGTAGGAAGCTAATTTTCCTTTGGCACATGCTTAACCGAGTTTGCTTCAATGGTGCAGCAGGGATACAGATGGTCAAGAGAAAATTCGTACAATTGCTTTGTTTGATCTCTGAAGATCGAGGTGCATGGAAACAATATTACTAATTGAAGGTACACAATTTACAAGATTTACACTTCATTGTCAAATTTGCAATTTTCCAGGACACAATTAAAAATGACTAACATAAATGACTAATTCATATTCTTCTAGCTAGTCACTTTTTATGTCGTGACTAAATTCGTCATTTATGNTCATATTTGTTAACTGGTGACTAAATTAGTCGTTAATTTTAGTCGTTTATAGTTGGGTCAATCAAAATTGCTCATATTTAGTAGTAAATCACTTGAAAACCCGTGGTGACTATAATTTTTAGTCACCTAGTAGCTAATTCATCATTTTGTACAAGTGATAGTGGGAACATATTTTAAATAATTTTCCTTCATAACAGTGCTCTAAAATCCATTACCAAAGAGACAATGCCAAGGGCTTTTTGTAGTCAATGCTTTGCCAAAATTGTAAATATTATTGGTGCCCCATCCTCAATAGATCTTAGGTTGATCTATAATATCCCAATTTTCCAGATGATATTTGAATTGTGTATTCCTTCCCACCCACAAGAAAGCTAAACATTTTTGCAGAATTTTGTCCAAAATATACTTTGGAATTTTCACTGATGCCATCCAATAAATCGGTAATTTTTCTAGGACATATTTCATGAGAACAATTCTATCTATGATTGATATCTAGCCAAGCATCCAATTTTCAATAGTTTTTTCACTTTTTGAAGAATCCAAATCCAATCTACAACAAGGTAATTATTTGCTTTAATATAGAATCCCAGGTAACTTATGCTAGCATCTAAGGGCTTGGCTTTGAAATTGAAAGTATGCTCCAAGAATAGTTTGAAGTCTGTGTCTACCTCTGCCATGAGAAAGATCAGTTTGTCAACATTTATCATGATGCATGTGGCCTCAGTGAAGGTCTTAAGGAAGTTATTGAATATCCACCACTTTGATTCAATGCCTCTACTAACTAAAAGAATGTCGTCGACAAAAAAGAGATGTGTGATACAGATGGAATTCGTGATTTTGATCCCCATAAGACTTCCATTCAGTTTTGATTTTATAATCAAAAGACTAAGACTTTCCATAATCAACAAAAATAACCATGCGGAGAGTGGACATCCCTGGAACTTCTAAAGAAGGAAGTAGGAGAACATTTACTAAAACGACAAAATTGGTAGAGGATATGCACCCCATGATCCAAGAAGTCACATTTATGCTTAAACCAATATGCAAAAGAACGAGTCTCAGAAATCCCCAATGAACCCTGTCATATTCCTTGGCTATATCAACCTTTAATATCATCGCTTTCATCTTATTTGATTTGATACAATGCATGCTTTCTTGGGAGACACCTATACTGTCAAATATCTACATGTTTGTCAAGAATCCAAATTGATCCTTTGAAAGGTAGGAAGATAGAACATGTTTTAGATGAGACGTAATACCCTTTGATATCACCTTATAAGCCATATTGCAAAGGGATATCAGACAAAAGTATTCAAAGGAGGTCGGGTTTGATTTTTTTGGAACAAGGGTGAGAAAGGCAACATTTAAAGCCCCGTGAACATACCCCAACCTTATGGATTCTTCAACAATATCAAACATCTCATTACCCATGGTAATAAAATATTCAAGGTAGAATTGAACCGTCCAACCATATGGGTCGGGGATTTTTGAATTTGAAAAGGTTTTTAACATGAAATACAAATCCTATAGGGTAACAAGTGCCTCAAGCTTCATATTGTCCTTAAAAAAGAAAATTCTAAGATAAAATTGAACAAGATTCATCTAACTAATAATAGACATGGAATCAGGGTCTTTAGAATGGGTATGAAAATAATTATTGCACCTTCTTTTAAGTTTTGTTGTGTGTTAATAAGATAGCCATCAACATGATTTATATCCCATGTAGTATTGAGAATGCCTCAATTCTAAGCATATCAGTGAAATAAAGAAGTGTTTTGATCCCCATAGGCCATCCAAATTGCATGACTTTTGGACCTCCACCGTTCTTCCTCTAATTTCAAGATATTCTGTTTTTTTGTTCAAGACTATTAATTTAGACTTTATTAGTTTCGAATAAGACACCTGAATTGTTACAAGTGAAGAATTATTGTATATGTATTTTAGTGTCCTCTAAGTCTTTTTTTAATTCTCTTTTTTTCCTTTTTTCCTGGGATCACACAATTTCCTTAATGGCTCTTAGTTTTTTAGAGAAATTTCCCATCTTTGAAACCAAGCCCTATGAATTAACAATGGTCCAGGAATTTCTGATAATATCAACAAGATATTTTTCTTGAAGCCAAGAATGATTAAGTTTGAAAGGATAGAAGGTTTTTTCCATACCTGGGTCAATCGACAAGTAATCAGATAAGGGTTCATTATGTGTCCATGAGCAATAATTCCCAAGAGAAGCTGCTAATCTACACACAATGAGGAATCTATCAAGTTATTTAGAGATGCTAGCATCATCAGTGTGTCGATTATACCAATATGGATGAAGGTGGACAAATGTGACCTCAATAAGATCAACACTTCTTATCATGTCTGTAAAATAATCAAAGATGGGGTCTAGTCAGGCAGGTGGTCCCTAGATATATGAGGCAGAGATAGTCAAGTTTAAATCCACTGCAAGAATAATCCATGTATCATCCAGTATAGAAGATTGGATAATCTCATCCCAATAAGATATATGATTCTGGTAGGGTCCGTAACAATTGAACACCCTAAAAATCTATGATATACCCTTGTGAAATTCCCTCCAAGAGGATTCCACCATAGGATAGATAGGTGTCAAATTTTATAACCCTAGGGTTCCATGATCATATTAGACCACCAGAAAGACCGATCAAGTCAATAGTGCACATATTCCATCCATGAAGGAGTCTTTCAAGGATATCTCTATCCTTGTCGCCACTTAACATAGTCTCTTGTATAAAAACAATCAACCCAATCAACCCACCTGGGAAGAGAACTGGTGCGTAGTACATCATTATATCGACAGACTATTTAACAAGATGGGCGGAGGCTGCATCAGTTGTGAATTACACTGCTGCGACCGCAACAAGGTTGTTATTTGATAACATTGTGACATGGTTTGGATGTCCAAGGATATTGATGAGTAACCAAGGGAGTCACTTCATCAATCGTACGGTAAGTACGCTGATGGAAGAGCTACAGATACAGCATAAGAAAAGTACCATGTATCATCCATAGGAAAACCGGACTGTGGAATAATTCAACAAAATATTGGAGCATGCGCTTACGAAGGTATGTAATGTAAGTCATGATGACTAGGACCTGAATATTCTAGCAGTTTTATGGGCATATAGCACCACTTGTAAGAGATTGATAGGGAAAACACCGTTCAAATTGGTATATGGGAAAGAGGTTGTCGTGCCTATGGAGTACATTGTTATGAGTCTGTGCATTGCAGTAGCGACGGATATGGACGATGAAGCAGCACTAGATGAGCGTATGGAGTAGTTGATGAACTCAAGGAGGGCTGCTTTATTTCAGGATTCCACCAACGCGTCGAGAAGGATTGACAAAAGGCGTGGAATGATCTCCACATAAAGAATAAACAGTTTTAGAAAGGAGATTTGGTATTGTTGTACAAGAGCAAGTATGAAGCATCGATGTAAGTTACATATGCACTGCTTAGGTCCATATTTTATTAATTCAATTACTTCAAGAGGTGCAGTTCAACTATAGCAGTTAGATGGAGTTATCCTGCCAAGGCTAGTAAATGGTAGCAGGTTGAAGCCCTGTTGGACGAGTCTAGAACCACGCGGTGCTTGAGGCACTGCACAATGAAAAAAAAAAGTAGATAGGATGATGGATGAATGGAAGGTGCACCAAGAGGAGGTGGTTGTGCAAGAGTAGGAGTTAGTAGGTCATGATCCGATAGCCACAAGGCTACAAGTAGAAATCAAATCAGTAATAAATGAAGACAGTTAAAAGTAGTTAACCAGCGACGCTTGTGGAAGTGATGCGTAATGATATCAGATCCTACCGTTGGTTTTAAAAATTAATGGCGGATTCATGTATTTAATGCATGATTTGGTCATGATGATCCCGTTGATTTGGTAATGATGAGTATGAGTTGATTGGGCGCTATAAGAACGAGATCGACACGGTCAAAAGACACCATTGTGCAGAATTGAGTTGAATTGCAGAGCTTCCAAGTTGTAGAGTGAGTTGTTGAGAAAGTTTGAGAAGATTGAGGAGGTTGTTAAGTCTAGAGAGGGTGCGTGATTATTAAGTCTTGAGTGGAATTGGCGCGGCATGCAGAGTAACCCAGACATAGTAGATATTTCGAGTGAATGATATTCATCGATCAAACCAATAGCAATCGTGGAAGAAGTAGCCAGTATGCAAGTCAGATCGTCAATGGTGCCGAAGAGGAAGAGAAAGGGGAAAAATCCTATCTCTCCAGTGCCACAGAAAAAATAGACTAGAACCTCCGTAAGGGCGCAAGGAGAACACACTACATATATGGGGTTGTCGAGCTCGGGAGTGGTGGAGTCTGCAACTAGAAAAGGAGTGTTTGTCAAGGACATCCCTGGATATATACCTCCTAGTCGGCCTGGTGCGAAGGCCAAGAAGCCCATGAAGCATCAAAAGTATCAGATAATGATGTCCGTGATACCAAAAGGGATGGTATGCACTTCTGACATTGTTCCTATGTTGATGCAAATGAAATATGAAGACCACAACCTACTTGCACAAGAGGAAGTTACGCATGAACCATATGTGTCAATGGTAGCGGTCAGAGGTGGGCCAATAGAGCACATCCCAAAGGAATGGGAGAGAGGGTTGGCTAGAGTCAGATTACTTAGGTTGACCAGTATGTCACATTTTGGGTGGTCGACTGAAGTGAATGCATGAGTGAAGCATCTTTTGGTGTGCTTCCATGGTGGGTTTTTATTGTTAGATGAGCCAGTTGAAGTCACGGTGGGGTTAATTTCAGAGATAACGGGGCTACCCAAGGATGGGCCAAACCCGTCAAAATATTTCTGTGGAAAAGATAATGACAAGAAGTTAGTGGAAACTCTGAAGAAGTGCTATGCTCCAGAGTGCGATGAGAGGGCATACTGCATTGATAGTATCAATGACCACGCGGTATGTATTGGCACAAGTATTTTGGCCAGTAAAGTGGTCAAGAAGAACCACCCAATTCAATGTAATCCAGGGGTGGTCACATGTGATGAGTTGTGTGTGCAAGGCATACAAATGAATTGGTCCTTTTGCCTATGAACCAGTTAGCAGAGGACGCAATGGCTGTGCAGGCAGGTGAAATACCATTCACATACAGTTGGATCCTCATTTTGATTGCATTAGTGGATTGGATGGATCCAGATGATTACTAGGGTATGGATGTCAAAGTAATAGAGGTATGCAATGGTGAGAAATATCAAAATTTATGGTGGGTCAGAGAAGCAGGGAGATTGGCAAACTGCTCGATCCAATTTTGGATCTACGGGAAGCGCTGCAGGCAGCAGCAGTAAAAGTGCCAAGACTGACGGAGGAAGTCGTGACAAAATATTAAAGGATTGTGTGGTTCGCAATTAGACCCCATGTTATTCATGTTCATGCACGGCGTGACACTAGCAAGAAATGGTTTCCAATGAGGTACAAGGTGATTGATGTAGAACTAAATTCAATGATTAATGATTGGCCTGCGGAATGGAAAAAACTAGTTAGTGTAGCAGAAGTCTCGACGGGGCCTTCGACAAACATGCCTAATGATCCTGTGTGCAAATATGACCAACAATATGATGAAGAATCATTGACTAAGGATAAATAGGTGCATGGACCAGGCTGTGAGCATTAGCACCATGTCAGCAATGGAAGCATAGGTAAACCGGCTTTTCAAGGTCGTTAACGAAGCAACTGATGCGACAACAAAGGAAATGAAGAAGTCAACACAAGATGGATTCATAGAGGTAAGAACCAAAGTGGATTCTTTATATGTTGATGTTTTGAAAAGAGCACCAGAGAGTGCGACTGTATAGGAGTTCGCGTCAATCAGCACTAAGCCCTAGGCTAGGAATGTTCAAATTCCCCTGACTGCAATTTACGTTGGATGAGAGGATTTGAATACCTCCCTGCACCTGTTGCAGAATATATCATTGGATATTAGCGTGTTTTCCACACAGATGTTGGTACACTTGTAGTGAGTTTCCAACCAGGAGTTGGTGGACAAGCAGAAAGAGACCGACGATCAATTTGTACGATCATAGGAGAAAGAGGAGGCAATGTAGAAAGAAGTCGATGAGTTGTGGCACGCTAAGGAGAAGTTGATGGAAGAAAAAGCACGGGAGATAGAAGAATAGAAGCAAGTGCAAGAAGAGTTGAAGACAAAGAATGTTGAGGCGATCACAGAGCTGAAGAAGGAGACAGACTACCTCATCATTGAAAAGGCCCACCTTTTCGACAGTTGAATACAAGTGGAAGAGGTAGTCGTGGATTCCTGTAAGCACGTCTATGAAAACACCGCAGAACTAGATGAGGTCACAAAATCAAGGAGACTTGGGGAAATTATTGTGCAGTTACAGAAGGACAACAACATTTTGAATGATCTAGTATATCTGGACACGCCTCCTAAGAAAATTTTCAAGCGAAAGATTTCCATAGAGGAAGTGGCAGCACAACTTGAAGAGATGGAGAAGGAAGTCAAGAAGGTGACTGAGGCAATGACAAAATTTTGGGGTAGCATCATCAAATATATGCAATTAGAGAAACTGACCAAGCAGTTGCAGGAGGATGAAGAGAAACTAGCGACACTAAAGACCGCATTAAGAGCAATGTTTCCAATCATCCAAATTACATGGTCGATCGAACTAAGGGATTTATGGCAACGGGTTGGAAAGGCTCAGGAGAGACAACGGAAGAGAAATAATTAGCTCAATGCATTCCAAGACATTGGTGCAAAACTATCTATGAAGGCAGTTGCCATGCTACAGGTTGTACAGGAAGGAAAGAAAGAAGTTGCTGACAAGATGGTGGAGCACCCATTGAAGTAGGATTTGATAGGGATTCAGGACATTGCTGAGAAAATTCAAGTGCAAATGAAGGATATCACTCAGCAGTATGAAGACTTTATACTGAATATCAATGAGTACACCATGTCTAACTGACGTGGCTTGAAGGTGAGCCACAAGATTTTGTTGGGGGCCTGTTGGCAGGGGTTTTGGATACATTAGTTGCGAATCATCGTGGATGTTGCACAAGCTCAAAAGACACCACGCAAGAGGAATATTAGCACGCAAAGAAGGAATTAGAATATCTTTTATATTTTGTGTCACCTTTTGTTGTTTTGGACCATATTTTGTGGACATTGGTCATTATTTTGTAGAATTAGTTAAGAATTAGTTAGAAGTTGTCTAAGTGGACCTTGAATGTAAAGGCACAAGCCTATATAAGTAAAAGTAGAGTGCAAGCGTTAAGAGGTTGGTCTCACATGATATTGAGCTAGATATGGATACACACTACCCGACTGAGATCAGTTGATCTGTGAACTGTGTTTTTTGAGCGAAAGTAATATGACAAGGAGGAAGTTGATCTGAATTACTATGTCTTTCTGTTTTACTGTTTTGTTGTTTTCTGCAACTCTATGATGAATGTTAAGTGAATGGGCGACATGGATCTATGATGTAATGTTTTCCTGCTTTAAATGATGTTATTTTACTGGATCTATTTGCGCATCAGTATGGTTACTGCATTTGTAATGGAATAATGCGTTCTGATGAAGAACAATTATAAATGCTTCTGATTATGCTTAAGTAATCAGAACTGTTAATGTTGCACTGATTTGTTAAGACTAATTCCATATTGTCCCTTCCTATTCTATGGAAACTTGGTTCCATCAGCTCTCCATCAAACATCTCGGGTGAGACATCATCCTATCCGCGAGTGTTGCTACACAGGATAAAACATGTCTGGTCTGATGCTCAGGGAGATTGCGTTGGTTTGGCTATCGATAGTGTCGAAACTCCTGTCAACTGGGTTCTGTTAGTGGGGTTTGTGCCAACAACATGAAAACTCTATGGAACATACCCAAAACAAGCTATACTCCCAAGTGGAGTCGCTAGTTCTATTGTTTAAGGAAAATCTATCTTATGACACAAGGGTCTAGGGTCACCAACATACAAATATTCAACTTGCATACATACAACTATCTAGATATTTCAGAGAGAAATAGGGCAGAAATCACATGCACCTTATTTATGAAGGTTCGTCCTACATTTAAACCTTCACTCCAAATGCTTCAAAAGCTTCAAGATGATTAACACCTGCAAAAGAGATAGATACATTCCTACAGAGATATTATACGTTATATAAAGATGAATGAAACATTATAATTGCATATAAAGTAGATAACAATATATTTCATAAATCATAACATATAAGAACATTGATGCACCAATTGTGGAAGAAAATCTCTCTTTGATGATAAGCAACAGTGAATGAGACAACCTCTATTTGAGACAAGCCCTACTCTGCTGACCAAGGACTCAGTTCTCTTGCTCCAATATCCAAAGGTACTCCTCCAGCATAACCTTTCTCTTCTAAGATGCTTCCCCTAACCTCTACCCCTCCCCTCTATTTATACTTGGTGATCAGGGGGAGTTACGAAGGTTAGGATGGTTAGGGAGGTCGAGGATGTTATGATTATGAACCCAACTATCCTGACTAATCATTTTTTACTTTTAATTTTTTGGCTTAATGTAACCGTGGGTATGTATACTTGTAATTCATGAATGGATCGTGACTCCTGTGAAGGAAACCCATGAATGCATAGTGTGATCATATAACCGTAGGTTGCATATAGGGAAACCCACGAATGACCGGCGACATGCAATGGCAATAGTCACGATTACAGGTTATGCTCATTAAAAAACATAGGAAATACTGGAAGGAACAAAGTATATCAAGGAATATCTCCATCTATAGGTTTTTGGCAACTTCTATCCATAATGTCTTTTTGTGTACCGACATGCTCAGTGTCAGTACTCAAATGGAGAAGTGTCATTTCACAATATAACAGATAGCTCCAAATTATGCATCACATAATTAATCTCATGATCCTTTAAATTTCTCAACTCATAACATATCACATGTCCTTCATGCATAAGTACTCATCCCATCCCTTCAATGCAAGCATCTGTGCATACCACAAAATCCTTATCTAGATCCTAGGTCCCAGGTTCAACTTAGGTCACTTGAATTATGGTAAAATTCAAATGATGTATAAAATGGTGGACGACTTACCTTCAATTTCTTCCACTAAAGGTTTTTATTAAGGTTGTGTTCTTGGTAAACATCATAAGGAAATGTTTGATAAAGGTAAAATTTGTTGTGCTAAAGAACCATTGACACTAATTCATGGTGATATTTGTGGTCCTCTTGAAAATCCTTTATTTTTTCATGAAAACTATTTTCTTTCTTTTATTGATGATTATAGTCATAAATCTTGGATTTATTTTTGAAAACATAAAAGTGAAACCTTTAGTATTTTTTCAAAAATTTAAATCCATGGTTGAAACTGAATTTGGTAAAATTATTAATACTTTGAGAATTGATTATGGGGGGGGATTTATTAAAACGAATTGAATGCATATCTATCTAGGCATGGTATTCAACATTGAAATATTGTTTCTTATACACCTCAAAAAAACGTGGTAGTTGAAAGACAAAATAAAACTATGGTTGAAACAGCTAGATGAATGCTTTATTATAAAGGATTATATAAATGTTTCTGGGATGATACTATATGTTGTACTAACTATATCTTGAATAGAGTTCCTACTAAAGTAGTTTCAAATTGTTTTAGATAGATTACAGGTACATATTGAGGCTAAGGATAGTCTTATTCAAGTATGGAAAACCCTAGCTTCTTTATTTGGTAAAAGTGATGATGTTTATGCTTACTATCTTGAAAATAAAATCCTTGACTAGACCCTGAATATTTTGATAGAATATAGTCATTTTTTGCTAAAATTAAAATTTATAATGAAATATTGAATAATTGTGGTACAAGTTACAAGAAGATTGATAATGCTCTAACTATTTTTATAGAGAAAAAATTACCTTCATGTTTTGATGTGTTCATCCAAACTAGGAATAGGTCCATTGGAATGTCAAAGTGTATTCACAAACCCTCTTTTGAAGAGTTTTGTAAAGGTTTTATAAATGAGCAAGATAGATTAATTGCTATTGGTCAATTTTCTAATAATAAAGCTCTAATGGCACATAGTAAAAAGATTCTTGACAAGAATTTTAATAAAAAATCTAAACTACATAATCAAGGATCAAGTTCTATTGATGATGCTTCTAATTTTCCTAACATGGTATCAGAAGTCAGGTCCCAGGTGGAATTCCTTTGAGTTACATCGGATGGGGGTTGTTGGAGTATAGTATAAATGCCACACCTTTAATGACATAATGAATGGTAAAAGGAGTATTTTTATCCATTATAAATGTGGGATAACTCAATATTATAATATTAAGAGTTATTTTGTTTGATTTTTCCCTTCCAATGCTAGTTTTGACATCTTATGACATCAACTAGACATCATTACACATTTCAATATGATAGCTCCAAATCACGAGTCATATAATTCTTCTCATGATCCTTTAAATTTATTAACTCATAAAATATCACATGTCCTTCATGCATAAGTACTCCTCCCATCCCTCGAATGCAAGCATCTATGCATACCACAAAATCTTTATCTGGATCTATAATCTTTAAAATAGGAGTAACTCCTTTAGGCACTAGAAACTTTCATCACAGTTTTTCAACCATGCAAACTTTACATTCTTTCTTTGTAGTGATGTGATAGGATGTGATACTTTTGAGAATCCTTTGATGAATCTCTTGTGATATCCTGCTAAACCCATGAAATAGAAGACATTTATCACATTATAGGGTTAAGACCAATTCACTATAGCCTCAATCTTCTTGAGGTCCACTAAAATTCGTTTGTTGAAATGACATGACCCAAATACCGAATATTATTTGATAAAATTTGCATTTGGCTAGATTGGCGTACAACTTATGTTCCCTCAGCATGTGCAACACCACCCTTATATGTTATGTGTGCTCTTCTTCATCCTTGGAATAGAAGAGGATGTCATTTAGGAATAGCAACATGAACTTATCCAAATATTGGATGAACACATTATTCATGAGGCACATGAAAGTATTCAACACATTGACAAGGCCAAATGGCACAACTATGAACTCATAATGGCCATACTAGATTCTGAAAGTTATATTATGGATATCCTCTTGTTTGATTTTGACATAATGGTATCCTAACTTTAAGTCTTAGAAAATAGTTTGGATCCCTTTATTTGGTTAAAGAGATCATCTATTGTAGGTAATGGATACCTATTCTTAATTGTAACCTTATTGATCCACCTATAGTCAATACATAATCTCTATGTTCCATGTTTCTTCTTAATAAACAACATTGGTAAACTCCACGAGGACACGATTGGTCTAATGTAGTTTTATCCATTAGTTCCTAGAGTTGCATATTTAAATCTACCAACTATGGAGTGCTCATTATGTAAGGGGATTTAGACACTATGGATGTTCCTAGCACCAAATTAACTGTAAAATGTATATTCATTAAGGTGGCATCCATGGAAACTCTTCTGGAAATACATCCTTATATTCTTGCAGTGATGGATACTTTTCTAATGATATCCTTCTAACTTCTGCAGAATATCTCACATGAATTGCATATATTTGGTAGATATTCTTGAAGTACTTTCACAATTGCAACACTATAAATTTCCTTATTGAAACCTTCTTCAACACACCTTTTACTAGCTAAGGTCTTCCTTCATCATCAAGGAATTCAAAAAAATTATTATAACAATTAAAATTGGTGCGATGTTTTTCCATTCAATCCATGCCAATGAGGACATCATATTATCCTAGTGGTAGGATATTTAGTTCTGTTGCACTGGAGAGACCATCCAACATTATTGGGCATCCTTCTATCACTTCACTTACTTTCCTCTTTATCCTTGTGGCTAACTGAACCAACCATCAATTTCCATGTTTAATTTTCTTGTGTACAAAAACATCAACACTATTAGTGTGAATATAAATATGATTGGACCCTAGGTCAATCAAAATATAAATAGACTATGCGATAATATTACCTCCAAATTCCACCACGAATTCTTTGCAGTCTACCTAATGATCATCCAAAGTTGCATAGATTCTAGGAGTTGATCTAGCCATGTCTTCCACAGTAAAAACTACTTCAATGTTATATATCCTTCAAGGTTATATCTTCCTATGGAGGAAATTATATAGATTATTATTCTCTCCATATCCACAACATTTCATTGGTTCCCTGGGTCTTCCTTCTACCGACATAACTCGCTTAAATCTGCCTTGAGTTGGTTGCTCATGTCGAACATTTCTTGGATGACTCCCATAGTGTGGATATGAATTATTTCTCCTTGGATCAAAATATCCCTTGGGATTTACTCTTCCTACCTGAGGCTCCTCAAATCTACCCTTGTTTTTCTCATAGCAATCCATAGCCTTCCAAATATCATCATCCAAAGCCTTGGGCTCCACAAATTCGATTTTTTCTTTGTAATTCTGAGGAATCCCACTTAAGAATATCTGAATCTTTACCTTTTAATTTCTAAGGTAATTCAGATAACACAATAGCTCTAGGAACTTGTTCACATATTCCTCTGTTGTCATATGTCCTATATCTAGCTCATGCAATTCCTTGATCTTATTATCATAATGCCTTTCATAAAGGTATTTCTATTTGAAATACTTTTCAAAATTATTCCAGCCATTCTTTCTTTCTTTGAGACCCTTCACCTATTAGAGGTGCTCCCACCATATCGAATATCTTCCATTCACATTAAAAATGGAAATCCTATCATTTTCATTCCCATAGTATTCACAAATACTAAAGTATTTATTCATTTTAAGAAGCCATGCTTCAACTTCCTACCTCGTCTTACTCTCTCTATCAAATGTAGGTGGATTTACCTTCCTAAATTAATCATAGGAAAACACTTTACAAGGATTCCTTCTCTTATATATTTGGGATGAATTCTCTAAAATATCTTACGAGTTTCCTGATCTACTGAATCTTTTGGCTGAGGTGCTTGTTGAAGACATGCATATTCTCCTCTTGCATGAACCTATTTCATGTAACTAAGATCTCCCTATAGAGTGATTGCTTTCACTCTTTATGTCCTTTCTTCCATTGTTCTGATTTGATCCTAAATTATCTTTATGTCAAAGGTATATTAGGCTTTGCAATGTGGAAACACTAATCTAATGTTGATCTTCCTATGCATTAGTCATCCTTTTGTTAAAACTCCTCATAGTCTCAACCATTTATGGAGGTGTGATTTGTTCCCTCCTTTCATTGGATTATATGTATGTGTTACCACCTCTTGTGCACATATTCCCCCATAACATCCTCTTCATGTTCATAGGGATCTTGCACATCATCAACCATGATCATTCAACTAGTTAACTTCCTGATTTTTTTCTCACTTCCTTCTTTCCTTTTTCTATAATGGTCTTATTGTTGCTTCTAAAGTTGTGCAAAAAGGAAAGTTTCATTAGGCAACACATTAATAAATTATGATAGTTACTTTAACATTATCGTGCTTATCTCTTTCTACACTCAAAGACCAAATGTTGAAACCACTCCTCTTATACTGCTATGTCATGCCCCCAACCGCCTAAGTGGCCCATCAAAACCATGAGGGATGCTTTATATTTATTTTTATACTAAGACAAGTTTGTCTCTATTAATAAGTCTTTTAATGTGCAACATTCTATGACATATCACTTAATTCGCTAAGCGATGCACTATGTGAATCATACTTGGGTTTAAGTTTAATACTTCACATACTAACTTTAAACACTACACAATAGGATACGCTTATTACTTTGCATTACATAGTAAACTCCATGCATTGACTCTAATAATTGTACAAACCACCACGTGACAACCCTTAACCATTGTGCATCAATTGACATGCATGATAACCACCACATGGAAACTTTAACTGTTATTCATTGATTTCCTGTAGAGTTAGTGCTATATGTATAGTGTGACTTCAAATACAAGGCGTGCATATATATGTAAGTATTTCATGAAACACAATATCATACATCCATTCTTACATATCAAGAATCGTGATTATTAATACCAATACCATTTATAATCAAACCTACTAATACAACATTTATCATTTTAGATCAACATTCATATAATGAGACGTCAAATAAAAATTATCATGAATGTAACTTCTCTAAGAAACTTACTATGGAAGAGAAACATTCCATCCAACCATAAGCAATATGTCTATCATATACTATTTTTACTATGATTCCACCCCTGAGTTGAGCATGATTTTTCAAAGGAAGGGGAACTATCCAAGATCACTCATAGCCAATCAAACACATGGCCATATCCAATCCAACACATAGTTTGGTTAACAGGTTGTCCATGATCAGACATAATCAACCTCAAGCCAAGCAAGTGTACAACTGCATTAATAGGATGAAAACGTATTAGAGGGGAAATGCTAAATAGTAAAATCACCTTTGAATTAAAGGAAACTCTATCAAACTCAACCAATTTTGGGTCCACAATACCCACCCTACACAACACCAATAAGGTACCCTTTCACTGCTATAAAAGTCTCTTTGGTGTCGCCTTCCTCCAGGTTCTATTTAGTGTGTGCCTAGAAAAACCACCCTAACCCAATTATCTGTCAAGAGAATTCAACCTTAACTAGTCCCATTATCTGGTTCTATGATACATGCCACTTTGGGATTCCATACCAATTTGGTACTTAATACCACTATGTCAACATCTCGGGGTTATAGACAAAACATGTAAGGGAAAACACTCATATCTAGTTTACCTCTAGAATTGTCAACACCTTGTGAAAAATTGGCTAGATTGGGGTCCACATTACCCACCCCACACAACACCAAGAAGGTAACCCTGTATTGCTCAAAAGTCCCTCAGGCATCACCTTTCTTCAGTTGTTATTCAATGTGTGCATAGAAAGACCAGCCAAACCTCAAATCATATGCCAAAAGGTTTTGTCATCCAAGGTTTACAAATCTTAGTTGTGCACAGCCAACCAAATTCCATAGATTCACTCCAATAATTATCCAACTGACCACTCAAATGATAACATGACTAATAAGTGACCATACTCAATATGACATCAAACAACAAGGAACTAGGGATATCGGGCATGCGACTGATACTGGGGAAGGATTCAACAATTATAAGTATGCTACATATGATTCATATGTAAATTCACCATGGTTAGACACACCCATACAATCTTGGGAACAATCATGCAATCAAGGGAATACAACATGAATTCAGGTCACATAGGAATATTCTCCATGGCTAAGAGAATATACAACCCATTATGTCTCTAGAACAGTAACAGAACACATAGTGACTATACTCATGGGATTTCCTTTTGATTTCCAAACATGACCATGAACTAGAGCTATGAACCATTCTTTATTTCCCAAACAAAATGATAAACACACTAAAACACAGATTTTGACTCCTCCAACCCCATGACACACTCCTAGACATGAGAGTTTGGTTTAATCTGACCAATAAAACTATTTGCATCGACTTCCAATTGACAAATAATTTAAGGATGACTTAAATTCGACTGGTTTTTTCCCCAATAATAAATCCCCAATCCCATTTTTACAAGGTGACTAACACAATAAATCTCAAACCCATGCCTTTCTTTCCCCAATATAATAATTTTCTCAACTACCTCTCTCTTGGATGCCTTAAATTATTGGGGTGCATGAGTAAATTTAAAAATTGATGGCTCATATGTCCTCCCTTGGTCACTTGGCTCCCATTAATTTGCTTCATGGATTAATATGTCCCTTCCTAACCTTAGGAAAATCATGCCCTTTGCTCTTTTTGCCTTGCATAATCAACTATGGGTTTTATTTATTTATATCAAGCATATTTACATCACATTTACAATTCTACATGATTGACCAACACATGGTTCACTAACCATATTTACTGTTGATTTGTGCATATATATATGGGGGTGTTCCCATGAAGATGGGTAACACTTTTTGGAAAGCAAAGGGCGTGATTATGTTATAAACATACCTCAATCAATGGTTTTACTAACCCTCGATCGAGTGTTTTTAAATAACTCGATTGAGTATTTTCAATCGTTATAAGTATAAAATGAAACAAAAGTATAGAGACGGGTTAGAGATGTGTGATTAAGTTTTATAGATGAGAATGGTCCTATTTGTTTGTAGATATAGGCCATAGAGTAATTCAAGTTCTAAATACAATTGATCAGATTTATAACTCCAATTACTCAGTGACCAATATCTTCAAACGAATATCTAGAGAAAGTGGCAGTAGTAATGAATTTATTTGATTCTTCTTCAAGGTATTTATTATTAGCCACAAGTATATAATTTTTTATTGCAATTATATTTTATTAATTTAATTATCATGTAACTATATATTCGTCTTTCAATGAATTTAAAGAGCTCGATGAACCATAAATGATACGATTTTAAAAAAAATTGATTAAAAGTTTTTTTGGGTGCCCATGTATTCATGTGCATATATGAATTTGAGCACTCGATTTTTTTTAAATTAAAGTTAATAAAAACATGATCGAGCTAAGAAGCTTGATCAATATAAAAGATCGATCGATCTTTTGTCTAACCGTACATCAACCCTCAATTGAGATTTTTAAAAACACGTGTAAAGTCTCTATCAAGGGTTTTACATAGCTCAATCAAGCTAATAGTTTGATCGAGGGCTTAAAAACAAACTTTTAGCCCCCATTTCTAGAAATTTAATTTTACTTGCATCTTTGTCAAGATTAAACCCCATCCTTGGGTGCACCCTAGGTGGTGAAATTCATAACAATGGATTCGTCAATGAATTGTCTATCTATTGGCATATAATTTATAGCTTTTTGAATTCATATGATAATTCTTTTTTATTTTTTTTCAAACTTACACTTAAAACCATGTCTACAACTTCAAATCAAAGCAAAGAAAAATTAACATCATAAAAAAAATCAAAAGAGTATACGCCTCACATCTATGCGTCCCCTTTAAAAGGATTTTTTTGTTTTTTATTTTATTTTTGTAACCAATAAAAAAAATTAAGTGCACACACATCTGTACAAAATGCGATTAAAATTTTCAATGGTCAGTTTCATAAATTAAAAAAAAAAAGTGTTCCCTCATGTTTTTTGTGTAGATTGTGTTCATATATCTTTTTTTTTCAAAAACTATGCATTTATCACAAAATTATTTTAGATGCACACAAACCACTTGTTAACTTTTCCTTAAATTTACAAGGACGCACATGTCATTAAATGCAATTTCGAAAATTAAATAATTTTTTTTAAATATAGGTGGGAAGACAACATAAATCCCTACAATTTGTTTTTTTGTGACATGTCAAAATTCACAAAGAATATATGAGTTTTGAGAGATTTGATTTAATAAATGAGTAAAAAATCAAATTTTCACCATCATTTTTAGCCAAAAAGTGTTACCCATGTTCAAGGGAACACACACACACGTGGGATTTATTTTCCATGATCCTTATAATAACCAACGATATTACATAATTTGCATAGCATATGCCAAGGATCAAAACTAAGGACATTACAAATAATGTTTTTCCTTCTAAAAATAAAGGCAATATTTATAATAACATCTTAAAGTAAAAGTTTAATAGTTAACTCTCCAATCCTAAAATTATAAACAAATTGATACATATCACAGTGTCAATGTGGAATAATAAATACGATATCTATTTATTTATGAGGTGAATATGATGTGGATTTATCTTTTCTGGTGCTTTTATAAATGCGTTGAATACATCTATGTAAAAAAGCAAAGATATAGGAGTTAAAAAACAAATTTCTCTCCCCAAACTTTAGTTCTCTACTCTATTAATTCCTTATTATCTCTTTGTTGACTAGCATACATTCAGGGTAACAATTACATGCAAAATACCTCACTATAAACGTTTATTTAACTTCTCTACAATTGACGTACTGATATGCTATGATCAATGACTTCCCTTGACATCGTTATCCTTCCAAAAAAAACCACATTAAATTTTCATTATGCTCGTAAGTCCATCAACGGAGTCCACCTATACCAAAAAAGATGTCACCATACTCCAAAGTCCGTCATCACCATTTACTTATACTAGGGGGGAAAAGTTTGATGTGCTCCTAAGTGTGTTAACAGCTTCCACCTCTACCAGAAAGACCCAAGTAGTTATCCAAATAATCACACTAAAAATAAAGGTCCTACATGATTGAGTGGCCCTTGGATAAGGAAAGGGTTACCTTCTTGATGGTGACCTCACTTATCCAACTGCTAGTTCGACTTTGATTTTTATATATAAATATTTTTGAATCATTGAATACATTATTGTGTTTCAATTAATTGTTGCTCAAAAATTTAAGGGTTGAATTGAATGCTCTCCAAAATTTAAGGGTTGAATGCCACCAAATATGCGGATTATCCCATCTTCTAGCAGCAATAGCATCATATGCTCCTTTCGCATTGAGCTGACCATCCTTCACATCCCAAGGCCATAAGAGTTTATCCTCCTCCTCATAAAGGAAAACACCAATTGTTTTGAGACCAATGATATAATTATTCCATTTTCCATGGAGGGGAGAGTAAAGGTTGAGAGCAGTGGCATTTGCTTAGAACCACAGAACCTGATTATATCCACCCTATTCATATATTTTTGCAAACACAACAATTCCATGGGATCTAATATCATGTACAAGTTACTGGGATAAGTAACATAAAGCAATTCCACCAAAAATTGGGTCTACGATTATTTTTATTTGAAATCCGTTGCCCAAGCTCCAAGCAAGCCAATATTAGATCAAATACTAATTATTGGAGAATCCATATCTAGCAATTCGATCCACGCTAAGTGGGGGGGGGTGTGGACACATCGAATCTAGTCAATAGTGTGAACACATTTTAAATACGTTTCCTTCATAACAGTGCTCCACAAGCCATTTCCAAAGAGACAATGCCAAAGGATTTTTGTAGCCAGCGCTTTTCCAAAATTGTAGATATTATTGATACCCCATCCTCCATAGATTTTAGGTCAATCTATAATATCCCAATTTTCCATATTATATTCGAATTGTGTATTCCCGCACACCCACAAGAAAGCAAAACATTTTTGCCGAATTTTGTCCAAAATATAATTTGGAGTTTTCACTAATGTCATCCAATAAATCAGTAAGTTTTATAGGACATATTTTATGACAACAAGTCTGTCTCCAATTGATATCCAGTGTAGCATCCAATTTTGCAAGATTTTTTTCACTTTCTGAACAAGGTATTATTTGCTTTAAGATAAAATCCCGGGTAATTGATGCTAGCATCTAAGGGCTCTATTTTGAAATTGAAAGTCTGCTCCAAGAATATTTTCAAGTTTGTTTCTACCTATACATGAGAAATATCAATTTGTCAACATTTATCATCATGCATGTGGCCTCAGTGAAGGTGGTAAGGAAATTCTTGAATATTTGCCACTTTGCCTCAATGCCTCTACTAAATAAAAGAACGTCATCGATAAAAAAATATGTGTGATACGGATGGAATCCGTAAGTTTGATCCCAATAAGACTTCCATTCAGTTTTGATTTTGTAATCAACAAACTAAGACCTTCCATAATCAACAAAAATAACCATGAGGAGAGTGGACATCCCTGGAACTTCTAAAGAAGGAAGTAGGAGAACATTTACTAAAATGACAAAATTGGTAGAGGATATGCACCCCATAATCCAGGAAGTCACATTTATGCTTAAACCAATCTGCAAAAGAATGAGTCTCATAAATCCGCAATCAACCCTGTCATATGCCTTGGCTAGATCAACCTTTAATATCATCGCTCTCATCTTATTTAATTTGATAGAATGCATGCTTTCTTGGGAGACACCTACAATGTCAAATATCTGCATGTTTGTCAAGAACCTGAATTGCTCAGTTGAAAGGTAGGAAGATATAACATGTTTTAGATGAGAGGCAATACCCTTTGATATGACCTTGTAAATCATATTTCAAAGGGAGATCGAACGAAAGTCTTCAAAGGACATTGGGTTTGATTTTTTTGGAACAAGGGTGAGAAATGTAGCATTTAAAGCCCCATGAACATGCCCCAACCTTCTGGATTATTCAACAAGATCAAGCATCTCATTACCCATGATATCAAAAAATTCAAGGTAGAATTCAACCATCCAAGCATCTGGGTCAGGGATTTTTGAATTTGCAAAAATTTCTAACATGAAATACAAATCCTGTAGGGTAACACGTGCCTTAAGCTTCAAATTGTCCTTAGAAAAGAAAATTCTAGGATAAATTTGAATAAGATTCATCTGACTAATAATAGACATGGAATTAGGGTCTTTAAATGGGTATGAAAATAATTTTTGTGCCTTCTTTTAAGTTCTATTGTGTGTTATGCACAGAGCTATCAACATGATTTATATCCCATGTAGTATTGATAATACGTCAATTCTGAGCATATTAGTGAAAGAAAGAAGTGTTTTGATCACCACGGACCATCGAAATTGCATGAATTTTGGACCTCTGTTGTTCTTCCTCTAATTTCAAGATATCCTTTTTTGTTCAAGACTATTAATGTAGACTTTATCAATTTCTGATAAGACGCCTGAATTGTTATCAAAGAAGAAGTATTGTATATGTAGTTCAGTCTCCTCTAAGTCTTTTTTTAATTCTCTTTTTCCTTTTTTCCCAAGATATAACAATTTCCTTAATAGATCATATATTTTTAGAGAAATTTTCCATCTTTGACCTTGATCCATATGAATTAACAATGATCCAGGAATTTCTGATAATATCAACAATATCTTTTTCTTGAAGCCAAGAATGATTAAATTTGAAAGGATGGCATTTTTTTCCATACCTGGGTCAATTTGCAAGTGATGATATAGGGGTTCATTATGTGTCCATGAACGATAATTCCCAAGAGAAGTTGCTAAACTGCACACAATGAGGAATCTATCAAGTTGTTTAGATGTGGTAGCATCATCGGTGCGTTGATTTCACCAAGATAGACTAAGGTGACCAAATGTGACATCAATAACATCAACACTGCTTATCGTGTCTGCAAAATAATCAGAGATGGGATCTAGTCGGGCAGGTGGTCCCTAGATATTCGACGCAGAGACAATGAAGTTTAAATCGCCTGCAAGAATAAGCCATGTATCATCTAGCATAGCAGATTGGATAATCTCATCCCAATAAGATATATGGTTTTGGTAGGGTCCATAACAATTGAACACCCTGAAATTTGGTTTTATACCCTTTTGAAATTCCCTCCAAGAGGATTCCACCATAGGATATATAGGTGTCAAATTTTGTAACCATGGGGTTCCATGATTATATTAAACCACCAGAAATACAGGTTGATTTAATAGTGCACATATTCCAACCATGAAGGAGTCTTGCAAGGATATCTCTTGCCTTGTCGCCACTTAACATAGTATCGTGTATCAAAACATTTTTAGGTCTAACACATTCAAAACATCTATTGAGGGAACATGCTTGGGACTGCCTCCAAGTCCCCTAGCATTTATGGATATAATGCTCATTTGGGAACCCTTGCTATGGAAATTTTTTTACGCAATTCCCACACTACCAATGTTGTTGGAAGACATACATGTGGTGGTGGCTAAACCACCCTTGACAGCTCCTTTATCAACCATTTTTCCTTTCCTATTGCTTTTCCCAATGTCGTTTTGGACCGATCTAAGGTTTAGGTCGGATGGAATTGGAGCACCATCCATAATAACAACCCCTTTTTTGCACATTCCAGAGTAAACTTGAAGGGATTTTTTTAGATAATCCTTGCATGATGGTACTAGCATGGATTTGATTTCTTCAATCTCTGAAAGCAAGATATCCATAGAAGAGGCATCCCCTAATGATTCATACGTCCCAAAATTCCAAAATATAGTGTCTAGTGACCTAAAGAGATATGGACAAAAATTATCCAAACCCTCCTTATTTGACAGTGGATTAACCTCAAATCCTAAGGACATCACTGGTTATGAAGATGATACTAGAAGGGTTGACTCATCCAAACTAACATCTATTCCATTCTTCCCAAGAATCAAAACAAAATGTGTTCCTACCAATAATTTGTATTGAGATGGAGGGTCAGAAAAAATTCCTAAGGGAGGAAAGAGATATATATGGTGGGTTTTTGGATTACCTGTGTCAAAGGCACCCATATTTTCTGTGACTGGACCCGTACAGGAATTTGTATCACCTCCATGAATATACTGGAATGATTATGCTTTTGATATGTCCTTTGAATCCTTTCCACGTTCATAGACAACCCAAATGGAAAAGAATATTTTAGATGTCCTGTTCTTTTGTAGATAGGGCATATAAAAGGCATTTTCCAGTAATCATAACATAATTTTTTTTGTGATCAAACCCATGAAACCCTTGCCAGTATGATTTAGTGATGACAGTTATACAACTTTCTAGGGTTTACTAAACTATGGTGATTTTTGGAGATTGACCTATTGGCACTTAGGTGTATCGTTGTATTGAGCACCCTATTATCTCTTTCTGTTTTTTATCTAGCCACATTCTAGAAATTTGTGGTTGTTCTTTTACTGGCGGGGATGGAATCTCCTTCTAGTCATTACCAAGAGGAAGTGTCGCCACTATATAGCCCAATGGGCACATAAAAATTGTATGTGCCTAGTATTTTCAAACATGATGAGGAGTTGCTTGCAGCTTATGAACTATCTTGGAAAATACAAGATATTAAATATGATACGACAACACCTTCCATCACAAATAATGGTGGTTTCTTGGGATATGCGCACCAACCATTGTCACATGGGTCCCCAGGTACGGTGGAATAGGGATAAAATTAACGAGCCTGTTGCGCAGGATTTAATGGGACGGTTGCTACGCAGGAGGTCATTGGATCTCAACCATCTTGAGATCCAACGACCTGTTGTGCAGCAACCGTCGCATTAAATCATGCGCAGCAGGCTGGTTATTGATTGCCACGGAATAGGGCTCTCTAGGAAGCACAAAAAATAATAGTATTCTTTGGGAGAAGAGTCATATCCAAGTGTATATCAATAATGAGTTTCCTTCATAGTTGTTGCTACCTTCTGAAGCCTGGACATGACCATATTTGATTCTTCTAATACATCGAAATCTTCATCACTCAATGCTCTGAAAATATCGGGAAATTGCCTGAAATCAAAAGTTCCTACTACCAGACATAAACAAAAGGCACAGGCCATCAAGTCTACCCAAAAAAAATTGGTCTTCGACAAGGATGTGGATATGGAATACCTTTTAGAACTTTCACTAAAATTCAATGCGGGAAAATTTGGACCCGTGACACCTCCAAACGAATTTATTGAATCATGGATGACATATATGTGGTTTCCTCTGCTACACTATATTCCCGATGTCTCCTTTCTATCTAAAGGTTGGATTAGATTTCATTTTAAAACAGAGAGGGACACATCCAGTATATCGACAGGCCTATGGCTCTGCTAGAGAGGTAGCCTAATGTTAAAGAAGTGGCACCTAAACTTTGACCATGATAAAGATGTTATTCTTCTGAAAAATATATGTTTCTTTATGCCAAAATCCCCCTTGCCTTATGGAATAGAGAAGGGTTTGAAGTTGTGGGTAATTCCCTCGGTCATTTCCTCTTTATAGATGAGCAAATCATCTTTAGCAAGGATAGTCATGTTGAGAAAATTGTTGTTCATATTGACATTAGCCATGGTCAGGGATGCCAATTTGAAGGGAAAATTGAGAGTAAAGAAAATATTGAACACATACGGTTTTGTTCCAAAAGGAAATAACATACTTACCAAAAGTTTAGATAGAGGAAGCTACCTTTGTATTTTTTTACAATATAGGTGCCACTCATGTAAAATAACACTACATACTTCACAAAAGTTTAGTTAGAGGAAGCCACCTTCATATTGTTTTACAATGACAATGTGCCACTCATGTTAAATAACATAGGGAATTGGCAATTAAGTCATCAAACACTGAAGCATTTATGCAAGGAATTAGAATCATATATTAGGAATGAAGAATACATCTATGTAAGAAATCGAATATGTAGGAGTTGATATACAAATTTCTCTCCCAAACTTTAGTTCCCCACTCTATTAATTCCTTACTCTCCCTTTGTTGACTATCATACATTATGGGTAACAATTACACACAAAATCCCTCATAATAAATTTTTACATAAGCCCTTATGCGGTTCCTTCAGGCTCGACGAATTCTAGATTTAATTCATAGGCTCTCAGGCTTAGTGAATTGTAGATTTAATTCAACTTCGAAGTTTGTTGCAACTCCTATTTCATTGCAGGTTCGTTAGGTCATTTTATTTCCGTCTATTCCAGTGATTCGTTGATTGTTTATTAAGTTTCGTTACAACATACGTTTCTTTTATTTATGTTGATTATTTACGAAGGTTGTTTTAATTTGTTTCCTAAACATAATTCAGTGTTTAGGTTGTTAACAAATATTGCAATTTTTTAACAATTCAAAAAGTAAGAAATATTGTATTTTTTAATTATTATTTTATTAAAGTTATTATATATGTATATTGTATTTTTTAATTATTATTTTATTAAAGTTATTATATATGTGTTTATTATTATATTTTTTTGGTTATGTATATATTTTTTATTAAAATTTTTATTTTATATTTATATTTAATATTAAAATTATTATTTTTATATAAATTGAAAATAAATTATAGATTCATTAAATATTTTCAATGATTGATTTATATATTTTATTTTTTTAGAATTTGAAAAATACATGATTTTAGATTTAAAAGCAACCTACTTTCATATTTTGGTCGTATTAGATTTTTTTATTATGTATTTGTTTCCGCATCGAATCAAATTCGTGTTCGTATTCATACTTGAATTATGCTACCATGCTCCAAAGTTCGTCATGATTGTTCATTTATACTAGGAAAAAAGGGTCATCGTGTTCCAAAGCGTGTTAGTAGCTTCTCCATCTACCAAAAGGAGTCAAGTAACTCCCCAACCCGCCACACTAGAACCAAAGGGCCTACATGATCGAGTGGCCCCTGGCTAAGGAAAGGGTTACTTTCTTGCTGGTGACCTCACTTATCTGGCTGCAACTATGATTTTGATTTTTATATATTTATCTTTTCGAATTGCTAAATACATTATCATGATTCGGGAATTTATCGTTCATCAATTCAGGGGTTGAATTGGATGCCCACCAAAATAAAAACATGTAGTAAAATCTTCCACAAAATCCACAGTATAAACTCAAATTAAAATTCCGCACCCAATAAAAACCCACCATAAAAACTATGACAAAATATCTCCAAGAATCTAGGATTTGTGGAGATTGACCTCCATTCTGAGCTAAAAGTGGAGAGAATAACACCAAAAAGTATTATTCTAACACCTATATTATAAAGTTAACTTATGTACTAAAAAGAACGTGAGTTTAAACTTTTCTTTTAGAACACGATGCCCAAGGGATCTAATATGGATGTAAACTTTACCAATGCTTAGCCATAAGTATGAGAATGGAATATTACATCATTATATCCTTTATCAGGAGGATAGCAATGAAAGTCAATTACAAGCATGGTTATACCATGTAGGGGGGGATTACTGGTTTCTACATGGGCTTGCTATTTGGTGTAGAATTAGTAGTTGATTATGATATTGTAACGTCCATAGAGACCAACTTCGATCTTTTTTAACTTCAAAAGGAAAGGAGTCACTTGGGTTTCTTTAGAATGCTATTTCTATGCTCAAAACACTCTACGAGAAGCATTCCTAAATCACCATAGTTATGATGAGTTAGAAGGTTAGGATGCTCGAGGAGGGTGCTTTGTAACCTGGGGGGGATTTAGATCTAGCATTGTGACTGCACGCTTATGGAACCTTTGGATCCGAATCTGGGGTTAAGTTTGGATGATGTTTTTCATCGCCTTGCAGATGGGAAGAAATGAAAAATTACCCCCACCCTCACTACTCGATTTGTGAAAAGGAAGGATGCTCCATACATTAATATTTCATGCTTGTTGACCTTTGGTATATCGGATCATGGTGTGGTAGGTTTTTTCACTGGTCTTTGGTCATCTCCTCGAGCTATGGAGATCGGGATAAACAAAAATTGGTAGCCCCTGCTAACTGGTAGAATGCAAAGCTATTTTTTTAGTAAGGGATACTATGTATTCTTGTTTGAATTCAAAGATGATCGAGATTTAATTTCTTGAAATGGTCCATATTTCATGGGACCTCGGGGAATGTATATAAATGGATAGAAATTATCAATTAATCCTAAGAAAGATATATCGTATGCGGTCCTTGTTTGGTGAAATTAGCTCACCTCCCCTTGCATTGTTGGTTTGTTGAGGTTTAAGCTTCAATTGGGAACTCTCTGGGTCGTTATATTGATAGATTCTAATATGAAGTCTCCATTATTCTCATATTCCCCTATATGTGTGGAAGTTTATCTATATAAGGGACTACCAGAGGCGGTGAATTTGGTTATGGACGATGGGACTCATGAGCATAAAGTGGATTGTGATTAGCTCCCCTTTAAGTGTAAGAAGTGTCGTGAGTATGGGAATTTCTCCAAGGATTGTCCAAAATATGAAGTTAAAGAACCAGAAAAGGAGGCGGCTGCAAAGGAATGGAAAAAGGTTCAAAAGAAAGGTAAGGACCCTACACAAAATGTGTTTTCTAGTCAACCAAATATTTCTAATTCTTTTCTTCCCCTTGTTGATACTTTGTGGTTGAATCTGAGGCAAATGAACAGATACATGATTCTCGAAAATGTAGGCATGTCCCTCAATTCTGGAAGAAATTGGAATGGAAGGAGTTATTACTGGGTTTCCAAATCCCCCAATCGTTGAAATCACCCCTCATTCTCAAACAAAAACCCAATATGGAATGAATGATGAAATAGGTCATCAATCTCATTTTTCTCAAGAAGAGTTATTAGAAGAAATAGAAGATGATAAGGTTGTCAACAAAAAGGATGGAAGAATATCTCGAAAAACACTTCAAGAGGAGGAAGAAGATTAGGAGAAAAAATTGGGCAAGCAATCATCCTTGGACATAATTTTGGAAGGTGCTACATTAAGCAAGAAAGGAAAAAAGGGTGATGACAAGGGTAAGCCTGGTTCAACTTCAAAAAAAAAAAAGAATACAATCTCCTGGAATTGTAGAGGTTTGGGAGGAAAGAAAAAAATTGAAACTATGAAGCAAATGATTTATAAATATTGTCTCTCACTTCTTCTAATTAAGGGGACAAAATTGGAATCCATCGAAGTAATTCAACATTTTCAATCTATTTGTGAAAACGGGGTGGGAATTGCCAAAAGCTATGTTGGTGCCTCAAGAAGTATAGCTATGTTTTTGGATTTGTCTAAGTTCACTTTAAAGTTGCAATGAGAGAATCCTCATTGGATTATGGTAGATTTGGCAATAAATAACAATACTAATATTCTTCAAGTCTGTAATATTTATGGTCATGTTTGTTATAATCATAAACTTGAATTATGGAATTATTTAAATTCCCTTGGAGAGTTTCAAAAATGGTTTTATTGTTGGAGATTTCAATGATACAATCGCAAGTAAAGAAAGAAGAGGAGGCTCCTTGGTAAGAGATCCTTTTGGGGGGGATTTTGAGGACGTTATTGCAAACTTAGATCTGGTGGATATAATACCAAAGAAAGGGGTGCATACTTGAACTAACATAAGGCTTGGATCTAGTCATATTCTTGTCCATATTGATTGATTTTTAGTAAGAAGTTATAAGAAGTTCTCTTCCTCGAAATTGATTAATGATACAATATTAAATTCTTCCTTATGCTACTTCTGATCATAGGCTTATCTGTTTAACTCTTGAAGAAATTGAAAATCGGGGACCAATTCCCTTTCATTGTAATCCATTATGCTTAAATAATGAGGAGGTTTATCAACTCATTGAAGACACCTGGAAGGGGTATGTAAATGGTTCTCCCTCATTTGTTTGGGAATCTAAACTTAGATCAGTCAAAAGAGTGTTAAAATCCTATTCTAAACATCATTTTATCCCTCCACATCAAAAACGTGAAAAATTTCAGCAGGATCTTATCTCTCTTCAAGAGAAAATGAAAAATGTTGAAGTAACTTATGAGCATTTGACTAAAGAAAACAACTCACTATGCAATTAAATGAAGCCTTTCATCAGGAAGAGGATGCATGGCAGTTAAAATATCGGTCTCTTTGGTTCAAATTTGGCGACAAAAATACTATTTTTCCATAATCAAGCAAAAATGAGATTGCATAAGAATTCTTTTCATGAAATTCAAGTGGAGGATGGAGACAATATGACCACCTCAGTGGATATCAAGTTGGAAGACTACATACATTTTAAATATCTTTATTTTGAGCAAGAAGTAAGTTATCATGTCTCTAAGGATGATCTTCTTGAAAATATCCCTTCTCTGATATCTAGTAATGAGAACCTCTTATTATCTAAGTATATTAATGAAGAAGAATTTTATTAAGCTGTTAAGGGTCTTGGCCCGAAAAAGTCCCCTAGACCTCATGGTTTTACTATTCTTTTTTATAAATCTTGTTGGGATATCATAAAGGTGTATTTGTGTAAAATGTTGAATAGGACCAAAGGAAAAGATAAAAGCGAAGGAGCTACAAATTCCTCTTTTCTGGACTTGATTTCTAAAGATTCTCACCCTACCTCTTTAGCTCATTTTCAACCTATTTCTCTTTGTAATTATTCCTATAAAATTTTAAAAAAATATCCAATCCTCTAAAACCTATTCTTCCCCATTTAATTTCAAAAGGACAACACAACTTTGTTGAGAAGCGTTGTATTGTGGATAATATTGTCCTCATTAGAGAATCCATCCATTCCAGTGTTGCCCGTAAGGAACAAGGAATGGAAAATAAACTTGAGATGGCCAATGCTTTTGGCAAAGTCTGGCACAATTTTCTTTTTGAAGTCTTGGAGAAATTTGGCTTCTCTTCGTCCTTTGTTAAATGGATAAAATCCTGCATAATTCACCCCTGGATTTCCTTGTTAGTCAACAGTAGACCTACTGATCTTTTTCAAGGCTCATGTGGCCTTCTATAGGGCTTCCCTCTTTCCCCTTTTGTTTATATTATTATTGTTGAATCCCTAGGTAAAAAATTGATTAAAGAAAGAGAAGAAGGTCCTTTTCATGAAATTAATATTGCGAGAGGAGTAAAAGTAGTTAATAATGCTCAATTTGTTGATGATACGGTGTTATTGAGAGGATCTTCGGTTATCAATTCTTGTATATTCAAGTAGGTGTTGAATCAATTTTTAAATGCTTCTGGAGGAGAGACTAATTTTATTAAATGTAAAATCTATGGTTGGAACGTGCCTCCTTCACTTATGCATTGTATTTCTCATGTTCTGGGATTGTTTGGAAGCTCAAACTATACCTGTTCTAAGTATTTGGGAATCCCAATTGCTCATAAGCGTATTAAAAATGATGAATGGGAAGGGATTATGCATAAAATTAAAGATAAAATGCAAAAATGGGGTTTAGTATGGATGAATCCGGCAAGAAAGGTTGTTCTTATCAGGTATGATCTTCTATCCCTCCCTTTATTTCAATGTTCATCCCTTCTTTCTCCAAAAGGAATAATGAAAAAAATGGATAGGTTCTCTTGAAACTTCTTATGGAAATAGGGGGGGCTAATAGAAAAAAAAATCATTTGGTCAAATAGGATATAGTTCAAGCTCCAAAATGTTATGAGGGACTTGAAATCTGTGATCCAGTGTTAATGAATCAAACCATGGGAGCTAAATTACTTTGGAATCTTGTGTCTGGAAATAATCCTTGGTGGAAATACATAATTAGGAAAAAGTATATTTCCTCTACTAGACTTTGTTGTATTGGCATTTGCACTTGGAAGAAGGATGGATCCAATATTTCGAGACTTTGTAGGATTGTTGGATGAATCATTCAAAATGGATTGTATTGGATTCCTAGAAATAAGAAAAGTACAGATTTATTGAAGGATTCCATCCTTGGTGTTGCTCCTTTCATTTGCAATGAAATTCTATCTGCTTTAAGACTATAGTTTAGTGAAAATGGACTTTTTACTTTATTTGATCTTTATGAATGGGATGATTCTAGTAATTGGTCTTGATGGAAAGAAGTGCTAGTTCCTGAACCTTTAAATTCGGGTTTTGATGATGTATAATATTCATGGAGTTGGCCCTCTTATTTTGAATATAAAATATTCTCATGGTTGGCGTAATAAGGGTTTATACACAATTAAAGAGGGATATAGCATTCTAGTTTATGAAAAAAAACATCAATCTTTTCAAGAATTTGGGCTAAAGTGGCACCAGTATGGACTTCGTAAAGTAAATATTTTTTGTTGGATGTTAGTCCATGGAAAGATTCTTACTTCTGAAAAATTAAAAAAGAGAAGCATAGTTGGCCCTTCTCAATGTATTTTATGTAAACATTATGAAGAAATCGTTCAACATCTCTTCTTTCAGTGACCTTATGTTCAGATTGTCTAGAAAGATTCCTTAATTGGTTTGACCCCTAATTTTGTTCTCCCTTTGAATTGGAGTGTTTTTTTTATACATTGGAATAGGTGTTTTCATGGTAATCTCAAAGGTAATCCTACTTTGACAAGAATTTGGACTACTCTCCTTAAGCATGTTTGTTGGAAAGTTTAGGTAGCACAAAATTATGATATCTTTAAAGAAAAAATTATCTATGTTGTTGATCCTGTTAAATGTATAGTATCAGGCGTCATTCTCTGGACTTGTGAGTATATCAAGTCATATATCCTCATGTGTTAAGGTGGCGATGTTGTAAATACTTGTGAGTATAACAAGTCATGATTCTCATATTGGTACCTATGAGGTGGACCTCCAGTCATAGAGGTGAACTTGTGATTATATCAAGTTGTGGTTCTCATGCGGACCCCCAATTATAGTAGGTACCCTTGGGGTGGGCCTTTAGTTATAGAGGTGAAATTATTTGCATGTTGAAGCATAAAATTTTATGTGATGTATTACTAACCATGGTCACAGATTGCTATTAAGTATCCTTTAGAGATTAGCTACCTCTAGAGTGAATTACTTTAGCAATCACTATATGGTCCGTGAGTAATTTAATATGATCATAGAATGTGACTTCTTCTGGGTATAATGTGATATGATATATAAATAAAGTTAACACAATTAGAACATGCAGTAATGATAAAGAGATAATGCATAGAGAATTTGAATTTCCATTGTAATGACTAAGTGAACTCGAATTATTCAGCTTCAGTTAAAGCCTCAATGTGTGCTTCAGTTAATTAAACAACTCTAGTGTAAATCAATCAGCATGATTTAGTTAGTAATAGTTAACTAAGTGTTATGAAAGATGTACTAGTTAACAAAAGTGCTTACACTTAGCTAAACTAAAAGATCACACTTAAGTTAATCAAAAGGATACACTTCAGTTAATAAAGTGTTTGCATGACGACACTTGAGTTAAAGCACAATGACACCTATATTGACATGTTAAATAAGTGATCATACTTTCAGTATTGAATATGAGTTCACTCTAATGTCAATTAAGCACCAGTTAAATGTCAAAGATGAAAGGCATGGTGTATATGTTATGCATGATTGATATTTCAATGTACCGAAAGTATTATTCATGAAGGAAATTCGCAGTTGTATTGCATGTGTGCACTATTAGCATGCAGTCATTCGCTATTGTATGCATAATAATGTTTAATGGCCTGTTATTAATGTGTTGGGCACATGGAAAGTTCATCTAGTTGATTAGCATTCTCTATTTCTCATTGTTCTCCCTTATCGAGCAATTTGCTATTGTGTAAAATCCATTCTCTGTAATCTATCTATTATAATCTAAAGAATTGATGTGTTTTCCATCCTCATTATTTTGAAGATTTTCCCAGGGTACATCCTGTGTTGTGGATGAATGATTTGTGTGATTGAATGATTCAGTGATTAATGTGTTCAGTATTACATTGATATAATTTTTAAATTTCAAAGATCTTCATCTTTCCTCAAAAATCAACATGGAGAATATTCAACAAGGAAGGACATCCAGAGTTGAAAATATTTAAAATCTCACAAGATATTTTTGCAGTACATTCACATGAATAATATTCAACAAAGAAGGTCGGCCAGAGTTAAAAATATTCACCACATTTAAGATTTGAGATGTTCAACCATAGGTTACAAATATTTTTCCAAACATAAACCATTATATCAATTTTTTTCATGAGGAAAAAAATCTATAGTTGTTATTCATTAGAAGAATCAAACTATACAAGGTCTTTTTACAAGGAAATTTCCACAAAAACTTGGCGGGCATCACATTTTGAACAAAACATGATTCGTATAACACCTACATAATTTTTTGAAGAGAATAACAAATACAAAACCATACATACATCGATAAACACATAGGAAACAAACCAACAAAAATCCTACAAATCACAACAAAACAATTTAGACCAACCAGAAAGATAACAGGAGGAGTCAATAAGATCTCGAACTCAACAATTCATATCGATGGATGTAGCGACCCATAATCATGATGAGCATCATGCAACATAAAATTGGACAGATCTCGTAGAGGACAAGGATCCATCAATAATTTCCTCAAAAAATATAACCCCTTCAGTTGAGTGAAGTCCTATATTGGAAAAAATATCTGCAACAGTATTGTATTCGCAATAAATATGATGGAAACTGAAAGAATGAAATGTATCTTGAATCCTATGAATATGATATTTCCACTAGCATATCAATACAACCTTTAAATCACTAAAATGGTGTGCCCAATCCACAACAATTCTTGAGTCACCAAAGAATCGTAGTGACTGAATACTCTTAATGTGTGCAAAATGAAGGTGGCTAGCTAAATCCAACAACTCACCATGCGTGTTTGTACCCAGATATGGAGAAAATATGTGTGGGGGTAATGGACAACACCATGCCAGTTCCTGCTGATATCGAACCAAGGAACTGTGATGCACCATCAAAATGGCATGTGGGATAAACCATATCAGAAGGAGGAGGATGGATAGATCTAACATTCAAGTTCTCGATCTACTTTGAAGGCCCCAACCCGACAATGATAGATTGTAGATTGTGATCAACATTGACATGTCCATGTTAAAAAATGACTTGATTTTCGTGTTTCCAAATGGCCCAACTAGTGTAAATGGGAAGTGTTGTCCAATCTAAGTGTTGGGATAACCAGTCTGAAAGGATTTGTTCAAAAGTGTTAGATCCCCAATTTAAATTAACATTGATCAAATTATCGACCTTATGCCAAACATGTTGGGTAATAACACGCATACATAATAGGAGATCAATGGGTTCTTCTTCTCTCCCACAGAGATTGTAGTAACTCAATTCCTACCAACCTTTTTTCCTCAAATTATCCCATGTAAGAATCAAGAATTTCTGATAATATCCACAAGACTTTTTCTTAAAGCCAAGAATGATTAAATTTGAAAGGGTACCATTTTTTTCCTTGCCTGGATCAATCTACAAGATGATCGTCAAGTGATTAGACTTGGGTTTATTATGTGTCCATGAGTGATAACTCCCAATAGAATCTACTAATGTGTACACAATGAGGAATCTATCAAGTTGTTCAGAGATACTAGCATCATCGATGCATTGATTATACCAAGATGGACTAAGGTTTCCAAATATGACGCCAATAATATCAACACTTCTTATCATGTCTGCAAAATAATTAGAGATGGGGACTAGTCAGGCATGTGGTCCCTAGATATCCGAGGCAGAGACATTGAAGTTTAAATCGCCCACAAGAATAAGCAGTGTATCATCTATCATGGCAGATTGTATACTCCCATCCCAACAAGATTTACAATTCTATTAGGGTATGTAACAATTGAACAGCTTAAAAATCTATGATATACCTTGTGAAATTCCCTCCAATAGGATTCCACCATAAGATAGATAGGTGTCAAATTTTGTAACCCTAGGGTTCCATGATGATATTATACCACCAGAAATACCGGTTGAGTCAATAGTGCACATATCCCAGCCATGAAGGAGTCTTGTAATGTTATATCTAGCCTTGTCGCCAATTAACATAGTCTCTTGTATCAAAACAATATCAGGTCTAACACATTCAAAACATCTGTGGAGGATACATTTCTTGGGACTTCCTCCAAGTCCATTAGCATTTATGGATATAAAGATCATTTGGGAACCCTTGCTATGGAAATCCTTTTACACAATTCCCACACTACTAATATTGTTGGAAGACACACATGTGGTGGTGGCTAAAGCAACCCTGGCAGCTCATTTTGTTATCACTCAGAATCGCACCCAAGGTTGTGGAAGGTGAACCCCAAGGTAACAGTAGAACCACTTTAAGAAAGGGATTTGGCTTCTTCTTTTCTAGAGAGGGATATCTCACATATATATAACAAGGCTAGATATAGACATGAAATGAAATTCATATATTGTCGTGGTTGAAACAGTGTAAGGGTACGTTGGGATATGGAGTCACAATTATCAAGAAACACAAAGGCATTTGCATGGGAAATGTCTGCAAAAGCAAGATAATACTTCGGTCATGGTCAATATGTTTTTTGGTCTGGTGCTAAGGAAGAAAACATGATAGTCCATTAACACAAAGCACCAACTAGATGAATTATGCATTAACTTTGGTAGAAATGGTTTTTGAATATCTAAGATGATAGCCAGAGCATAATCAAGTATGGATTCTGAAAAATGATCAAACACTTATCTTAGATATGAAATAAAACATAATGGAAAGATTAACAAGGAGAACATGCACATAAAGAAAATAAATCACAGATTGTAACTGAGAAATATACATGAATTTCTACATTCAAAGGCCAGCATTTGGCTCTGCAACTTTTATCAAAGACATATCTCAAAATTACATAATGCAAAAGTCTCACAGGTTTCAACCCTTTCTTCCTCTGTTGAGGGTATACTTATAGTGTCTTAGAACCCCGAGACCAACCTCGAAATAGGGCCAAATTTAGTTACAAATTGAAAAACAAACTTCCAACAAACTCTAACGTGGCACATTTTCCACAATTTACATAAAATGGAAAATATGGGGGTAACGTGCATGTTGTATTTAGAATAGTAATGCATCCTCATTATTCTAGCTTGCTTGATCCTTCTACAGTTGTCTCTTTGATCCTCATGTCTTCATTAGCGCACCCTGTATTTACTTTCCTGTAGTTTTCAACTATCTTCCATTGATCTACAGTTGGAAGATCCAGATTGATCATCTCCTTAGCCATTACCCTAAGCTCCACATTTTCTGAATAAGAGAAATATGGAAATTTGGTACACGTAGACTTGAATTCGAACAACAACTCGAAATCTCCAGCCAATTTATCAATCACTACTTTTCCAGACAAAGATTGTTACTGAATATCATCAAAATTCCTGTGATCTAATCTACAGCTGAATAATCTGTCATTATACTCCTTCTAAGACCACATTTCTCCTTTCTCTTCCCGAAAGAAAGGAAGTCCTCTTTTGAACAAAGGATTAAACAATTCAATGAATCCTTTAATTTGATGATGCATAACATCAATTTTTGCTTGAACTGTTTCTAAATTATGATACTTATTCACCACTTTTCTTGCCCACATGATAACCAAAACCCTATCATGGAGATTTGATTTCCTTACTTCCTCTTCTGTCAAACTGTTCAAAAACCTTATTGCATTATTAGCTGTGTCTATGGGTTTTTTGTTTAAAACTTGCTTTACCATCAAGACATTTTGTCTAGCTGCTTGTGTAACAATCTCCCTGTCTAGAATAAAATCCAATTATGACCTGAGTTTTGTTTTTTCTGCTATCAGTACATCCCATATGAGATTCTTAGCTCCCTGTAAGGTTGCCTTCCTGTCACTTATTTTTCCAAATTATTACTCTTTTCTACCATCTCCTTACACTTATGTTCCAATTTATTTCTTTCTTGTTCTCTCTTTTCAGCGATGTCTTCCAAAATTTTATTCTGGTTCTTTAAACAAATGATTTCTAAATCTCTAAGACTTACATGAAACATAGCCTGGGAAAGGGAATCTATACCAAATTGTATAGAAGGTTAAACAACTTGCATTTGATGCTCCTTGTTCTTTTCTTTTAGTCCATTTTCCAGTTCTGCTTGTTTTGTTTCAAAGGCCTTTTCTTTCTCAAACCAAAGTATTGCATCTTTCTCCCATTGTTTTTCTTTTTCCTCCAACTTCAACAACCTTGCTTTACAATCAATAAATTCGGTATTCAATGCTTCTTTTTCTTTTTCAAATTCTGTCAGCTCATAGGTTTGTATAAGCTGAGTAGATGGGATACTCAGCTTCTCTTTTAGTAATTGAATTGCATTTTCCTTTTCTTTTAACAACTTTCATGTGGAAACTCCCTTATCATCTTGATTGTTAGCCATGAATAATTCCACTTGAAGCTTCTTAATTTGCGTCTGGTTGGCTTTATTCTCCACCTTCTCCTTTCTGAGTAAATATTCAACTCTTTTCTTACTTGATTGCAACTTTGACAACTGCAATGTTGCTTGTAACAAATCAGTATAAATGATATCACCTGTTTCTCTGTGTAATGTATCATATCAGTAGTTGGAATCTTCTTCAAATTCATCCTCAATTCAGCCACTTTATTTCCTATAGTTACAGCCAAATTCAATGTGTCTTTATCCTGACCCCTAACAGTCGCCAATGATACCTCTTGACCAGACAACTTTCTCACTTCATCATACAGTTTCAATTTTTGAATAAAAAAAATTTCACCCACATGTTTATATCTGTCTAGCAATTCAGTCTTGTATTTGTACTTATCTGTGGCTCCTTCAAGAATTTTATCAAAGGTATATTCCTAGATCTCAAAGTTTGGGCCTTTGACCTTCATCTGCTTCTTTTTTCCTTTGGATTTTGTGACCTTTGCAATTTGTTATCCTTCCTTTTCAATCTTTTGTTTCTTGGGGGTTCTGGCAGTGTCTTGTTCATCTACATCCATGGCTTCTGATAGATCTCTCTTATTCACTTTTTCAGAAAAACTATCCAATGGAGTAATATGAGTAGTTGCTACAACAATACTAGAAATATCATGCTAAGGAGAAGAGCTCTCGGGTCCAGATGAAAGTGAATCTTCTTTCATATTCTCACCATTATTAACATCCTTGGGGTAATCCATCCAATTTGCTGCTCTGGACAGTCCTGCCACCCATTGTAATCACTCGGATCACTAAGTTACAAATAATACACATATAGAATCATATAATCATAACATAGACAAGAGGCAAGATAGTAGGTTGAATAACAGTTTATATTACACAAAACACATGTGAGTTCATAGAAACATCAAACCGAACCAAGTTCGTATCTGGCTCAACATCCTATTATATAGGAATACAAAACAGTTATGAATAACTACTTGTCAGTTCATCCAACTGACACGACCTATGGAGGCTAACCTAATCTCTAATTAGTCAGCTAACTAGTCTAGTCGGTTCACTGACTAGCCCCTCCAACATCTCCCCTAGAAACAAAATCTTTCTTCGTCCCGAAGAAACAGGGGAGGTAAAAAAAATTAAACGGTATGAAGTAGTTTTTCCAATTGCTCTGTCTTTATGGGTTGTACAGTTGAATGGATGGTCTCTTTTGTACACATACCTCCACATTGGCTTCTGTTGTAATGGCTAGTTTGTGTTGGAATTCTGTCCAATTGCGGAGGGTGTTCTAAATGTCAATGGTCAAGCTTGTAATGCTTGATAGAATCGACATCTTCTCTTGTATTGGGAGGTCTGTGATATTGATCATGTCGATCCCCAAAAATTTATTTTCTTCTTCTGCCGTGTCAAGCAATATTTTCATTCGTGGACAATTTTTTGTCGAGTGTGTCGAGGTTGGGTAGTGCCTAATACATCCACTGATGTGCTTTTTTTCCAGTTTTTCAAGTTTTGTTGTCTCCAGTAAATTATGATCTTGTACTGTGGTCCTCATTGATTCTTCTAGACCTTGTTGATTCTCTAATGACTTGATGTTTTCATGGGTCTCTCAAACCTAGTGGAATACCTAGCCGCAGTAAGTATACCAGTTGCATAGTACTTCTTCTGTGGTGGCAGACTCCTCCAAATGTTCCTACAGTATCTTGTGGGATTCAGAAAATGTTGTGTACTGATGTCTCAGTAGTGCAGAAATCTCTTCTTTTTGTTCATCTTTCTTGGTCTGCAACTGTGTCTAAAAGTTTGACATGACACTTTCCAACAGCTGGTAAGCCCTTTCTAATGGTTTGTCGGTGTCGGTCTCTGCTACTCCTGGTAAAAAATTTTGTGTTAAATTCCTGCATTTGGTCAGGAATTCGACTTGTTCCACTTTAAGTTTCTCTATGTGTTCCTTTTTGCTTCGATTTCTTGTTGTAGTTTCTTTAGTAAGTGCTACCAATTGTTGGTCTAGTTCTCCATCTCTAAGTTTTGGCGTGTTGACTACAGTAGTCGATCCTAGCTTATGAAGGTGGATAACTGTCGGTGCTTGTTGTGTCTGTTGTTGTTCTCTTCTCTTCTTCTTTTTTCTTTTGCCTTTATGTTTAGAGTGATGGATCGCCACTGGTCCTGTTATTACTGAATCTGTCTACTGTTGCTCTATTTGGTGCTCTTCAATCAACTGCACTTCTGTTGTAGCAGGGTTAACTAGTTGAATTTCATGGGTGGGACTTGTAGTTGTTTGTGCCTCCAATGGAGCTGAATATGGTGGCTCTGTATTGTGGGGGGACTCTGGCATTGGTGGTGGCGACGGCGATAGCGAATGGTCTGGGGTTAATGGGGTGGTCGGAAGGTTATTTGTCAGCATGGGGTTTTCGACTTCTGGTTGCAAGTCAATAGGGTTGTCGATTTATTCAGAGTCCATGAGGTTGGTGATTTCTTGATCTAGTGCCATTTGATCATTACCCTCAAGAACAAGTGTTCCCTCGTGTGCTTCATTAACCGAAGGGTCTGGGATAGTTGGTGTGAATGATGAGATTTGGGTTGCGACAACTATGGATGTTTTGTGGGGGTTTCGGAGGAATGAGGATTTGATAACTCCCACAACTTTTGGATGTGTTGATACTTGGTTGGGTTGTTGGTTAAGGATTCATCAGGAAGAACTAGACTCCATGAGTTGATGTGTGGTGTTGATTTGCTGGACATTGCGGAATAGATTTGGCAGGCTATTGATAAATTGTTGTAACTCAACATCTTTATCATTTTTTTCTTTAATGGTTCTAGGGATTATATCTTTGTAGGTGTTTGGTGATATGGCGACAGATGAGTCTGGTGTTATTCTGGTTAGAGATGGTCGTGGAGACTGATGTGTCAAATCAATAGGATTTATTTCGGGAGGAGTAGCAACTCTTACCTTTTTAGTTCTACCTTGTTTCTCTCCTGCTTCTATAAATTTTTTGAACTATTTCTTGACAGATACTTTGTTTAGTGAAGCGTCTTCCAAAATATCAGCAGCGGTAGAAAAAAACTCTTCTTCATATTTTTATTCTTCTGAAAGGATGAGTTTGCACTTCCATTTTCCTTATGTCTGATTGGCTTTATTCTTCCTTGATGTCGATATCTCCTGAGCTATTTTTTTAGGTTCTCCTTTGTCGTAGCATACTCAGGTCTGTCGGATTGTGTTTCTTCGTCTATCGTAGTATTTATAGGTGGAACGAATTTTGATCTTGTCGATTGAGGTATTAATGGCAGATTTGATTATAGAGGACGCTCTATTGAAGGCTCTTTTAATGAGCTCTTGTTTTGGCGCTCCTTCTAACTGCAGTCATGATAGCTTGATTGGACCTTTTGATCCACTTGTCGATGTTGGTTGTATGGTCTATAATCGGTATGTCGATGGTGCAAATGTCAGTTGTTGTTTTTGTCGAAGTGTACTATGCTACATTTTTCGAAATTTCATGTCATTTTGATCTTTATTAGTCTTTGATTATGCTTGTTGTTTTTAGGTTTTTCTGATTTTTGTACATTTTGTTTAACAGTTTTGAAACCGTTTATATATATATATTATTTTTAGTTTTTAGTTTTTAGTTTTGATACCGTTTTAGTCAAGCACCATTTACCAGTTTTCGAAATACTCTTCCTTGTAACGTTCTCAGTTGGACTAATCCATTGGCATTGATTTCTTCAACGATATATGGTCCTATCCACTCTATGTGTAATTTTTTGGTTTCCTTTCACCCAACTGTTATAGAGCAATGCGAGATTTCCAATCGACAAGTTCTTATTTTTAATGTTTCGATTGTGCCATGTTTTTTGTTGTTGTTTTTGAATTTCTTGATGTTGTATAGCCATAAGTCATTCCTCTTCTAGCTTAGCTAGTTGCATTAGTTGATCCTTATTTGCTTCCTCGACATTAATATGTAGTATCTCAGCTATCACTGTTGTCTATTGTCAAAAGTGTAGTGGTACGACTGCTTCTTGGCCATAGACTAGTCGAAATGGTGTTTGGCCATAGACTAGTCATCTTTATCAGAGTTACAAATTTTTGTTAGGCCTCTTGTTATGGTTTTATTAAATGCTTCTATTTCCCCATTAGAATGAGCGTGATAAGTTGTAATTTCGGTGTGGACAATCTTGAATTGCTCTGTCAATGTTGCAATAGTTCGGTCAATCTTGAATTACTCTGTCAATGTTGCAATGGCTGGTATTCTTTCAATAGCTCTTCTAATGGGTACGTCATATCTGAGTAATGACCAATGAATTTCTATAATAGCCCATGTGGCTTAGTATCACTCTGACTTGTTTTGGATTTACTGGGGGTTTCAGGTCAAGGATGAGTTTTATTTTTGCAAAATTGACTTTGATACCTTCCTTGCATATGATATTTCCTAGTAGAATTCCTATGGGGGTCAAAAAGATGCATTTCCTTATATTGAGTGAAATATGGATTTGTCGACACCTTTCCAACATTAGTCTTAACCACTTAGAGTGATCTTTCAGCATAGAGTATATTATCCAATCGTCAAAGTATACAGCCATTGTTTTATATATGTATTCTTGCAATGCTTTGACTATTATCCTTGAGAATACAGCTAGTGCATTCTTTAACCCAAATGGCATGACGTTGTAAGCAAATGAACTGAATTCACAGACAAATCTGGTCTTCTTTAGCAATCGCGACTTGGTTATATCCTGAGAATCCATCTGTAAATGAGTAACATTCATGTCCTGCAACTTCATTTAATATTTCAGTTGTGAATGGAGTTGGAAATGGATCTGTTAGGTTGACTTTATTTAGTTCTCAGAAATCGACACAGATTCTTAATTTTATCATATCGTGCTTTTTCGGTTGGAAGACCATAGGGCTTTCCCATTCTTATTGGTCGATTGGATATATGATCCCTGCTGCTAGTATGTTTTCAATCTCCTTTTTCACTATTTTCTTGTGCTTGTGAGCTAATTTGTAAGGCCTTTTCTTAATCAGTCTTGCATTAGGTTTTATGTCTATTTTCATTTCACCCAACTCTTGTACTAATCCTTTAAGGTCTTTACAGTCTCGAGCAAAGACATCCTGGAATTCCTTTAATAGGTTAACTATTTATGTTATTTTCTCCTCATCCCAGTAGTCACCTATTTGTGTCATTTTTGGTCGATCATCATTGGATATGTCGACTTCTTTGGTTTTAACTTTCACGTCCATCCATTATGGTGCCTTGCTTTCATTGATTTGTCAACTTCCTTCTTTAAAATGTGAAAATGATGCTGGGAAGTCTGTTGTTGTCATCCTATCGGTATCTTCTATGTTGGTTGACTCAACTTTAAATATTGTTTTAATTGGTTTTACCATTTCTGGATGATCAATTTTCCACTGAAATCTTTTTCCATGTGTGTGCTCATTCTCCAATCGAAGTCTTGTCAACTATGGTATTCTAATCGATCGAATGTTGTTACAAGATTCTTCCAATCGGTTATGCTTTTGTGTCAAAGTATGGTGAACAGTCGGTTGTATAAATGTTTTTATCTGTTGTGTTTCCTCGATTAGTTTGTCATCTTCCTGTATGAATCTAAAGTCTTTAATGAAATTTTCCTTAAGTTCATGCCATATGAATGTTTCGCCTCGAGCTTCTTCCATTTTATACCATTTGTTTGGTAAATCTACAAGTGTGGATGGGAATAAGTGTGGCCATGTTCGTTCGTTTTTGTACCCAAGTATTCTCCATTCCCTTTCGCATATACTTATGTGATTTTCAAGGCTTTGCCCTAGTGTGAAGACTGTTATTTGTGCATGTTTAGTTAGCTTCCTTCTGCTGAATCTTTCAACAAATTATGTCGAAGTTGTTGTCCATGTTTGTATCCCCTATTGATGGGTATCCCACTATCGAGCAGCTTGACCTGTAAACATTTCTACCAAGCTTTGTAGTCAGCCATGCTCCCCCTAATTTTTTGGAAACTTGTTCGATATGGCAGACTTGTGACTCTCTTTCTTTATACCGAAGAGACTGTTTATTTTCTATTTTAATCGGTGCTAAAGAAGGGTATTCCCTAATTTTTCTTTCAAATATCTTTGGAATGATGGACATCGAAAAGCATTGTCAAGTCGGTTTCTTTGATATGGCTTGGATAGTCCAGCATCCTTGTGCTTTAGTTTCATAATTTTGTATCTCCCAATCGTATAGTTTTGCATCTGAATTATATCCAACTGAACCTTGGTTCCCTAAGTGAAGTTCCACGTAGATATTTGGCTCAATATAGTCTTCAATATTTTAAAATTTATAGAGTTGTCGAACGTCAACTTCTTCATCTATCGGTTCGGTCCAAGGTTCACCTTGAGAAGGGTGAATGGGGACAATAAATTTTTGTCCATTTCCTTTGATTTTTATCCTCTCTTTATCTAACGAAATTGATGCTTTCATCTTTCGACCCCATGGTAGGCCCACCAAGGCTGGGAAAGAACTAGATCCTTCTTTAGGGTCGATGATTTTGAAATCGACTTTCGTGGCGATTCTCTTGATGGTCATATCGACATTGATACATACACCGATAGGCTCAATCAGTCCTTGATCTTCTAATTTTAGATATATGTCTGATTTGTTTACTCGAGGTCTGCCTAGTTGTTCCCATGTATCTCACGTCATAATATTTACTTGGGATCCAAAGTCGAGAACAACATGTCAAACGTGATATCCCTCTATCTCTAGGTCGACAAGTGGATCAGTGTCACTTTTATCTTTCTGATTTAGGCTACATATATTTTTAGTTTATTTCTCTGTATTCGGTTTGTTCTTAATATTATATAACATATCAATAAATTGTGCTACAGATTTGTCGTTATGTATCAAGTTAAGTAATTCTTGTGAGAAATATGTTACATTTTTATCATTAAGCTAGCAATACATTAGGATCTTTAACTAAGAGAATAACAAGCACAACAATCAAACACAAGAGACAATGAACATAGTGTTTAGTCTCGGGGAAACAATAAATGGAGAAAACCCCGCAACTTCCTCAGAGATAGAATCAGCACCAAATGTAAAACCCCAAAATAGTAAGATGATCTCTTGACAGCAGTAACCTCTTTCTTCCTTGCCCCAGTGTCTTCTTCTTCCTCAGTTATCCGCTACAACTGAGCGTGAGTGAGTGTGTGATAAACAGAAAGGCTAGATTTCTATTTATACTAATTCCCGACTTAACTAAACCCAACTAGGGCTGACTTCTCTAGGAGAGTATAATAACCCTAGTGCCCTGGAACTGCGGGGACTTTCACCCTTAACCAATAGGAGGGTTACCCATAATGACTTGACATGACTTGTTTACATTATAGAACCTCCCTATAGGAACATCGGGGTATGACATGACTCAAGTACATTACAAATACATCCTGGAATAAACATCAGGTTACAATACATAAGAAATACAAGTGAATACATTCCAAAGTTACAATTACATCAACACTCCCTCTTAACTAGTAAGGTATTCTTTCGACACAATTTTTAGCACAAGTCTTCTTCTTTGTATCATCTGGATCATCATCGAGTCTTCGTCATCTTCAAGTCATCTTCATCATCGGATCTGGATCATCACTCGATCTGGATCACCACTGGACATCATCACTGGATCTGGTTCATCACTCGATCTAGATCGTCACTGCTGGATCATCATCACTGAATCATCATGGGTGCTATCTCTTGATTCTTATCATCACAGGAAGTTCTATAGAGCCAGCCCTTTTTCATGTTGGATGTACATCTACAAAGCCAGTCATTTTTCATATTGAATGTATCATCACACAGAGCTAGTCCTTTTTCATACTAGATGTGGCATCCACCCAGAGCTAGTCCTTTTTCATACTAGATGAGTCTTCACAGAGCTAGTCCTTTTTCATACTAGATGTGGCATCCACCCAGAGCTAGTCCTTTTTCATACTAGATGAGTCTTCACAGAGCTAGTCCTTTTTCATACTAGATGTGGGATCTACACAGAGCTAGACCTTTTTCATACTAGATGAGTCTTCACAGAGATAGTCTTTTTTCATACTAGATGTGGGATCTACATAGAGCTAGTCCTTTTTCATACTAGATGATTCTTCACAGAGCTAGTCCTTTTTCATACTAGATGTGGGATCTTCACAGAGCTAGTCCTTTTTCATACTAGATGTGTCTTCACAGAGCCAGCCCTTTTTCATGCTGGATGTGGGATCTACACAGAGCTAGTCCTTTTTCATACTAGATGTGTCTTCACAGAGCCAGCCCTTTTTCATGTTGGATGTGGGATCTACATAGAACTAGTCCTTTTTCATACTAGATGTGTCTTCACAAAGCCATCCCTTTTTCATGTTGGATGTGGGATCATCACATACATCTAAAAATGGAAGGAACCAATCCTCTCACCATGTCATAGCTCTTACATCCAACCATGGAAGGAACCAATCCTCTCACCATGTCAGAAAGGCACAGCACTTACATCTGACCATGGAAGGAACCAATCCTCTCACCATGTCATAGCTCTTACATCCAACCATGGAAGGAACCAATCCTCTCACCATGTCAGAAAGGCACAGCACTTACATCTGACCATGGAAGGAGCCAATCCTCTCACCATGTCAGAAGGGCACAGCACGGACACATCACTTCCTCTTGGGAGGAATCTCGATCTAGAGAACACCAAGATTCTCCCTGAAGTACTCAAACTTCACTCTAGCCAATGGCTTAGTCAACACATCAACTATATGTTCGTCCGTCACAACATACTGGAGCTTCGCTACTCCTCTCTGCACCATATCCCTGATATAGTGATACTTGATCTTGATATGCTTCGACTTGTCATGAAACATCGGGTTCTCCAACAACTTCACACAACTCTAGTTGTCGCAGTATATACAAGTAGCATCTAACTGGAGATCAAATAAACCAAACAGTAGCTTCCTCAACCATACTGCCTCACAACTAGCTGAACAGGTTGCGACATATTCTGCTTCAATTGTACTCAATGCCACATAGGATTGCTTCCTTCTAAACCAAGAGATCACACCTGATCCCATACTAAGTCAACACCCTAAAGTGCTCTTCCTATCAATGGCACTTCCTCCCCAATCTGAATCAACATAACCCTCCAGGTTAATCCTTTGATCAGTCTTATACTTGAGCTCGTAATCAACCGTACCCTTCAGGTACCTAAGAATATGCTTTGCAGAAATCAAGTGAACTTGTCTCAGATCTGTCAAGAATTGGCTCAAGGTGTTCATAGAAAAGCAAATATCTAGTCTCGTGGTCATTAGGTACATCAAGGACCCAATCATTTGATGATACATCGTGGCATCAACTGACTCTGATGAAGCATCACTCAATAGCTTCAGGTTCGATGCCATAGGTGTGGTTAATTCCTTGCAGTCCATCATCCCAAATCTATTCAATATCTCTACTGCATACTTCCCTTGTCCAAGAAAGATTCCATCCGCATTCTACCACACCTCCATGCCTAGAAAATAATGCATCATACCCAAGTCCTTCATTTCGAACTCGGCAGCAAGCTTCCTCTTCGTGTCCGCAATCAACCCATCCATATCTATTACAAACAGATCATCTACATATAGTAGGATCATCACTAGGTTGCCATCTTCAACCTTGTAGTAAAATTTGGAATCTGCTTTACTCTTGGTAAAGCCCAAACTAGATAGGAAGTTGTCAATTCTATCATACCATGTCCTGGGTTCCTGTTTCAAGCCGTATAGGGCTTGCTTCAATCTACACACATGAGACTCCCTGTCATGTGTCTCAAAATTGAGTGGTTGCTCTACATACATTTCCTCTTCTACTACACCATTCAAGAAAGCAGTCTTGACATCCACCTGGTGTATCTTCCGATTCATTACTACAGCTAGAGCAAGTACTAATCTGATGGAAGTGTATCTGGCTACTGGTGCAAAGGTTTCTTAATAGTCTATTCCTTCTTTCTGGGAGAAACCACGAGCAACAAATCTTGATTTATATTTTTCAATGCTACCATCTGTAGCATGCTTGATCTTGTAGATCCATTTGTGATTTATGACATACTTCCCTTCTGGTCTTGGGACAACATCCCAAACATCGTTCTTCATGATCGATTGATATTCTTTGATCATAGCATCCTTCCATTCTTTTCGTTCTGTTGCTTCTTCATAATTGAAAGGTTCTTTATCGATGAAATCACATAATAAGGCTACATATCCAGAGTAGGATCTAGTCCTCTTTCTTTCTCTGTGATTCTCTTCTGGAGCCCCATGTCTTTCCGCACCTTGGATAGCTTCCCATACCCAAGTAGGTTTCCTCTTATGAGGATTCTTCTCCTCAGGTGAACCTATAGGTTCTTGTCGTTCTTCAAATTCTCGATCTTCTTCTTGAGTTTCTTTGTTCATGGTTGTATCATGAGTTCTGGGTGCTTCTACTTCTTCAGGTTCTTCAGCAGGTCTCTTTCTAGATTTGTTGTAAGCTGAGTCTTCATCAAATTTTACATCTCTGCTGATGTCGATCTTTTTGAATCCTGGGAAGTATATTCTGTAAGCCTTCGTGCTTTTAGAGTATCCCACAAATATACCCTTCTTTCCTGAAGAATATAATTTTGCTCTCTTCTCTTTTGGAATGTGTATGTACACTGGATAGATGAATATTCTAAGATGGCTGACTTCTGGTTTCTTGCCAAAAAAGACTTCTTCAAGTGTCTTATTCTTGAGTACTCTGTGAGGAGTACGGTTCTGTACATACACCATTGTTCTAGTAGCTTCTGCCCATAGATACATAGGAAGATCTTGATCATGAAGCATTGCTCTTGTAGCTTCCATGATAGTTCTATTCTTCCTTTCTGCAATCTCATTCTGTTGTGGATTATATGGAGTGGACAACTCCCTCTTAATCCCTGAGTATTTGCATAACTCTTTGAATTCATTTGAAGTGAATTCTCTACCATTATCTAATCAAAAAGTATTGATCTTCTTTTCAGTGTGGTTCTCGATCAAGGCTTTGAATTCCTTGAACTTGATAAATACTTCATCTTTGTTCTTCATGAAGTAAATCCATGTCTTCCTAGAAAAGTCATCAATAAAAGAAACATAGTATACCTACCCGCTTATAGAACTTGATGGCATTGGACCGCATACATCGGAATGGATGATTTCCAAGATTCCTTTTGCTTTGCTCTCGCTACTTGGAAATGTCTTCTTTGTGTTCTTTCCTTTCGCACATCCTTTGCAGACCCCATCATGTTTTTCTTGAATTTATGAAAGACCTTCAACAGCTTTTCTTGCAAGTGGTAGTGCCCTCTAATTCACATGTGCAAGCCTTCTATGCCAAAGTTCATTTGGTTCTACTGATTCATGAACCAAAGCTTGTTCTGGTTGGCCCTTCAATTTTTGTAGACCTCCTTCTTGTTCCCCAATCGCTATTGCATCATCAAAAGTATTTCCCTTTGGCCACATAAGAACTCAGCCATCTACAAAAGCAACCCTCATTCCTTTTGAATCCAATGCATATATGGAGAGAAGGTTCTTCTTTAGTCCTGGTACAAACAATAAATTTTTCATCTTCATAGAATTTCCAGAGTCTAGTTTATAGGAGGATTCACCACTACCTTTTATTGGATACTGGTAGTCATCCCCAAGTTTCATCTTGTGAGGTGACTCATTGTTGTAAAGGAAAGTATCCTATGGCTATGGTTTAAGAGGCCATCAACGTATTGGGGTTGAAAGGTGGATGTATAATGTTCAACAAGCATATATAAGCAAGATCAAAGATTAGAATGGTTCATACCTTAGCCAAATGAAGGTTGATCCAAGCAGCCCTTCAATCCTATTCTTGCTCCTCTTGCTCCTCTTGCTCCAAGAGACCTACAAAACAAATTATACCTTCCTCAAACCAATATGACCACATATAAAGAAATGATAATCAAATAAACATGAAATAATGATATGACTAACATCATCATATGATCATAAACAAATATTCAATAAAAAATTGAACAATAATTTGGGAAGAAGAAGGACATCACATATTTATTAATCTTGAAAACAAGTACAAGTATACCTTCTCTTCAAGTTCGGCACCTCAAGAAACCTTGATCTAGTTCTGTTGCTTCTCTTCTCCAATGAACTCAGCCTCCAAGCTCTGCAACACAAGGAGAATGCTTCTAGGGAAAAGGTGTGGGCAAAGAGAGTCCCAATTCCTCCAGCGTGACAATGCAAAGATTCAAGTCCCCTCTCATGGACCTCCCTACCTCTATCTATATGTTTAATGAAGAGTTAGGGTCGAAGACAAAGTAGTTACAACTGAAGGAGTCAGTTGCATAACTACCCAAACTACCCAAATTTCAAAATATGTATTTTTTTGACATTTTCAGGAGGCGTACGTGGATTGCAGAGACAACAGTCGCGTACACAAGGAGGTATACATGGATTGAAATGCATAAAGTCACATATTTAAGGCGTGCGTGACTATTATATATAGCAAATCGCATACGTACGTGGGTTTCCTTAAGGAAAGTCGCATACACATCAAAAACTCATTTTTAGGGTATTTTTGGGCATTTTCAGACTTTGGTGTCTTCTAGAAACTTTTAGCTAACTAAACTATCTTTCCAACGGTACAAATATGAGGTCAAACGGAGTCACAAAACTAAATATATGGGTCCTCCAATTTAGGTGTTTTTTCAGTTACTTTCATGAAGTGTCGTCATGGAAGTGTCATCATGCGACGAAATCATGGGAAAGTGGTCACAGGCAGAGATGTGTCATTTTGAGCTATAAAATATGCCCCCTAATGTATGAGGATATAGGGGAAGACGATAGCTGAAATACATTATAAAGGAAACAGCTGAGTGTGGAGAGAGCAGAGAATCCAAGATCGAAAGGCTCGAACAAACGTACCTGAAAGAGAGATAAATGTCAGAAAAAAAACTGATCTCTGGGACATACAAGTCCATATACAAATCATCGCCATAAAGATACAGGTGGATCCAACATATGTATAACTGATGAAACTATCATGGTCACTCAATATGCAAAAAGGCGCCATATCAAATCTAAAGGAGTCATGGCCACAAATGAACAAGGTGGATCCATGCTCAACAATTCATCATAGCCACAAAAATACAAGGTGGATCTATGTCTCAGCAAAATGTCATATAAAGTGTAACAAGGTCTTGCGCAACTTGGGCAATAGAAAAATGACGATGCTATTGTCGGACCAAGGTCTTCAATCCAAACCGCCTAAAAGGTACGAATCCTAACCATGCAAATAAAAGAGTTAAAGTCGAACATGGAGGAAATCGTTTGATTACCGGTCAATAATGAGAACCGTTAAGAAATGTGAGGGAAATCATCATTAATGAAAATGGTCCCCAAGGTACCTAGTACATTCTAACAAGTGTGAATACAAGGACTTGAATTCGAACACTTGAAGAATCCATCGAGTAGGAGACATCAAGGTATTCCCACTACCCAATAGCGAGGGAAATTGCCACTGATGACTACAATCCCCAAGGTACTGTCATAAAACTCTAAATCTCATCCCTAGAGAAAGATGTGCTACAGTTCATAGGAAGAGATCTGTTGGAAGGAAGGAATTAAGGCATCCTTCATCATCCAACATGAGGTAAGTCAAAGACTAATTGGATCTAGAATTGGTATTGAATCTCACGACAAGAACCGCTGAAGACATGATGTAATGAACTGATACTAGGGAATGGCCGACATAAAAGGTCAAGGCAACTAAACAATGGCCGACAAAGGTTTTAATCCTTGAACAATGAGCACGACACAAAAGTGACTTAGGCATCTTTTGACACAAAAGGACCAACGAAACAAATCTGCAATGTAGGATACATTGACAGATTCCCCATATAATTGGAAAAGAGACCAATTGGAGGAGTAAGAAACTCTGAATCAGGTTAAAGTCAAAACACTAGGACCCAACTGTTGATAGACTCAAAACTGGTTCTTTTTTCAAGGAAACAAAACTTGTTGCCATGATGTAATAAACATGTGAAAGAAATTCCCTTCCCCTCTTTCTTGTAAAGTTTTAATGAGTCCAAGAAAGCAAACTCGAGACCATCTTCATTTTTGGCAAGCTCGAAGAAAAGACAGAAGAATGCTTAATAAATCACTAATTCGTGGATTTTACGAGCTTGAACTAGTACATGCTCGACAGTGTTTTCATAGTTTAGAGAGTCTGAAAACTCCAAAGAAGACTCCATGGGGGTGCTTTTTGTCCAATTTAGTCTCCAGAGGCCGGAAAAGTATAAAACAAACCACAGAAGAACTCTCTTAGCTTCCGAAGAAGTAAGGTGCACATTTTTCATATTTAGTCAGGAAGGTCTGAAAAAGGTTAAATTACCACCTACCCAACGCTTCTTCAAAAGCAGCATAAAGCCTAAGTTTTATGAGTGTGAAGGAAGGCAAGATCACTCAGAAAGATCCATTTGATTACAAGAAATGGGGCTTACAACAGTAAAATTGATGCTTTGTTCTTTAAGGTATAACGAGCATGACAAAGACATAAAGTACACTCGAAATCTTTTTCATGTTTTGGTCCAAAGCATGAAAAAGAGAAAACTAAGCTCATACCAGGGGTTCCTTTTCCGTAATTTTAGTCCCTCAGGTCCGGAAAAGAGATAAACCTATGCCTGAGAATACCCTTCTCAATTCCGAAGAAAAGAGAGTGCTCCTTTCTCGTACTATTCCACATGGTCTGAGATAGTGATAACCTACCACCAATGTGGATGCCCATTCACATATTCTTAACGAGCCTGAATGGACAAGTTTACTCAGCAGTCAAGTCTATTTTGAGGAGTCACACTTGGGCCTAAAGAAACTCAATATCTTTTCGTGAAGTTTTAACGAGTACAGAAAAGTCAACTCGCGACCTCCTTATTGTTTTTAACGAGCTCGAAGGACAGCAGAAAGAATGCTCTAAATGCGAGGAGACGAGTGTCAGGGGCAATCGAAACTAGTTCCAAACACAAGGAACAAACCTATGCATAATGCAAGGAACATGATCAGTATAAAGACACTCGGGGAATGTCTCCTCAAGGTAAAAGGTGTCAAGTTGCAAAGGCAAAAAGATACAAGGTTGAGCAGTGATGAGAGCAAAGATGAGGGCTTATACAACGAGCTAAAAGTGTGGAAGCCGGCATCAGGCTCATAAGCGCAAGAAGGGAACATGCAAATGCATTTACAGCTTTAAAAACAAGATGAGGCCAGTAAACAATTGTGACTCCAACTAAGAATCCTGTCTCCAAGAAACAACATAATCAGGATCATATTCAAAATAAAAGATCCAATTGTGACTCCAACTAAGAATCATGTCTCCAAGAAACAACATAATCAGGATCATATTCAAAATAAAATATCCAATGTGGGTCGCTTTGGCAGGAACACATGTGACTTTGCTATCTTCTACAAAAGGTAAAGTCAAGGCAGAATCAACTGAAGAAGATTCTATAGCACCAAGACTTGAGGGTTTATAATTAGTAAGATCAACCTCAGAAGGAGAGAAAAAATCAACAAGGGAGATAGAGTCTGCAGGAACGAACTCAGTATCACAGGAGTTGAAAAATTCAAAAGAAAAATCAAACTCATCAGGATCACTAACTTGTTGTTCAAAGGAAGAGTCAAGAGACTCAACAAGACCAACATAAGAAGAAAGGTCAGGCTTACTAGGCAAATCGGGGCTAGACTTAGTCACAACTGAACCAACATCTAATAGAAGGTTAGACTGTATCAAAGACTCTAGGAAGACTTCATCCAAAGGAAGGAGATCATCCGAGATAGGACACATGTCTAAACTTTCAAATGGATTGACAGAGTGGAGATTAGGCCCCACAGTCTGTATAGGATCACTCACATGTTCAACTGCTGGGACCAAGTCCCGAGAAGGTAAGCATGAATACAGAGGTTGATTCTCAGTAGCAATTGAACGAAAAGGACATGAGGCCACATAGCTACTTGTGGTAGGGTAGTGTCTATAGAAAACCTAGGAATCAATAAAGGAAAGACCTGGTTTGTAGTTGGGTCAGGAGACGGATCAAGAAAATCCAACTGATCGATAGTGACAATTTCTTCACCATGATTAAAGTACATCACACGAAAAAATGTTGACACCATAGCTTGCATGGCATAGACATAATCACATCCAAGGAGCATATTGATGTCCAAGGGGTCTTCTATCACCATGAATTCAACTAAGACGATCTTCCCACCCAAGGTAACAGGTGTTTGAGCAATAATTCCCAAGGATATCCAAGTTCTTCTATCAAACGACAGTAACTGACTAGCAGTTGACACAAGGATGGGAGATCCCATTCCTCGCCAAGAACAAGCAGACAAGATACTAAGTGAGGCTCCTCCATCAACAATAGAACGAGCAATCATGTATGATTCAACTTTGACCTTTATCTGGAAAGGTGCATCAGAAGGAAGGAGCGGTTCAACTAGGCTATCCTAATCAAAGGAAGAAATACGAGAGCTTGGTGGGGGTTGATCCGAAACGAATTCAGTGCCCCCTTATTCAGTAAGTTCTAAACTGGCAGTCAAGAAAATGTGACTAGTAAACACTTCACTCTCCAAAGGAAGAGTGGGATTGATCGACAATGGAATCAATTCAACCACTTCGTGAAAGTCACTCTCCGAAGGGAAATTGGGATTAACCAACGATGACATTGGTTCAATCACATCAGGATCACTCTCCAAAAGAAGAGTGGGATCGACCAAAGCTGAGATTGGTTCGACCACTTGATCAACCAAAGGTTGAGTAGGTTGTTGAGAAACTATAGGTTGTTCAGGAGAAGGAAATTCTTGAGTCTTGGACCACACTCTCCGTGCCTCTGCAATAGCAGGGCACTTGTGAGTAAGATGATCTCCCTCGCATAACTTACAAGGGAACTTAAGTTTGCACTTCGAATGACTATTTTTCTCAACGGTGTCAACATGACTAGCAGTGGCTGACTGTTTGCTCTCAACATGACCTACAGAGGTTTAGATTTTTCCCCCAGCATGAACTATAGCAAATGGGTGACTGGGTCCAACCAAACTAAGAGAGGCTGGTTGTTGAAAAACTTTAGAATGTTCAAAAACGGGATGACCATGAAACCAAACTCTTTGCACCTCCGCTATAGAAGGGCATTTATAAGTAAGGTGGTCTCCCTCACTAAAGATTACAAGGAAACTTGGGCTTGTTTTTGAACGGGTATTCTTTTCAACAGTGTCAACATGACTCGCAGTGGCTAATGGATTGTCTTCAGCGTGAACCACGAAGGCTGAAAGATTGCCCCCTGCATGACCTGCAGAGGTTGAGAGACTGGTTCCAACATGTCCTGTAGAGGTTGGATGAGCACCACTAGCATGAACAGCAGAGGCTGAATGGCTAGGATCAACATGCTTTGCATCAGTTGAGTGTGTGCCCCCAGCATGAACTTCAGAGGCTGGATGGATGGACCCAACATGACCTGCAGAGGTTGGATGGGGAGGTTCAACTTGAACATCAGAGGTTGAACGGGTGCCCTCAACATGAACTATAGAGGTTGAGTGACTGGATCCGACATGGCCTAGAAAGGTTGGAAGGATCCCACCAGCATGATGAATAGAGGTTGGATGGTGAAGATCAACTTGACTTGCAGAGGTTGAGTGCTTAGATCCAACATGACCTGCAGAGGTTGGATAGGTGCCCCCAGCATGAACTGCAGAGGCTAGGTGGTGAGGTTCAACTTGACTTGCAGAGGTTGAACGGGTGCCCCCTTGCTTATGTGCCTTCTTCCTATTCCTCCTTCTTTTACTCCTTTTAGACTTTCGGTTACTAGTATCCATACTTTCACCGCATGAGATAGAAGGAGGAGGAGAATCAACTACAGGTGAAGGGGAAGCAGTGTTTTGATGCCCTTGATATAAGGAGCTTACTTGAGAAGCAGCAAGAGAATTCAGGATAGTTCGAGTGGAAAACAACCACACCGGTAGCCCTAGGGTGAATCCAGGTAGATTCAGGGTGGCCTTCAAGGGAACACCAACATTCACCATGAGAGGAATAGTACAAGGAGTTTGCAAAATGGGGATCTCTTGGTTGGTGTTCAAAGGGGTGTTAGACATAGTTTCAAACAAGGAGATAAAGTTTGAGGTTGACCGAAAACCAAAAGTACAAAGCATACACCTGAAGGCAAGCTAAGTACAGACAAACCACATAGCACTCACTAAAAAATTCCTAAATCCAAACAGACAAATAGGTATAAGATATGCTTTCCAGAAGAAAGCTGATAGACAGTTACTTGGCATCTATGTATATGTTCTTAGGCACAAGTGGAGGAATCACCCACCGCCCTCCCAAGCCTTCTACCGGGGTTACCTTCCAAGCACGTCCAAGGTCAACCAGAAATAGCCTTTCGGTGTACCTGTGTATGAACCCTAGATGTCAAAGAGACTAAAGGCTACTTTAACTATATTGACAGTTCGGGGGGACATTCGCAAGCCTAAATCATATGCATGGGAAGGGTGGCAAATCCCAAAACCCTGTCTAAGACAGAATCCCCAGATGCGCAAAAACCTTGGTCTACGCTTTGACAAGGAATCGGAGGGTTATCTCCTCAGTCCAAGCCTCCACATGGCCTTGTGCTTAACTCCTGTTTGAGAGGAGCTTCCCAGATACAATCAACGTAGAAAAGGATTTACCTAGTGATTCGTCAACTATGTCTGAAATTTTAACACTTGTGGAGAGTTTAAACTCCCTAATCCACAAGTCTAGCCTGAGCTAGTTGGTGTATGACCCTATAAAATAAAACTTACTAATAATTTTTAAATTATATCGTTTATTTTAAGCGTTGTTTTTAGTCAGAGGGTAAATGGCGTGAAACTTATGTGGTGTTTTGACTCAAAGTTGAAACAAAATGACTTAAAAAATAGAAATGAAATGCAAAAATAAAAAACTATTCTCTTCTTCTTTTTCAAATAGAAACTTGAAAGCCACAAAAGAACAAATTCTTTTTATTTTTTATTTTCAAAAACAATGATATGTCATGCAATCTAGACTAAAAAACTAATCTACATGCATATAAAGCAAACATGTGTTTTTTTTATTTTTCTTTTAAAAATGCAAAAGAAAAATAGCCTATCAACTAATGCAAGCAAGTAATGTAAGCAAAGCAAATAGACAACTACTCTACACCCCACAAACAAACCCTAGGTTTCCCTAAAGTTGGATATCAACCTCTCCTGAAAGGAAGGGTCACAAAGGTAAACAAGCCAACAACTTTGGAATGAAGAGATTGAGCAATAAGACTGACATAAACAAAGGTCAAGAAGTCCCAAGTATCAATTTAAACCTACAAATAGAGGTTGCTAAGTACCTTGTCCAACAAGGTCAAGCCAAAGAAGGAGGTGGGGGGGAAAGCAGTAAAAACAAGTTCAAAGACTTGAAAGAGACTTACAAGATAGACAAAGAGAACCTAATAGAGATAAAATAACCTCTCAAAGAGAGATAAAACAACCTCTAAGGAATCATGCACATGCAGAGGACCTTTGAAGACCCTACAAACAGCCCTCAAATCACCCAAAAACCCTAAAAAATGATGAAAGAACACAAATTTAGGTGCATACACGGGTTGCCTTAAGGGAGGTCATGTATGACACGCGGGTTGCAATGAGTGCAAGTTGCATATACAACACATACATGCAACTGTTTAGCCTGACAGTCGCGTATGGATGACAAAAGGCACAAAAAGAGTCAAAATTTGACCTAAGAAGGCAGGAAAGGTGTTCCAACAAACTCAAAAGGTGTTCCTAACTTGTAAGAAGGACCTGAAACTTTACAAAAGGATTAAAGAAATACAAAGAAACCCCAAATAGACAAGGTTGTCCCCAACAGAGTCACTAGTTCTATTGTAAAGGAAAGTATCATATGGCTAGGGTTTAAGAGGCCATCAACGTACTAGGGTTGAAAGGTGGATGTATAATGTTCAACAAGCATATATAAGCAAGATTAGAGATTAGAATGGTTCATACCTTAGCCAAACGAAGGTTGATCCAAGCATCCCTTCAATCCTCTTCTTGCTCCTCTTGCTCCTCTTGCTCCTCTTGCTCCAAGAGACCTTCAAAACAAATTATACCTTCCTCAAACCAATATGACCACATATAAAGAAATGATAATCAAATAAACATGAAATAATGATATGACTAACATCATCATATGATCATAAACAAATATTCAATCAAACATTGAACAATAATTTGGGAAGAAGAAGGACACCACATCTTTATTAATCTTGAAAAAAAGTACAAATATACCTTCTCTTCAAGTTCAGCACCTCATGAAACCTTGATCTGGGTCTGCTTCTTCTCTTCTCCAAGGAACTCAGCCTCCAAGCTCTGCAACACAAGGAGAATGCTTCTAGGAAAAAGGTGTGGGCAAAGAGAGTCCCAATTCCTCCCGCGTGACAATGCAAATATTCAAGTCCCCTCTCATGGACCTCCCTAACTCTATTTATATGTTTAATGAAGAGTTAGGGTCGAAGACAAAGTAGTTACAACTGAAGGAGTCAGTTGCATAACTACCCAAACTACCCAAATTTCAAAATACGTATTTTTTTGACATTTTTAAGAGGCGTACGCGAATTGCAGAGACAACAGTCACATAGACGAGGAGGTATACAGGGGTTCCAATGCAAAAAGTCACGTATTTAAGGTGTACGTGACTATTATATCTAGCAACTCACGTACGTACGCTGGTTTCCTTAAGGAAAGCCATGTACACATCAAAAACTCATTTTTAGGGTATTTCTGGGAATTTTCAAACTTTGGTTTCTTCTCGAAAGTTTTAGCAAACTAAAATATCTTTCGAATGATGCAAAGATGGGGTCAAATGGACTTACAAAACTTAAGATATGGGTCCTCCAAGTTAGGTGTTTTTTCAGTGACTTTCATGAAGTGTCGTCATGGAAGTGTCGACATGCAACGAAATCATGGGAAAGTGGTCATAGGTAGAGATGTGTCATTTTGAGCTATAACACTCATGTTCATATATTTTCACAAATGATTCTTTGAATCCCATCATGTGCTTGGAAGCACCACTGTCTATGAGCCAATCATTGCTTCCATGTGAAACAATTCCCATGAAAGAGGATATCAGCACATATTCTTCATCACTTGAAGAATCACTTTCTTGTCTGATTCTATTTGTGGAAGGTTCATCATCCTTTGCAGCATGAGCATGATGTCTTCTCTTGTTTCCCTTCTTCTTCTTTAAGTTCCCTTTGTTAGGGAAAAATTTGGATATGTAACCTTTCTCATCACATGTGTAACATCTAATAGTAGACAGATCCATTCTAGAGTGTGAGATCTTACCTTTGGAGTGATGATGGTCCCTTCTGGTTTTCTTGGTGTGAGTTGTGAGAGCTTGATATTCACTTCCCATCTTTTCTTCTCGAGCTTCTATTCAATATTCTTCTTGAGATCATTCTTCCCATAGTCTGTTGAACTTGAATAACTTCTTTTTGGCACAGATCCCTTGAATGAAAGAGTCCCATGATCTAGGGAGACCATTCAAGGTGGTCATCACAATCTATGCATTCTCCACTTCTTCATCTACTACTTCCAGTTGTTCCTTGATCTAAGATACCCTTGTAAAGTAAGACTGGATGGTCTCAGCATTGTGGATCTTTACATTCTTCAGTTGGTTTCTCAGAGTCATCTTCATGTTTATGTTCTTCCCTTCAAACAATTTGGTTAGGGAATCAAACATAGCTTTAGGTGTCTTTGGGGAATACACCTGTGGTATGAGGTGATCCTTGATTGAATCAGCAATAATCCTCTTTTCCATAACCAACTTTTTCTTATGTAAGGCCTTAGCCTCATCTCCCTCTGGAACTGGAACCTCCTCATTGATATAGGAGTCCAACTCATTTTCTTCCAGGACCAAGGAGATCATATACTTCCATGCTCAGCTCCTCAATATTTTCATCAAGCTTGGTATGATGAGACATATTAACTGAGAACCTCAAATGGAAATACAAAATATTTAGATCTTACCATGTCAAGATGTTGGATCTGGATTTGGAGCTAAAATTATGCAATGCTGGTTCGAGAGAAGATTAGGGTTTTGCTTTTCCGGAGTTCTGTCCAACCAAATGCTTTGATCTTGATCCCTAACTTTGATTTTGAGGAGGAGATCAATCCAGGCCTGGGCTCACTGAAAAAATCCACTTCTGTGGAAAGCCCTAATTCTCGGCAGTAGTGTCGGGTCCAAAACTAAAAAACTTCAGAATTGGAATCTGCTTTGACAGAAAGATGCGCCCTAGGGAGGAGAGATATTCCAAACTTCTTTTACTAAAAATATGTGGAGAGAGATCCACAAAGTAGGAAGCCCTAGTTCCCGCAGCTGCACAGTGTCTTCTTCTCAAGTTAGCTCTGATACCATGTTAGATTTTTATCACTAAGCTAGCAATACATTAGGATATTTAACTGAGAGAATAACAAGCACAGCAATCAAACACAAGAGACAATGAACATAGTTTTTATCCTCGGGGAAACCATAAATGGAGAAAACCCCGCAACTTCCTTAGAGATAGAATTGGCACCAAAAGTAAAACCCCAAAACAGTAAGATGATCTCCAGACAGCAGTAACCTCTTTCTTCCTTGCCCCAGTGTCTTCTTCTTCCTCAGCTATGCGCTACAACTCAGTGTGAGTGAGTGTGTGATAAATAGAAAGGCTAGCTTTCTATTTATACCAATTCCTAACTTGACAAAACCCACCTAGGGCCGACTTCTCTAGGAGAGTCTAATAACCCTAGTGCCCCAAAACTGTGGGGACTTTAACCCTTGACCAATAGGAGGTTTACCCACAATGACTTGACATGACTTGTTTACATTATAGAACCTCCCGACATGAGGTTACAGCATTAGCCTCCCATGTTGATTCACAAACGAACCAGTGTCATCTGGGATCCCCATCACCCTTATAGAGGGGGATGTGTGTTGTGTCGTGCCCCATGTCATCGGCATCAGTGTCTCCTTTTGATGGTGGAGGTTGCAGTGGGGATGGTGGGATATTCTTTGTGACTCTTTGATCACATCTATCCTCGACTGAACTCTCATTCTTTTCGGTAGGTTTATTTGTCGGTTTCTCTCCGACAATTTGTTGGATTAGTTTGACTTCTTCTGTCGATGTCCAATCCAATTGTTGAAGCTCGGATACTCTTATTTGTGGATCTGACTGCTCTGTATTTCCTAAAGATGTATTTGGCAGGAGAGGTGCTTCTTCATGTCCTGGGTAGATTGGGTGGATACTCCATTTGGATGGGTATGATTGGAACGTAACCCAGTTTCCTTCCTAAGGTCGACTAATTACCAAATGGTCAACACCAATTCCTTCATTGTCCAGTCGGCTCCAGATGTCATACTCACCATCTCTTAGTCTGAGGTCCTCTTAGACAATTACTTGCACTCGTGCAGTCAAGTTCGAGTTTTTTGGAGATAGAGGTCTTACGTCTTGGGGTATCTCAACCTGGAGATCTTCTCGCTGCTCTATCCACAAGTATTCCTCCATTGGTGATACTTCTTCATCGTCTATGCCTTATTCTTGTCAGTCATGACCCGAATCTAGCGGATTTCCTTCATGTGTTGTCACCCTGGTAGTCATTCTTCTCTGCAGCGCAATGGCCTGCTCTCTGCATTCCTCCCTTCTCTTCTGCCTCTTATCTCTCTCAATTTTCTGCAAATCAGAAGCACTATTGTGTGTTACTGTCCAAGTTGTTTCTTTCTTGTCCCGACTTTTCATTATTGGAGGTTCCTTCTATAATCGACTAGAATCCTTCTACTCTACCTTGACTCATGACCATCTACCCCCGCCTCATTGCCTACCCGACACTTTGGTAAGCCCGAATAGTTCTGTCTATTTGTTCAATAAGTACTCCCATTCCCTTTCGGTAATGAACTTCTCCAACGCTTTCTGCTTCTTCGCTCAGTCGGTATTCAGTGGTGGTTCGATCAGTGATGGACGAGGTTCAACAATATGCCCTACTCCTCTTTCAATTAGGAATCTAAACAAAAGGATCGGTAATGAGCAAAGGAAATGCTCAGTGAAATCGTTATAGAATCTCACTTCGATACTCTCGACAGAGACTCTCTCTTCCACCACGCGGTCTGCGCAGAACTCGTCTATGATTTTTTCAAACCAGTCTGAAATGTTCGTTCGTCCTCCTCTTATCAGTTTCTAGAGAAACTCTTGTTCCTTAGTGTCTACCGACTTTTTCATCCAGTAATTTCTTCATAAACTAAGGTACCGATTCTACAAACTTTTCATGTGTTTCAGTGAAGAATTTCTCCTTCGCCTAGGCAATAGTCAGCTTGTTTCTTCTAGCGTAGTTCTATAAATAGTTTGCAATCTTACACTCCCACCAGTCTTTAATTTCTTGCTCTAATATCATCTGCTAATGGTCATTTCATCCGTACGTGTACTATCAGCAACGGAACCAATGTTGTAATCACTCGGATCACTAAGTTACCAATAATACACATATAGAATCATATAATCATAACAGAGACAAGAGACAAGATAGTAGGTTGAATAACAGTTTATATTAAACAAAACACATGTGGGTTCATACAAACATCAAACCAAACCAAGTTCATATCTGGATCAACAGCCTATTATATAGGATTACAAAACAGTTATGAATAACAAAACAGCATATGGAGGTCGAACTAATCTCTAAATAGTCAGCTAACTAGTCTAGTCGATTCACCGACTAGCTCCTCCAACACCACCTCAGAATGCTCAAATGGTTTATTTTTATTCGCTTGTATCCTATCTGAGATGACATGGTGAGGGTCATAATTAACTGCAGCTTCTACTAAAAATCCCATTTCTCTGAGCATGCTTTCGATCATTGAAAGGGATGATTTACTTTTTATGGTAAGAGGACCAACTATACATGGAAATTTAATTTATGAAGACTTCTTATAGCTCAGGAAATGTTCATATTCAACTATTAACCTATGTCTAATCAACTCCAATGTAAACACTCTCACTGTCAAAAATGTTGGCAAGACATAGGGTTGATGAGTAAACCCATATACCCTAATCACAGCATTATGTTCACAAAGGAACCAATACCCTACTCTTCTTTAAGGTGATAACTGTAATAATTCTCTCATTTATGGAAGTACTCTGGGTAATATTTATTGGAAAAAAACATTGTATACTGGTGCCATGAGAAAATTCATAAATTTACAACAATCCCTACTCATTTCATCTGTTGTAATCATCTCTAGGAGTCGTAAATTATCTTCATTGAATGTCAAAAACATCCTCATCATAAAAGATTGAAATCTGAAAGTTCTTGTCCCATGGAAGTTTATTAGCTGAGAACGAATGTTCTCAACTAAAAACTCATCAAATTTAAGACATGATGATTGCATGGACTGACTCAATTGCTCAGAACCTACTTGACCAGTACTAAGGGTGAACATTAGCCTCAACAAGGGTTCTGCGATGTATTTATTCGTGTCCAACCCCAAAAATTGAATTGCCAAGGTTATTAGAGACTGTTTTTCTTCATTATACAGGTTGTAATCAATGGGAAAAGGGTGATTTAACAACTGACTATCAGGTTTTGAGAAAAGTTTCTTTTTGTTCGATTGATTATTCTCGAAAAAACTGGACTAGGTTTTCTTCTTTGTATTCTTTCGACATTTGGACAAAATCAGTAGGAATTAATAGAGTATTTCAGATGACAAGGGAATTTACTGGATACAAAATATTAGACCTAGATGCATCCATTATTACCCCCTCTTAAGGAGAGTAATTACTGGCACACCACTCAATGAACTCTAGAGAATTTGGGGTTTCTTCAACGGAAAAATAAAAGAACTATGAACTGAATATGTTGGGTAAAATTATTGCTATTTAATTTACCTTCGATTTAATTATCAACCAGGACACGTAAACTTTGAGTTACTACACTGCAAGGTAAAATGGTTTCAAGCTCATGCCTAGGGTAATTTTGATTTGCTCATAGACAAAGAAACATAATGTAATCTATGGAACTGCTACTCTATTGAACAATCAATACCAAAATTTGTTGAGTCTAACCTAAAGAAGGAAATCAGCTTGCTGAGCTCTGTTTTACAATCTACAAATTTGTCAAATCCAATGTAATCTACTACAATCTCAAACTATGCTAATTATTGATTGATTCTTTAAGACAAACAACCAAGCAAGTAAATAAGAAACCCTACTTTCAAACCTGTCTACAAGATGAATACTTTTGATCAATCCTAATCATCTTATACTGCATCTAAGACTGCACTCATCACTTATAAAGAATCTTATGCTAACATGATGACTCTTCTTAGCCCTAATTTATACAAACACTTTACCATTCACAAACTGGAATTAAATTTATCTTTCTGCTAACAATGGATACACTCTACCTGCGTTCTATGCTCATAAAAATATATTGAAACTATTCAGACAACACACACTCCACTCTCATTTTCCTATCTTATGAGACTTGTCTTCAAACCCTAGAAAAAAACGCTGTCAAATACTTAATGAACTGTGATTCTTCTTTTTAATTTCGTTCAAGATCATAAAATAAACAAAAACATAACTCCAATCCCAGCTATATAGCCAATTCGAAATGCTATCTGGAAAATCCTATAAACTCCATAAGCTAAAATCTCTAAAACCTCTGTGAATTAGTAAATACTGCAAGTTCTTTCAAATTCTTTAAAGCAATACAACCCTTTGAAACACTTCACAACCTTATAAATTTCGTGACCTACAAGAATTCTGGGTAAGCACTTTAACTATTCAATAATCAATATCACTCCTGGAAGTAAAAGAAACCTGGAAATCTAAATCCAACTCTCATTACTTTGCCAAATAAAACCTACAGGACAAAACTGAATGCAATCAAGCTCATCACACATATTTTACTGTAAGCATAAATTTCATTCTTGAATTACACATTATTAAAAACCATTAGCATACATCCATGAAAACAGCATCAAAATATACAGTGCGAATTTACTTACAACAGTAAAAACAACGCTTATACATAGATGATCAAAGTTGAAGGTGGGCCCTGCCTTCAACACTTACAAATCTGAAATTAAAAGCTTTAAGAAGATAAACGCAGCTGTTGATCAATTAATAAAAATCAGAGTTTACAGTGTCTTTTATCTCTCCCTCTTTAGGGTTTCAAAGTCATATTTATATTTGAACCACAAAATGAGTCGACCTTTGAGCAAGGATCAACCCCATCCCAACAAATCTACATCTATCCCGATCAATAATGCATACATAAACCAAAATATTGGATTCGGATTTCCTGGAATCCATACACTGCTGAAAATTGACTCGCAACAACTTATTGAGCAAATGACAGCTACAAAACAGCACCGGGCAACTTCACCTACATCTTGGAAGCGATTGGAAATCAAACAAGACATTGTCTCTGGCAATAAAATCCCCCAAATCTCTGCATCAGTCGACATACACTCCTTAAGCGCTGGGACAAACGTTGGGTCGAACAACCAAAAAGACCACTACATGAAAAATAAAGACTTGTCAATTGACCAAAGAAAACTAAATTTTTATTGTATCAATTAAAACCAAACAAAATAATAAATAAACAATGAAAAATATCAAAAATTCACCTGCTAGAGCACCTTGCAATGTTGTTCTTAAAAAGACATATTCAAGCACAAAACTCAACTAGATAAAGTTGAATATCACTTGATTTCATAGAACTTTTAACTAGAAATAAGGTGCTGAACAAGTCAAAATAGGAGGCCATCATCTCCCCCAGACTGAAGACCTTGCATGTCCCAATGCAAGAAAGTTTCAGACAGACAAAATTGAAACTCAAAATAGATGACCAATCTATGGGTTAAATGCTAGAAACTGAAGCTGAAGTATTAAACAGGACTTGTACTTGAGGAGGAGATGGAGCTGTTTGCTGTTGTACACTAATCAATTTTTCAAACTGCTTGTCCTTTTTCTTTAACTGCTTCCTGAGACTACGATTAGACCCAGTAATGTCATCAACTAAGGTTTGTAAAGATGCTACCTTAGCTGTCAAAATTGCATTTTCCTATTTGATAAACCGGTCCAGTCTAACATACTACTGTAATCTTTTAGTCAACTTAAAGTTTCTCTGTCGAAAGTATTCAACTCCCTGAGCTGAAACATCTGACCGATGAGATTTAGCAGACTTCAAACTAGATTTTGAAGGTGATGCTGGCAATGAAGGCTCATTGACAGGACTCGGAATGGAGGAATGATGATGAGAGCCATGTGAATCAGAATTATCATGGGCAGATGAAGAAATGGATGAGGACAACTGGACATGTACAGGTGTCTTACCTTTAGACCATATATTCTTCTCTTGAGCAGCCATACTACGGGTAAACCTACGGGTTGATGAAATGGAGAATTTTCCATAATCAGACTGACCTTGCCCACTCTCAAACTGAAAGTTTACTTGCTGCCCTTTTTACCTCTAAGACTTCTTGATATGGGACCTTCCTACCTTCTTACAACTCTTGACTTCTTGTTCCTGAATGTGACTAGTTTGACATTTAGAAGCATTCACAGAGGACACTTTGTCAATAGGACCAGGAATATGAGGTTTGCTTGCTTCATTAACCAGGGTGAATTAATATGGGAATTGGACAATTCATATAGAAATTGTTCCCATACTTGATTCTTTTTCTTCAACTCAACTAAAATGATCATCTTGATAAGCCCATGATGATACATGCTATGAGTAGGATTTTCTATGCTTTTCCTAATCTGAGAAACCATCCTACCCAAACTTTTCCAGAAATGAAATGGAAAGTTAAGGAGCTTACCAAATTCAAAATGTGCAAGCAATCGAAAGTGACAGGCTTTGAAGGTAGAGAATCAACCCTCACAAGTAATGAGCCTGGTGATGATTACTAAGGGACTAATAAATTCTTCTATGATCCATAGCTTTGAAAATCCTGTTTCACCCTTCATAGCCAAGAATTCGGGTTTAAAAACTTAATCATATTCTTTGTGTGACAGCTTGAAGTTTTTTACACCAGCGATCCCCTGTTTTAAAAATATAATGGCAAAGGGAAAAAAAATATAATGGCAAAGGAAAATAAAAATAAAAATATGATGGTAATGTCGGACGTGCTAAGGAAATTATAGCAGATCAAGGCACATACTGCCCGCACTACCTTGCCTTATAATGTTATCGACACATCCGAGAAAAATTCATAGCCTTAAGACATATCAAATGTCAATTTAACCATGGAGTCAAGCTTTGGATGTTAGTAAATTAATGATATAAAAATTAAAAATGGCAAACTATAAAATAATCAATAACATAAAATAAAATTTTGCCAAGGTGTATATGTCATTAAATTACTTACAAAGGAGAGGTGGCTTATCAGCTCTATGGAATATAATGTGTTAAGTTAAATCCTCATAATTTCATCTATTTTTAAATTAGAAAGATGCCTGGCTTTTAACAGTAAAGATAACTCTAGCGTTCTGAACATTACCTTTAAAATTCAATTTACCAGTTTTGCAGAACTCATTCCATTACCTAATCCAGTCTGAGTCTAGTATTTTCAGGTCCAAACACAGAAGTATTTTCAAGCTTGCAAAGGTGGAAATGATTGCCAGCAGGGTGATGATGTTATCAGCAAGGGAAAATAACTGTCTTTCTTCAAAATGTCCAACTTTTGCGAGTTGAAAAGACAATAAAAATTGCCTGAAAAATCAAATAACTGCCTGAAAATTTTGTTTTATCCAGCAAGCTCATGGCACAATTACCTTATTCCATGGTTGCTCCTTCACCTGGCCACACAGAAACAGAGCTAAGTCATAAAACCACTCTTTATTAGGAATACAAAAATAGAATTAAATAAAATCCATAGACTTATTAATCTCACTCATGTATTCAAAACTTCAATCATGAGCACAAACTTCTTTCTCTTTATTCATATAGAACTTTTTCCACCAGCATATGTGCCTTAAAAACACAAGACAAGAGGAGTACTAAATGAAGCCAATGGTGTACTGGCCAACTTGACTTGGCTTCACACAAGACAGTTTGAGCGATGTAAAGAAAAACAAATAATGAGGTTCACAGATATGTCCATTGAATTAGTAAACGCCAGTACACTCTAGAGGCATAAACCTTTTCTTTTAGCGAGGATTAGGAGACAAAAACTTAGAGCATCTGAAGATGATTATCAACTGGCTTATTACAAACAGTTCTCTTTAATTTTCATTTAACCCAATATGGCTTCTCTTTAACATTTACATAGGTACATTGTTCACGCAGACAAGTATAAATAAGGCTTTTAAAAGAGATATCAGAGTCAGAACCCACTACCAGCGAGCCTGTTCAGTAATCCGGTGGGGTAACTGGAATATCTAAGAAGCTTCTTCCCTAGGAAGAATGCCCCAATGCCGATAGGCCTGTTCAGTACCCTGATGGGTTTGCCTGTTTATACCACAGGTCGGTACCCACTGCCAGTGGACCTGTTCAGTATCCGGGCGGGTTAACCTCTTACACCTTTTTTCTATCAGAGGCCCTTGTCCCAAATTCATCTTAAAGATAAAGTTTATGATTTTCATATGCATAGAT